>OX439143.1:132194026-132794026 GCA_949318255.1 Pollenia labialis | reverse complement strand
TTAAAGGAACTCTTTTAAGCAGTTTCTACTCTTTTCGTTTCCCTATGACATGTGACAAACTTCCCCTAATGATCCATTGTGATAGTTCAACTTAACAAAACCTCCACTGTAGAACCAACTGCAACTTACGAAGTTCTCAATGTACTCCAGTTCAACGCCAGCAAAATCATACAATCCGTCAAAGGTGTCGGATTTCATTTCGACCGATTCTTTACGCCAGCATATGACAGTGATAGAGGAGGTGTTCCTCCTTCTCATTTTTGTAAACGCAGCGGCGGAGGTTATCATAGTGTCTGGTATTCACATCGACCTATAAGCCAGAGTCCTGTGACAACAGATACTTAAGCTGGTAGGTTCGTTTTGGTAATCTATAGTGGAGACTTCCGAAAGAAGAAATATATGAGCATAAAAAGGTGAGTTATCGAATTTAGTATCTTTTCGGGTAAACTTTGTGGGGTGGGTATAAAACCATGGACAAATGCGTTGACCTCTTTTACCCATCTCTGTAACATTGAAGATTAATGTGCTGTTTTGCATAACACAAGTGATTGAACGTATAATAAAATTTATATGAAAATAACTCAGTTTTTTGAGTGAAAAATTAGACTAACAGGGGTGTGCTGGAAAACGCAAACGCAAAACGCAAGAATTTTAAACGTCGTTTTTTAATAAGATTTCTGTTATAAAAGATTTTAATGATAAATATTAAACAAATATTTCCCTATTAAACAGGATTTTAAACCAAAAATTATAAGAATAAGGTTTAAAGTTTATTAAAAACACCCCTGTATAGCTCGATTCACTCACTCGTTCCGAACAATATTTTTGTCTGGAAATTTTTTTTATATTAAGTTTAACGAAATTATTTTGTTTGGCAAGCTTTAACTTGAATTGCTTTAATTTTAGTTCAAGTTCAGAAAAAGTTGAACTGAGATGCCACTTTTTTTAATTTGTACACAGGGATGCCAGACTTGGGGATTTATCCCAAATGTTGGGGGTGGCATGCGAGCAAAAAGGACAAAGAAAGTCATTTGGAGATTTGGGATTTTTTTATTGGGGATTTAAAAAAAATTCGGGCAGTTTTTATGCATTTTAAATATAATGTTCCCTTCTTTTATTATTTACGCTTATTTTTCGTTGTTTCGTATATAAAATATGAAAAAAGTAGCAAAACCTTTTTCTTACTCTTATCAACAACTAATACGGTGTAAAGGGTCCTAATTCAGATAACCATTTTTCTTGAGTGTGTAGAAGGTACTTAATAAACTTATGTTATTCTTCTTGAATGAGTGTTTTAAAAAGGAATAACTTAAAAAAAGGATCTAACACATAACAACACATACAATTTTTGATTTTTTAAAGACAATTTTCAAGAAAATATGTGTTCCCCAAACATAAGTAAATATGAACGACAATATAATAAAGTTTGGGAAAAAGAAGTATTAAAGTATTTAATAAATAAATAACTTGTTATATTAAGGTATAAGTACTGTACATACCTAAATAAATAAAGGACATATACATATATATAATAAATAACGAATATAAGTATTTTTATGGTTGATTTTAAGGATGGCTAAAGCCGATTGGACACGGTCCAAATTCTTATAAATTGGATCATTCGACTTCAAAAACAGCATATTGTTCTGCTTGTAGTTCCTCACTTGAATCGCATAAATAGGCTTTAAAAAACATGCCGAAACAAGTCGCTACAAACAAAATAATATAATTTTTTTTTTTAATAAAAATTTTTATTTGGGAATTTCTAATTAAAATTTTTCTTACTATTTTTAAAAAATAATTTTAAATTTGTTCAGAAAAAAAAACAAAAAAAATATTAGCTTTTTAAGGTTTTGTTTTTAATTTGGGGATTTTATTTTTTGGGGACAAGGAAAAAGTACCTGGCAGCCCTGTTTGTACATACAAATTTAATTGAGCTGCCAGATTATATAGTGCAGGGCGAATTCAACAACAGGTGTTGTCGAAACTACAACAATCCAAAAACAACATAGAGTGCTTTGCATTGCATTGTTATTGCCATTAGCACGAAATGTCAACCATTCTTAGCAAAACACTAACAAATCAAAACAGATAAGCTCGAACTGTCAAAATCCGATGCCGTTTCGACACCACATGTAGTTAATTCGCCTTGATGTAGTGTTATTATCCGGGAAACCAGAAATATGCTCCAAAAACACGTTTAATGCGCATAAAATATGCCGTGAAATTTGTTTTTAAAATATGCCCCAAAAATTGCTAAATTAAAAACCAAAAATTAACAATTTAATAGCAGTTCCATTTCATAAAAACAATCCTAAAATTATAATCGGTAAAGCCTTAGCTCCATAGTATTTACAGGCGAACGTTCAAGATTTTACCCTATTTGGAAATAATGGGCCGTCATCGGCTCACAAAAACAGAGTTATGTTAAGAGATTAAAATGCATATAAGGGTTATTCACTAAGGGCCTTATAGCGGTCCCTTTGTGCTACCATTAGCCAGTGACAGGAGTCAGCCAGTATCCACCAGACTACTCCCCGTAGGGCACTGCAGCCTCGAATCACCCCGATTATCTTCAGAACAGGCATGGCAATCCTGGTCTCCCAAAATTCCTAAGCCTCCCCAGACCGGGGCATTGGCTGAGAAAGTGAAACAATGTCTCCTCCTCCTCCTCTTCATCATGACAGCTCCTACAATAATCATTATAAGCAAGACCCATCCTCCTAGCATGAGTCCCTATCACCCAGTGACCCGTAATGACCGAAATCACTGTCCTTATCCGGTCCCTACCGAGACCAAGTAGTACGCGCGTTCTCGCCGCGTCATAGCCAGGCCATAAAGTCCTGGTCATCAGGCAGGTATGCTCCCCCTGCCATCTTTCCTGAACCCTTCTGTACGACACTCGTCTGATGAGGGTTTTGCAGCGGGCCGAAAAATATGCTCCAAAAAGGCTCTTGCAGCCAAATTATTCAAAAAAAATGCTCAAAACAGCAAAATATGCAAAAATATGCCCTAACAAACCGATGCCAAAATTTATTAAAAGCTCTAAAACGGATAAAAATATTGTTAGTGCTGCCTTCATTGGTCGCACAAGGAAAAACATGCAATTGCATATTTTTGGTTTCCCTGGTTATTAAATTAATACGTTCATATAACAATTGTCTTTTCGCTGAGTGTTTAAATAAAAAAAATGCATTTCAATTAAAAATATTACAATCACCTTTGTATTTTGTCCATTTTCTTTAACTTTTATAAAACAATTCAAAATACGTAGTTTGCTAGATGTGCTGCGATTTTGTATAATTGCTAATATGTATACGTAACACAGAAAAAAATAGAAAATCGACTTTAATTAAACAATTTGTTCATACAATTAATTATTTAACTAATTTTGCCCCTGCAAAGGAATTGATCATATCAATTAACGGATTTCTATTTTCGAGTCATGGGACACAAATTTAGTCAATTAAAAATTAATTGCATAAACAAAAAATACACCACATATGCACAAACATTTAATTTTATGGGTGTTGATTAAAAAAATTAATTGCAGCAAACAAAAAATTAATTGAATAATTAATGTACACCAATTAATTATGTAATTGAATAATTTTTTGCAAACATTTTTTCTGTGAAACCAATTATTCTCCGGACAAAAATATTGTTTGGAATGCATGGGTGAATCTAGGTTAAGAGCCCATGGCACGCTTTTTCAAAAATTCATTATTGATTGCTCATTTGTAAAAAGTTCCGGTCGATTTTAAGGAAAAAGAAATTCCGAAAATGATTAGAGAGAGAGATAATTGTTTTCTTATTTTTTTTTTTTTTTTGTCAGCCCAATTTCCCTGCCATTTTCCCTATTAAAAATCTGAAAAATAGTAGAAGTGAAGTCTCGAAAACAGCTTAAAATCCTTTAGCCTTAAGAACGATCCGTAAACACTGCTTTGGACACTATTCAATACTAAGGAAAATTGATTTCTTTCAAAAAAAAAAAAAAAAACACTTATGTAAATTACACTTGTTGCCTTAAAATATCGTTACAAAAAATCCATCGCTGTTATCAGATATTCAATTCCACCCCATGGCCAAACTCGCATAAAATGTAACCTAACGCCTTTCGATTAATGCAGCTTTTTTCCAAACTGTATAAATTAAACAGAAAAAACACCAAGGAAACCTTAATAATGAAAGAAAAGATAATAATGACGCAGATGATGACGATGGTAGGTCATAAAGAAAGAAGAGTGGTGGCAAGAAATACGGTTAAAGTAATACAAAAAAAAAATATATATAAAATTTTTAACACTTTAGTAAATATGAAATCCTTGAAACTTCCCACAATTGCTGGTAATCGTTAAAGGTAGTTGGAGATAGATGGATGGATGTAATGCAGTTGTAAAAAATGGCAGTGGATGCAAGTAGCACCAGCCAACCACCACACACACACACACACACACATACTTTACTCTTACACGTAATACTTATTTATGGTGCAAGAGTTACACTCACTTTTTTCCTTTCCATGAATTACTTGATTTTTTTTTATCATAAACTTGTTGGTTAACATGGTTTGTTGGTATTTTTTTTTCTCTTCTTCTGGTCAGCAATTTGACCTTCTTCTTGTAGAGATGACTTATTTTTTTTTTTTTTTTTGGAGCAGCTTTTGTTTTTATTTTGCTTGAAACTGGCCAAGAGGCTTTTTTATCACTGTTACACTTTATTTATTTATAATAATTTTTTTGAAGATATTATGGTTATTGAAAAAAGTCTGCATGAAAAGGATATGATAAGACGAGAGTACCAACAACAACAACAACAACTACAGGTTGGTCTTATCAAATTGCATTCGGGCTTTATTTTGCCGTTGTTGCGATCATATCAATGCAATTATCAAGAAAAAAAACGTCATCACTATGTTTATTATTGATCAATGGATCGAGCATCAGTGATTTTTTGAAAACTTATTACACTTTATGAATAGTACCTAATAGGGTGACCAGTTGCTGCAATGTTTTATTTTAATTGTTAATTTGAACTTACCGAAAAATCTGTAAAGAAAAGAAAAAAATTGTTTTTTATCGGTCTTTTAATAGATGAGGTGTATTTAAATTTAACTGCTTAGTGAATTTTTTTTTTTTTTTTTTTTGAAGGCAATTCACCAAGTGTTCTGTTGTGACATACTGGTTGTATTTGCCATATTTTTATGATCACATTCATAAACCAATATGACACAATATAACACTTTGTAAATTGCCTTAATATTAAAGCCAGGGGCCCTATTAAATCATTCGATATCGATCAAAATTTCCATTTAAAAAACTGTATTGTAATTTCGATTGATATCGAATGCCGCAATTTTGTCCCAGTGATAAAAAAAATTAGAATTATGGCGTTTTCTTTTCTAAGTAAAATTCTAAATGTATTCTGCCTTTTTACATTTATTTATGTTCTTTTCTCAAAAACATGTGTTATTTTAAAAGTGTCATGCGTTCTTTTCTGATAATGTTCCCTTTAAAATAAAAAAAATGCTACATGTTCAACACTCATTTTAATTAAAGGGGCATGAGTGCAGCACTAGATCAAGACGTATTATTTTATGCCGAAATTTGGGTTCTTTTGTAATCGTAAAATATGCAACACTTCTTAAAAAAAAGGGGAGAATTTGAAAATGTTGCCAAGTCACATGTAACACTTATGCAACACTTTTTGTTTAGAAAAGAAAACGCCATTAAAGTAGCAGTAAAAATGAAAATTTACTAAACGGTCTAGTTAAAACATAAAAAGAACTTTTAGTCATAATTTTACTACTGCCATTGCTACCTTTACAGTTTATTAGTAAAATTAGAACAGTTGTAGTCGTAGCAGAAAAAAAAAAACAAATTTTAAGAGTAGAAGATTTTTTGAATTTTCTTTGCTTCATATAAGAATATGCATATAAGAAACAAATCGAAAAAACCAATAAGAATAATTCCCAAAGCAATCGTAGTTGAAAACGCATAAAACTTACCGAAACATCCGTATGCAATAAAGTAGCATATTAACAAATTGAAAAAATAATATTTTCACGAGAATCGAATTAGACAACGCTTTTATTTTACGAAAAATACTTCTTTAACATTTAAAGCCGGTTTCAACAACAATTTTGTACTATCCAAGTTATTTTTGGGAATACAAAATTATCAAAGTAATTTCGTGGGAATACAATGATATTGTTACAGGTAAAGCTGTTGCTTATAATTCTTATTCGCTTAACAGTTTTATTTGTTTAATATCTTTAGTTTAACTAAAATCTTTGGATGAAGTTTCCTGACGATCTGGCCTAAGCAATTATTGAATTGCACATAGGAATAGCTTCTTATCCCTTCAGCAATAAATTTCAGTGTTTTTATCAAGAATAAAAATTGGGAATTAAGCACGACAAACCAAATCTTTTAAATTAAACATTTTTGTATTCCCACAAAATTACTTTGATAATAAACTGGCAAGTGCACGGCTAAAAAACTAAACTGGCAACATGCTTTATTTTTTGAAAAACAAAATGTATTATTAATACGATTTCCGTATGACGTGCTATATTCCCAGTTTTTCATATTTGATAAATACACTGAAATGCATCGTTGAGGGAAAGCTAGCTTCTATGCGCATTTCACTGGTTGCTTAGGCCAGCTCATCAGGAAACCTTTTCCAAAGATTTTAGAAAAGCCAAAAATATTTTACAAATAAAACCCTAAAGCGAATAAGAATTATAAACACTCAAAGTCTTACTTGTAGCAATATCAAAGCCAAAACAAAACACCAACAATAAACAGTAAGTTTATTTTTTCTTACATTCCCCTACAATTGGTTGGCTTTTTTCCGACTCGAATTCTAGTTGTTAGTGGGTAAAAAGAAAAAACCAAATTAAAATACGAATTGCTTCATTTTATTGTTTTCGTAAGATGTAATGTTGAATCAGCGCTGATGACGATATTGTTCTTTGACTACTTTAATACCACATCAAAAACAACTTGTATTGCTACCTGGTTGCTACTAAAAAACAAAATTGTTGAATTAGAACTAAAACACAAACTTCTTATGAAGAAGTAGCAAATGATTTGATTTTAATTTGTGGTTTATGTTTTATTATTGCTTCATTTCAACTTTCATTTTTTATTCAATATTTTGCAATAGTACATAATAATAATTAATGCTATCGCTACTGCTCTTGAATGTTTATGAAAGCAGTAGTTATAGGCATAGCATTAAAATTTGTGGTTTATGTTTTATTATTGCTTCATTTCAACTTTAATTTTTCATTCAATATTTTGCGATAGTACATAATAATAATTAATGCTATCGCTACTGCTCTGGAATGTTTCTGAAAGCAGTAGTTATAGGCATAGCAATAAAATTGGTGGAAATTGTAGCATTTTAAACGCTGATTTCAAAAGGCTTAGTCCTTGTGCCAATTAAAAGCTGTGTCCCAAATTTTATCAAATTATCTCCAAAATTACGTCCTGTATTTTTGCACAAGGTTACATGGAAAGCCAGCCAGCCGGACGTACATCGTCAGTTCGACTCAGACAGTGATTCTGAGTCGATCGGTATACTTTAAGGTGGGTCTATGACCAATATTTTAAGGTGTTACACACTTCAGCACAAATGCATATGTTTGAGGGCAAGCGGTATAGAGAAGAAAAGGAAGAGAAAACAGAAATTATGTCTATTTTTCTACCCTTTTTTCTTCTCTACACCGCTTGCTACCAAACAAAAAAAAATGACGCCCAAAATTGGACGTTATAAAATTCATCATGTAAATTGAGTGTAATTCGAATTGTGGTTGATTTATTAAACTGTGTATGGCTTTTAATCCAAATTTTTTGATATTTTTATCAGGCTAAAGTTCACTGAATTAAATTTTCATTAAATTATTTTTACGAGGAACGGAATTTTACAACATGAAATAAATTATTGGGGGATTCAAAAGGTAGTCATAAAGTTGTAAAGTCATATGTCTTAAAATTATTACTAGAAAAATATATGACTACTGTACAGTTATGATGAATCAATGAACACAGCATTAGCATTTTTATTTTCTTTTCTTTTATTTGAAACACAACAATATTTTCTTTAAACAATTGCAAAATATTATTTAGGCCATTATGGCGATATGACTTGATAGCACACCTTTTTTTTTTTTTTGATAATTTTGTCATTCTTGACTGCGCTGGGAACAGAATTAAGGTTTACACGGACAGGTTGCCCTTACGTCTCGATTGAAATCACTCAATCTCTTCAGAGGGGTGTGCCGTTTAACACTCACAGCCATTGACGCTTGCTATGAGTCCATAGTTCAAACATACATAAATCTTTAAACCAAATTGTATGTAACCCTTGGTAGATTGAAATTTGCTTTGAATGCTTATCTAATTTAATTGATTTACAGGTTTCGTCCTTTTTGTCAAGAATTCTTCTGGAAGTCCAAAGTACATTTTTCTGTTTTTCCATGTTTTTGTCTTTCTTGATCTTGTTGACCTTTTTCAGCACAACTTGAAGGACACATGTAAACTTAGAGCTTGAGCTTGTGTCCCAGCTGTTAACAATAATTAGAATTGTGTTTAATTTTTTGAACTGTTTATGGGTTTTAATTCAAATTTGTTGATATTTTCATTAAATTATATTTACTTTACAACATGAAATAAATAAATAATAAATACAGGAACTCGAGCTTAAAAGAAAAAAGTTCTTTTATTAATACATTTTAAAGGTCGAATGAAACAAAATTAAAGATTTTGAATAATAAATAAATATTTTTTAATCAATTTAAAGTTCATTGATAATTTTAATTTAATTATTTCATTCTTGAATGCGCTGGGAACAGAACTCAGGTTTTCACGGACAGAATGCCCTAACGTTTCAGAGAAACTTTTGAACCCAGATTACCAAATATTTCAGGAGCCAAATTGGGCTGGAAGAAACTGCCCAGGCAATCGACCTTCAAACATGTGCAATTTAACGTCTTTCAACTCTGTTCCCAGATGAATTGGAAGGTAACCTTTTTTCAAAAAATTCAATATTCACGAATTTCAAAATATAAATTGATACTGTTCAGGCAATTGATCACCAAATTTGTGAAACTTCCTCAATAATTGTTTCGGGGCTTTAAGCGAACTGAAAAGCTTAATAGGTAGGTAGCATTGTAAAGACGATTGAGATAATGCATCAAATGCTAGAAAGAAGATTAAAACTGTACTTTTATTATTTCTTGAAACTGTGCAGATAATTGGCCACTATTTGCTGGTCATTGAGTCACATGACCGAATCTCGCCATTATAAAACCCGGATAATACGCGCATAATTTCTTCGAAACAGGAGTCTTAATCTTCACAGATATTGCAGAGCAAAAAATAGAAGCTAGCTTTCCCTCAACAATAAATTTCAGTACATAAATATGTATTTTATTAAATATGAAAAATTGGGAATTTAGCACGGCATTCAGAAATCCTAAAATGAAGAAAACCGTGGCTTTTTTAAATTTCTTTGTTTTTGGCCATAATTAAATAGTTGTTTAATTTGTCAAAATTATTAGACTACCTAATCGTTTTATTCTTAAGAACTGTCTTATACTTAATTTAATTAAAATCTGTATTAATGAAACTTTCTTGAATATTTGGAAATGCACCTGCTTTTCAAATTCAAAAAAATAACGTGATTGAAATTGTAAGCAAAAATTTCACGCCTGGTAACTCTAGTCCCAGTATTGTTAACAGTTGTTGATGGTGGTTGCATGTTGTTGTCGTTATTGCTAACATTGTAATCCCTCTTCAATGTGCAGCTTTGAAGCTCTCTATTAGCATTGAATTAAAACCGGTTAATGCCTGATTTCGTACAAATGCGGTTGTAGTAGATTGTGGTGCTCTGCATTCTAGTGGATGACTAACGAAAGTGCATCATTGAAAAAAATGAATGAAATGTTTTAATGGGGGGAATTCTTTTTTTTCAATACAGTTGTTGTTGTGTTGTAAGGTGTTTAGTGTTGGTAGGTGATCAATGTCTGTTTAAGATCAACCTGTTTTTTTTTTTTTTTTTTTTTTTTTTTTGTAACGATATTAATTGTATGTTACCAGTTGATTTTGATTTAAATGCAGTAAATTTACTACTAAATACTACAAGTAGTAGTAGAAATTATATTTGTCTCTATTTTAATTAATTAAATAATGACAGTCAGCCGAATTAATTGCATTTTTAATATGACGTTAAACAATGACGTTAACAAATTTTATTTAAAAAAACATTTCAAAAAAATACATTTGTATGCAAATGACTTTTAATTTCATTTGAACTCATAAAGGTGGGCTTTAAATATTCCTTAACGGAATTTCCTAGGAATTTTAGTGTTAAATGATTCATTGAGTGTTTTTTTTTTAGTATAACAGATAGTTTAAAATATTAAACGGATATCATACCCTTATTTCCTCCCCGTTTGTTTAAAACTTTAGTTGTTTCTTTGGAATTATTCTTCCTTTCATTTCGTTTAACCAATTTGAAAAAAAAAAATAAAATGCACCTTTTGCGCGCTTTTTTTGCTTTATCAATATTTTTACTCTATCTGTTTTTTTTTGTAGTTGCTTTTGATACTGAAGAAAAAAACAAACACCACCTTAGGCATTTCCTCCTTTTTTTAAACCTTTTCAGTAACTTGCAACACTTTTGTTAAGATGGTTATACGAATTCCAAGTATTTGTTGATAATTCGCATTATGTACCTCGAAGTGTTGAAAAAGAAATCAAATTATTCGTTTTCAAACTTGTGCAATTAACAAACCTTCATTGAAATATATGTATGTATGTCTAGGCCATACACGATTTGAGCCAATCTACAGCCGGGTTGTTCTAAATCGTTCCAAAAAATTAGGAGTGAAATGGGTCAAGGTTTGGACTTGAGTATTTCGTTAGATAGTTCTTCAAAACCACAAAGTTATATAATTACCGATCTTAAGATATAAATAAATCTATTTTGTGCCACGCCCACCTCTTGATCCTGCCAGAATTTAGTCGGATGTTATGTTTTGATATTCAAAATGTTTTGGCTCTTTCCAAAAAGAAAAAACAAGGGATTTATGGGTAAAATTAGAGGTAGCCGTGGTTTTTTGCTTATATCTTAATCGTTTATGAACCGATCAATAGCATATCTAGAATAAATACATAGCAACCAAGCCCCCGTTATATCTGGAGTCTTCGGCAATCCCATTTCAACAGACGGACGGACAGACGTCAACGGGATATGAACTTCTCTTCTAATAAGGATCCAGAATATATATAAAATCAATATTGTGGAACTCCCAAATGGAATGAAAAACTTATATACCCTTTTACCTTCGGTGAAGGGTATAATTATCGTTTCATGTTTGGGGGTAAATTCTACACGTTTTTCAGTGTTGTTCACTTTAAGTGAGTCCGTTGTTGTCTGAAGAGATCTCGTTTGATAGTATTTTTGAATTTTCGCCAGTCATAATACAGGAGACTTTTGACAAGTTACACAGCAAACGGGTGGAATTTGTATGCATACGTCTTGAGAAAAGATTAAGAAAGTATGAAAACGCTCGGTTGAAGGCATTAGATTTGCGTTTCAAAATTGTTAGACTATAATGCGTGTTTTTGTTAGTCGCACGTAAAAGCAATGTAAATAAATAATTTAAACTCATCTTCTGATTTTTCTGTGAACTTTTTAATATAAGAACTTTATTAACGAGATGAAAAAGAATCCATTATAAATATGATATTTTAAAGTCTGCTATTTTCTGAAACTCACATCTAAAATATGCCTGCCCGCGTCTTTAAAACCCACCACACCAAAAACCTTTAAAAAAAAAAGTAGTTGGTATTTGAATATGCAAAAATTCTTAAATTTACCAAAATCCAACGCGTTTCTTAAACAAATTATGCCTTGATCTCATCATCATCATGATCCCACGCCGCCATTGAGACGTTGAAATTATACACCCATTTGAACAATAAAAATTATGACCTGCTTAAAAAATGTTAAGAAAAAAAATAATAAAAAAAAAACGACGAAAATAAAGAACAGAAGAGACTCTTATTTACCACATCCCTAAGTCTCCCGAAACAAAAAAAAACTAAAGAAAGAGATTCTTCATACATACATAAGTATGTATGTAATACAATTCAATATTCAGTTTTGCTTGACCGCTGATCAGCAGACGATAGAGCCTTTAGTAGTGTTGTTGTCGTTCTTGTTGCTGCTTTTTTATGTACGATCTTGGTTTATGGGTTGCTGATGGCGGCTACATAACACTGCTACAGAGAAGTGTTTAACTTGAGAAACCGCGTGGGTTCTTGAGAAATATTAAAAAAATAATAATCAAACTACAACATTAAAATAAGAACAACAAACACTCGGTGGCATTGTTAGTATTAGTATGAATCTATGAAACAAACCAGCCGAACCGATCACTCTTTCAAACCACCCCACGCTTATTACAAATTTAAGACATTTTGTGCGAACGAAAAAATTGTAATGAGAGGCTTTATGCTCTTTTTAGAGAAAGAAAATAACAGATTTAATGATCTCTTCTCAAAGAGTTTGAGGAAACAGTATTGCCAATGTTTGAAAAGAAAAGGTTTAGTAATAGGATAAGCTAAGTTACAAGACACACTACCCCGAACTGTTGGAAAACCATAACGTATGAAACTATCGAAAAGTTGCAACGTCTAGTAATACCTAAACCAGAGCGGCAAGCGCTATTATTAACATGAAAATTCTATTGTCAATGCATTTGCAATAAAATAAAACGACCAAGCGATCGATCAAATAAGATTTTTCAGCTGGGTGGTGTTGAACTCGCGTTCTAAAGGTTTGTTTCTTATTAACTGTGTAAAAATTAAACGTTTTGACATTAAGCAGACGCTTGCCGCTCTTATTTAGGTAGCTCAGTTAGCTTTTATATTGTCGTTAACTTATTGACGTACATACACTTTTTATTTTAAATATCGCCAAAGAAAGAAGTCCAACGGTGTAAACTCACATGATCGTGGCGGCCAATTAACATCGCTACGATTTGAGGTAACAACATTAAATTTCCTGTTGAAACCACATATCGTCCAGGTCCATATCCTCAATTTCTGGCCACAAGAATTCCGTTATCATCTCGCGATAAAGAACTCCATCTGAAACAAAATGATTAATGAAACCAGTAACTGCTTGGCCGACCCCATTTTCGAAGAAGTACCAGTGGCTGCATCGGCTTTTAAGCAATTCTCAGGAGACTTAGTTTGCTATAATTTGCGCATAATTCTCGCGATTGTGAACACATTTGGTCGAAGTGCACGAAATTTTTAACGCCAATTTTCGTAAAAGGCTTCAATAACCTCTCCATAGTTGAATTTGCCAAACATTGAAACAAAGAAATGTCAAATTAAGCTGGGCATAAAACCTGACGTTAAGGTGTGACTAGCAATTAACATCATGCATTATAATTGGATTACCCTTTAAAACATGAATCACTTAAGAAATTACTCGATTAAGAATTTTGTTAATCAGATAAAGATTTTGTAAAATGATTAGAAAATTTTCTATTACTTTTGAAAGAAATATATTGAAAATCAAGGCAATTGGATGCTACTTAATCAAAGACATCAAAAGCCAAACTTTTACAATAGAAATGCGCGATTTTTTCTTTGGAATGCAATTAAGGATGAAGAATACCTCTAGAGCAGGGCAGGTGAACAAATTATTCATTAGCTTAAGATGTTTTCTAGTAAAATCAAGAGGCGTCTTATTTTACAAACTAAGGAATTAACATAAAACAGTCAGAGTACGCCAGCAAACAAAAGCGGTTTGAGCTTAGTTTTACAACATAACAACGCCCCACGTCGTGATGCTGGACTGGGAAAGTCCTACTTTAAAGCGTTATAGAAAAAACCTTTCTCTCTGTCTCTCGCACCTTCCTTTTGTATTGTTCTATTCAAGACAACATAAATCAAATATTCAATAAGTCTTTTTTGTTTCCATCATCAAGTCCTTCTTCTGCTAGGCGAAATAAAAAGAGCCTGCGAAATTTGTAGTGCTTATTTCTGATCCGCAATGAAAAATTGTCATTTTCAATTCAATTGGCATGCTAAGCATATTTTGTTCATCATCATAATCATCCTTTAGAGCTACAGCACGGTGTGGGCCGTAACCTCGTTCACTTTCTTCTTCCAATAGGATCTGTCTTGCGCAGCATTCTTTCAATCTGGTCTTTTGCAATCTTCTTCGACCCCATCAAGCCATCTTGCGCTTGGTGTGCCTCTTGCTCTGGTTTTATATGGAGTAGCATTCATAATTCTGTGTTGAGCTCTGTTCTGGGGCATTCTGGTTAAGTGTCCTGCCCAGCTTAATCTTTAAAATTTCACCACCTCTTTACCATCGATTATATTGTCGACCTCTCGGTTGCTTCTTTCAAGGTAGCCCTTGTCGTTTTTGCGTTTTGGGCCGTATATTCTTCCTTTTATTTTTACTTTTAAAGATTTTTAGTTAAAGCTTTTAATTACAGCCCTCGCCACAATGAAGATAGGAATCTTCCATTCATTTTTACCCCAAATTTTTTAATGTTTATTTGATTTTAAAATTTGTTTTCGCTGGCAAAGTTATTAAGGGCGTTTACATTTA
The DNA here is from genome assembly GCA_949318255.1 of Pollenia labialis. NCBI lineage: Eukaryota > Metazoa > Arthropoda > Insecta > Diptera > Polleniidae > Pollenia > Pollenia labialis. The sequence continues at coordinate 132,779,377 of OX439143.1, read as the reverse complement.
AGATTAAAATAAAATTAAAAATAGATATTTCATAAAATTTAAGAGCTTTCAGGTAGAAAAATGTACCTTTATATGTCCTGGAGGAAATATGGAATAATTTATTTTTCAAAACTATTCCAAAATCAAAATTTTAGCTGAGAATATGTTTTTCAATTAGGGCAACACTGTTCCTCTCACACAAAATTTCTTTGTTTTGTTTTTAATTTCAATGACGTACGCATGCACAAGGCAAGTGGGTTGATTGTTGTTTTCTGTGCTGTTGTTGTATTGGATGCCCCGTTTTTCAGTCGGTGCCATAATTGTTGTTGTTGTTGTTATGTTTTTAAGTTCCAAACTAACTTGCAATTTTTTTGTTGTTGTCCGGTTATTTTAGTGTGTTTACCTAAATGTGTACACTCATGATCATAATAATAGGTACACTTCCTAAAGAAAAACATTTCTCTAAAAAAGAAATACACATTAATAGTAAAGAAAACTCATGATTTGCCTCCCACTTACAATTTTCAGCACGAAAAGTCGATGGACAATGCAAGCGAACGATAACGTAAAAGTTTTCATACAAATTTGTGGCCCACTAAGAAATATGATGCGACACAAATGTCAAACTCAGTCACTTGTGTTGTGGTTGCCGACAGAGGCATTTTGTTAAAAGATTAAACGAAATTTTTCTTTACAAACCAACACTAAATATTTTTTTTATAATTATATTTTTTTAACCCTGGAACGTTACACTTCATTTTAGTACATTAAGGTTACTCTTCGTCAAATCGGCGAACTTTTTAAAAAATAAATTCTAGCGGAACGATTTGTAAAGGAAAAGATAAACAAAAATCTCACAGTGTTGTATTTTTATGGCTAGTGACTAAACTCTTATCACATCAAAATCGAGATGATAATCCATAGGTTTTTGTTAATCAATTCATTTCATTATTTACCTCAAACTGAGTATGATGTACATATGTAATTGCATCGGCCACAATAAACGTACCTTTCAGGTATACTACCGACCACGACTTCTTCAATACGTAAAACCTGTCGACCCACAATTCGATAGTAAGTAGGTCGCTTAAGAGAACGATAATGAGTGGCTTTGTCGATCGACATCGTTAGCCATGCTGTTAATATTTAATAAGCATTAGTATCCAGTATAGCCGCCTTTAAGTATCTGCATACTCTTTGGCAACCAGACATTAATTTTTAGCAGGTTTCTGGTGTTTTTTCGTACCAAGACTTCTTAGCCTTTCCCCACAAATCGTCCTTATTTCTAAAAATTTCGTTACTTAGCTTCTTCTTGAGTTTATCCGAAAGGTTTTCGATGGGATTCATTGGCATCCAAAGCAAAGGCTTATATGTATATCGACCCCTTTGCGCGAAATTATCGTATATGCCAATTTTTTTGAAATTGAGTTTTTGATGCAATCTTGTTCTACATTCAAAGAGACGTCACCTGAAAAATATTGTAGGCGAATTCCACTTCGCCGCTCCAAAAATTTAATGTATATTTTCATTTTTATATGCAAGCGAACGCAGAGAAAAGTAGAAAAATTGCTGTCCTGTAAAATTTGGTTTTTGTAACATGCGATAATTTCGCGCAAAGGGGTCGATATCTCCATCTTTATATAGAAATATAAAATCATGCAATATATCGCGGTACGTTATGGGATTCATCATACTTTCTTTACGAAATATTAGTTTTCCCCGTGAAATTAGGTGTGTACCATACGATCTCGGGCAAGTTAGGAATGAGCTTTTTAACTGTGAAGTGATCATTTCGATAGCAGGCTTTGGTCATCATGTGTTTGTTGCAAAATGTATGTTGGTGTTTTATTTTTTTTTTTTTTTTTTAACAATTAACGACGTTAATATTGAAATGCAAAGCGTGGACGCCAGGAGCCATATTTTGCTTTCCAAAATGGTATATTTGTTCTTAAAAGTGGCAAAAAAGTTTAGTACCATTTCAAAATTTCAATTTTGCAACACTGACTGCGAGTAAAATTAAAATTACGAAACTACCCAAAATTGCTGGAACGCGAAAAAACATTTTTGCAATTCTTGGAATACTAATGCTGCTAGCTTTTCAAACTAAGATCCATTTAAGTGATTTTAGACGCTTAAAAATCATAACAAACATTTGGAAGGGAAACATTTTGCTTGAAAGCAAATTACGGGTGGGGAAGAGAGAATGGTTTTTGTGTTCGGTACTTGGCGACACGCTTTGTTCTCATTTTCTTTGTTGACATTTAGATTGCTTTTTGAGAAAAAACAACAATATTAACAGAATGTTTCGTCTGTGTGACCGCGAATGAGAATTCCAGATGTTTTCCTTCCAAATGTTCGCTCGTCTAAACTCGGACTTTGTAATTTTCTCGCGACTCCGACTCCAAAGTTTTTCGACATAAAAAATTTAAAAAAAAATTTCCAAAATAAAAATTATCTTCTTAAAACACATTTAAATTTTAAAAAAATGGTTTATGAATACTGCTCTTATGTGCTGTTTCCAAATGACAGGCGATGGACTCAATGCTTTTCATATAAATTTTACAACATAATCAATCGCCTGTCATTTGGAAACAGCACATTAATGTATGCGTTCGATAATTTCTTCTCAAAAACTCTAATTTTTAGAAGGCCGTACGGTAATGAAAAAATAAAAGTTAACATCACCGAGTCTCATATACATTTAGCATCAAGATTATAGTAGGAGTCGGAGTCGCACTTAAAAAATTTCAGCGTTTGGAGTCGGAGTTAGTACTTTTTTCGGACGACTCCACCCACAGTCCTGATTTAAACTAAACTTTTTCTTTTGCTTGTAAATTTCCTGAATTATTTATCAGTTTTAAATGTAAACAAAAACAGCTGATTGTTTTTTCTTGTCCGAACTTGGCCAAAGAAAAAGTTCTTGAAAATTTGTACAGGAAATGAAAAAAATTACTCTCTCAATTACTGTCTTAATTGCACAAAAATTGTTATGTGGAACGCTTTTGGGTAACTTTGTGCATGTTTGGACTATTTCGTTATGCATGTGGAACAGAGATATTCTTAAAATTTTTTTTTCATAGCAAAATTTTACAAATTCGCTCATAAGAAAATATCAATTTAACAGCAATTATCAGTTGAAACTAAGTTTATTTTGTGTACCTTTTATTATGATCATGAGTGTACATATGTGCATACATATGTACATATTTTAAAGTATGTAGTACTACATACATACATACATATATGCATTTATTTACTCGTATATTTGAGAAGTATGAATGTGTGTTTGTACAATACTAAATAATGTTGTTGTTTTGTTTATTATTGTTGAGTTTTGTTTCCCTTTTATTCTCCCATTCCCTTTTGAATTGATCTTTCAGTTTTATCTTTTAAAATGTAAGGTGGTTGTGGCGGCTGGTTGATTGTGTTTGTAATTGTTGTCGTTGTTGTTAATATTTTTAGGCAAATGTTGGGTTGCCTGATCAGGCCTAGCGAAAGCATGATTGTTGAGTATGGACGTTTGGGCGGTTGGTCGGTCGGTCGTTAATCTGGCCTAGCCTGGCCTGGCCTGTATGTTGTTGCTTTTTGTGCGTGGTGTTATACGGTGTTTTTTGACTTTGTTGTTGTTGTTTAGGCTGCCCAGCAAGCACTTAGTGTAAGTGTGTGTTATTTGTAGTTGTTGCTGTTGTTATCTTTTATTTAAAAGAGACAAAAACTAAAGGCGACGCCACCAACTAATGTGAAAATAAAATACAAACAGAAAACGAAATAAAAGCAACACAACAACAAAAAAAAACAACCACCACCAACATACCCATAAACACCACTCACTCCAACCAGTCTCAACAAACCATCCATCCATCCCAAACACCAATTCTGAGTAACGATACAATGCTTTTTTAATGATCAGTCTGTAGGAATTTTTCAATGTGAACGGTTGTAAATGGGACGCATGTAGCGGGTGTTTTTAAAAAAAAATTCTAAAAAGTGTTAAAAACTGCAAGCGGTTTTTTTTTAAATAAAATACCTGCATATGAATAATTTAAAAAAAAAAAAAGATTTTTTGAAAAAATCTTAAAATTTTAAAATACTATAAAACGTGTCTTCAAAAAACTTAATTAAAACAAACATTTATTGAAAATATGCTTAAATTTGTGAATAATTTTCATTGACTTTTTTGTTAAATAAATTTTTTTGGAAAAATACAGAGGGTCAGTCTAATAATTAAACTCCCTTTTTCCGATTTTTTTTTGGAGTATCGGTACCTACATACATATATTTCATAAAACAATAGGTAAGTTTTATTAGTTGTTTCAAAAAAAAAAAATAAACCGTTATTAAATATATTTGAGTACAAAAAAAAGGTGACCAGTGTTGTTAGTTAATATGTGTTGTAATTCAGATAAAGAGTTTAATTGTTGAATCTCCCTCCCCCACAGTGTTGCCATTTATAAATTTATAAAGCTAAGCTAAGCATCCTGAAAAAAATGCATTGTTTAAAATAAACATGGAGACATTTGGAGGAAAAATATTTTACGAAGTTAAATTTATTGTAAGAAAATTATCTATTAAAAAATTAACTTTGATTTATTTTTCTTATTAAAATTCTTTTAAAAGCCGAATAAAAAATTTTTAGATTTTATAATCATAATTTATAAAAAAAAAGTGTGTTTTGGAATTTAAAATCTGTGCTAAATTTGAAAATTTTTATTACCTTCTTCTTTATTAAAATTCGGAAAAAGACACCTTAAATTCCAGGTATATAACTCAAAGAAGAAGGACATTTTAGATTAAATTTACTTGGCATTTTTAGGAGTTTATGCAATTAACTTTACGCTGACACTGATGTGACAATAAATAGCAAAAAAAAAAGTACAAATGAAGAAACACACCGTCTGCACGAGCGACTATGATGTTTAATTATTGTTTAAACAGCTTTTTCACAAATTTCTTCACACAGCGATGTCTAAAATTACTGCAGCATTGTCATATACCTACTATAAATACATATATAAATAAACACCATCTAAATTGTTATTATTGCTTTTAACATGGGTTTCCGCATGTCGGTAATGCTGGAAATGTTTTGTTATTGTGCAAACAAAACAATGGCACGTCAAGACAGTGTGTACAAGTGTTAACATAGCGTTTTCACATGACAGTGCTGGCATGACCGTAACAGTGCATGCCAACAACATATAAGTATTTCCTTACTGTCATGACTCGTAACAGTAGTGTCAAGTGTAAACGCTATGTTAAATAGTCGAGTGTTTTAAAAAGATGGCCAGATATATGATTAATAAAAAAATAGATATTAATTTTACAAATTTAATTTAAGTTTTATATATTTTATTCTGTAGCATTTTGACAAAACATCTTAAGTCGAGATAAGATGGCAAAAAAGTTTAAAAAAAAATAAATAAACCAAAATTAAAGAAACATTTCGTTTGTTTACAAAACTTTAAAAACGTAAACAAAAAATTTTTTGAAAGAAGATTAACATTTTTTCAACTTTTTAAATTTCACTTAAGATGTTTTGTCAAAATGCCACAGAATTGTATGCCTATTTTTCTTATTATGAGTTTTTTTTTTACTTTTCAAATTAGAAAATTTAATTCACAAATTTAGTTTAATGTCATTAACAATACGAAAATATTTGCTTACAATTACAAACCTTATAACTTTTACATAATGACCTTTTACCTCTCATAAACAGAGTTAAATTAAAAGTAAAACATTTGAAAAATTCTAAATGCTAAAATTCTTTGTTCACGACTTTTTAAAGAATAAATTCTTTTTAAACAATTCTTCAAAAATGAGTTCATGTTTTGTTTTCTCTTTCTCTCTTGAACAAAAAATTCACTTGCTAATTCGGGGGAAAAAATATATCTAGCATTTCCTAGGACACTCGAACCATTTTCAGTGGTGGTTTTCGTATTATTAATTTCTAAAACTGCAAGAACTACTACATCCCACCAAAAACATACATACATATATGTATATTTTAAGTCTATCGGTATAAAATTATAAAGCTGGGGGGAAATTACGACATTCGATATCGATTAAAATCACAGTACCTACAATTTGAATGGAAATTTTGATCGATATAGCAAACAAAATGCCTTAATAAAAAAAACCAAAATACCTATTTTTTATAAAATATCGTTATCTTTTGCAGAGGAAACGCAAAATAATCTCAACGATCGTATAATGTCAATTGGTTTTTGGTCGTAATGAATATAGAAAAGCCCCATTTGGCCGATGTCCTTAACCTAGCATTTACACATGAAAGTAATTTCTTGAAAGTCGCAAAACATTCACATTTTTTAACAAACTCACCCACAATTTATGTATTTTTTGCCAATCGGCTGTTTCTTTGATTTTTCGTTGATAAAACGTGTACTCTACTTGCAAGACAGTAATTTCAATTGGATCTATGAGTAGTCAAAATGTGATTTCGCTTTCGTTGTTTTTAATGTAAACGATGAGTAAATGGCAGGTTTATTTGTCGCAAATACATACATATCGCTAGTCTCATGTAGAAAAGCCCTAACGCACATAATTGCAACTTTACAAGAGAATGTAGAAACGCAATAGAATCTGTATGTATCAAAATGTAAAATTGCTTGTAAAACCGTTATTTTTGATGCTATGAACCCTCAGCCCTCACCAAGACTCGCCTTTGCAACATCTTTCATTCCGGTGCAACGTTTACTTTGTGTTTCCCAACACTGCAATTACAAACCATTAATTATTTAAAAATCTCATAAAAATGGAGTAAGGGCCTTTCTACATGACACCAACGATATGTGAATACATTGTGCATTTAAAGTTATTCTTGTTTTGTATTACATATAAATGGAATATCATTTTATATTTTGAGGCATGCACCTACTCCCACTTTATTTCATATGAAATGTCTAAAGAACAGTTATTTTAAGATAAGGGTGACCATCTGCAATAAAATTTATACAAATATCATGATTTATGAGATCTTTTCTACAGACCTAAGCTCTATGTTTGCAAGTAAGGAGAAGAAAGTTAAAAACTCCTTAAGTCAATTATAAAGGCTCAGTTAGTTGGGAGAAACAGTAACTTAAGCTTATCGTAAAAAAAGTAAGACCAATCTTATTTCTTACAGATTGAAACGTAACATATTACTGCTAACTATAATCGTTCTAAGTGTTTTACATACAACAAAAAAAAGCAACTGATTTGCAACGTTACTGTACCTCTCAGCTAACTGATCCTTGAGGATTTAGATATTACTGTCATTTTTAAAAAATACAGTTAAGGACATAACTGTTCGAACATCGCACAAATTGCATATATTTTTAAAACTATATGAACAATAAAAAGAAAAATTAAATGTAGTTTTAATGAAAAAAGATTATTATTCCATTTAAAAAAAAAACTAAAAAAATTCAACACATTTCCAGTGCAGTAGGACGATTTTTAAGGATTCCGTAGATTCTTTGGGTCTTGGCAGACGTTGTGTATTGAGACAGGATACTGAGCCCCAACCATATAGCACGTTCAGTTAAGGAGTGGTTGCTTTATTATGCACCAAAGCAATTAAATACACTCCGCAACCACCTGATGTTAACCCTATCGATCACATTTGGGATCTTTTAAAACGTTAAGTTGGCAAAAGGAATGCTCGGAACAAGAATGCATGCAAAACTGCTTTGGGGACGACTGGAATGAAATACCTCCAGATTCCACAAACATTTTTTTGGTACGGTCAATGCACAGAAGACTGCAGGCCATGATTGATGCAAAAGGAGATCCAACTAAGTACTGCGTTTAAGTTATGTCCTTAAGGGCTAAAAAATCAGAGCGAGTTAAACTCTCTTTTTGGTTTAAAATGTGTTTAAACCAACAAATCTATAAATCACCAAAGAGATAAACCATTTTTAAACGCATAAAATTGGGCGTTTAAACTACCAATGCAGATCATATGAATTTGCTAAGATTTATCGTAGTGCTGCCACATGTTATTTTTTTAACAACATATAATACATGGGACACTGATTTATAGTTGTTGAGTTTAAACTACATATAAATTCAAGTTTAGTTCAACTAAACCAACGTTTAAACCATCAGTGATTTATTAGCCATAAATGTAATTTTCTTGTGTTTCGAGCAGAATTTGTTTCAGCATCACGGGGCAACTATGAGGGGTTCCTTAACAACATTTTAAGAGTTCTAGTAAAATTTATTCAGGCTCTCCAGCTCAACTACGGGGTAATCCAATCTAATATTTACATAATTAAGATTTTGTAATACCTATTCGATTGAAAACAAATAACACTAAAAAAGCACAAAACGGTTACTCTCTAAGCAACCGTTTTGTATGCAAATGTATTTACAAATGTAATACCTACATACCTACGTACACATGTATGTAAATATGTATACCTATGTGTATATATAAGTACATATGTATGTATTTATATTCCTTTAGTTCTCTTCTACATGTGTAATTTCTGATTAATACAAATCTTCCTATTTATTTTAGTTTTTTTTTTTTTTTTGTCATACTGTAAATTTGCAATGATCAGCACAAAACAACAATCAAACGCAATATTAAAAAAAACACCGCAAAAACTCTAATAATTAGGAGAGAAGAGAGGTACCTACATAACTAAAATAAAAGATGATCGCAAAGCAAAAACAATAGGAGGGAGGCAAAATGTTAATGTCTCCCCTTTTTTTTAAGCTAAACAAAACTAGTAGAGTGGGTGAGAATCAATGAATTTACTTCATAAGAAAACTGTTTAAATTATTGCTGGTTTTATTGCCATTGCTGTTATTTTTATTTTAAGTAGGGGGATTTTTTAACAGAAACTTGAAGTGATGAATAAACAAAATTTAATAAAACTTAAACAGGAACTGCAACAATGAGGGTGTTGGGTTGTCATGCAAAAAATAAACAAGAAATTAAAGATAATTTGTTTTTTAAAAGAAACAAAATTATGTTGAAAAGTAATGCCAACTTGAATTATGTAAACAAAATAGTTAAAAAAAAAATTAAAACTAAAACAGAAAAAAAAAATTTTAGTCTCAAAGTTTACTGTCCAAACTTAGTTTTATTTCAAAAAATTAAATTCAATAGCTTCATTTTAAAAATCACCAAGGAGGCATTACTCGAATTCGAGTGCTTAGATTTTTACTAAAGGGTGGCTTTAAATTTATTACTAATGTCTGCGCACTTAAGTTTAAATAATTTCCTGATTTTCCACACAGCAGGCATTTGTGTCTGTCGGGCAAATTGTGTTACGCTTTGTAGGCAACCAGCACTTTTTGGGCAAAAATTGTTGTTGGCCTTTTAAAGTCGTTGATTTTTTACCTCTTGGGTTTGCATGATCATATTTTTATTTAACAGAATGATACCTATTTGAAGTTTTAACAGTTTGTTAAAGGAAGTTAAGGAAACTTTAAATGTTCAATGTTCTTGTGTTTGCAATTTAGGGTCTATTTTCATGGCCAGACAGGCATAACGAAAGATTTTTTTTAATGACACCAAATTTTTCTATAAATGGGGTCTGTCATTAAAGAAATTAAAAAAACAATCTTATTAAAATCGATAAAAGGTAAAACCTATGTAAGAAGGTACTTTTAAGAAGATAAAATTTACTTCAATTTTAATAAATGTTTTAAACCACATTTTCTTTTTATTAAAAATTGTCAGATTTATTTTTTTATTTATAAAAATAGCAAAGAAATATTATTACAAAAAGTACTTTTTACTAGAGTTATTATAAAAGTACATTTTTGTAAAGAAGGCACTTTTTTGGTAAAAAAAATATTTTTTTGCAAAATGAATTTTTAATTACATAAAGAAATAAATTTTTTAATAAAGATACTTAAGTTTTTTTTTAATAATTTTTTTGATAAAAAAAAACTCTTAATAAAAACCTTTTTAATTAAAAGGTACTTGGGGATGTGCACTTCTTTAGAAATATTCTAGCTTAGGTTCTGTTGGCAGCCGTTATTTGCCATACATATCACACGTGGGTGCAGTAATTAATTCCCGTTTTTTTTACCATGTGTCACTGTCTTCCAGACGTCCTATATTACCTGCCTACTGCAAGTACTTTTCAGCCAACCGGTTGACTCAATGAAGGAGTGGATACACATCAAATCCGCGTCAGAGAGACTAGTTTTGTGTCTTGAGAGTCCGGTGACCAAAGAGTTTAAGTGTTAGGTCCCCAAATACCAGACAATGACAGATAAGATATGGGCACTTCCAAGATTGTAAACGGGACATTCGCACACGTTTATATTGACAAAACTGTAAAAAACTACCTGATTTTCATTTTTTAAATTAATGATTCTTTTAACTCACAATTAGCTCTTTAATTTCCGCAAATGAAATTTTTCGCTTACTGTCGTGGTTTCCGAGATAATTGCAAAAAACCAGTGATTGTAAACGGGACAAAAAACGGAAGTGGGTTTTAAGGGGTAACCGTTTAAACAGTGATTTCTACGAAACCTGACACAATATTTTATTGGGATTAATTTTAAAATGTTGCGTACTAATGTGCCCTAAAAATGGTTTCGATTTCAAAATAAAATATGAATTACATTTTTTTAAATAAATTGTTAAAGAAATTGTAAACGGGACAATTTTTCCACCATGATTTAAAATTTTTTTATGTTGCTATTTATAATCCTTTATATAAGAAACTTAATAAAAAATGTTTTCCAGATCATAAATATGCCTTAGATTAGAGTATTGTTGTTCCAAATGCATATTTTCTAATATACACAAGTATGTGCTAAAAGTTGTAGTACTTCGTTTACCATTTATCTTTTTTTCGAATCAATTAATTTATACGCATATATTAAAAAAATATACCTAAGCAATTCTCTAAATAAATCTTGAAAAGAAAAAATTTTTTTTTCCATTTTTTGTGGTTGACGTTTTTTTTGGAAATAGCCATATTCAGTTGACTCATTTTCTTCCTCGTCCTCGTAAGGAAGACCCATCCTCTGGACGTGATTTTCAATATGACAATGGTCAAAAGCTAACTGCCTGTTCATCTATTTCCGAACGAAGATTTCGTTCGCTTAACTTACATTTGAAACAAAAACCAATTCTAAAATATTGTTTTTGTTTTACATGTTAGTTAGGCAAACAAAGTCTTCTTTCGAAATCGACGAACAAGCCTTAAGAAAAGTACTAAAATAGTTTAATTATTTCAAATTGGGCAGATTTTTAAATAGTTAGATCACTTTGCATAGTTGCTCGTATGTAAAACCCATACTAGAGTCAGGGAGTTTCGTATTAACAGTTCTAAAAGAAATTCAAGTGAATTTAAAATGTGTTTACGATCAAATAAATGTATCGGCTTTGAGAGTACTTTAAACTAATGTAAACATTTATTGATCTGATTAAAAAAAAATTACATTATATATTTATATGAAATCTACTAGTCGTATGCAATTTAAATCAGATTACCCCTTTAGAAATCATGATACTGCTCGTTTTAAAAAAAACATTCAATTGTTTTCTATCTTTTTATAATTCCACACTCTGTGATCTAGATTTAGCCAGTTTCATAGCTATATTTTTAAAGCAAAGTCGACAGCGCCATCTATTAGGTACCCCTCGACTGTAACTTAACAACCCCTTTTTTTAATATAAAACTCTGAATATTTATCTCAAAACGTAATACGCATTTCCTGTTTACACATTGTTTAAAAATCGCAAAATTTTAAAATAAATCCAAAATTAAAAGGGTGGCTCCTCCTGCAGGTAGTCTTTGAATTAACAAAAAGGGTTGTTTAAACCAGTCCCCCTCCTAATCGTCAAAATTTACTTTGACCAAACGTAATAAAATAATAACTATGAGAAAAATCTTTTGAAGCTTATAAAGAAATCTGTCTATAGCAATTTCCTGTTACAAGGGAAAGAAATCAGTAAACACACGAATTTTAAAAATGGTTGAAAAAAGTTTTTTGTTTAAATTAAAAGTACAGGTAATATTTTACCTGTCTGTAGGGCAAAGAGGAGTTAAATACATACACCCCGCAGCTGTTGAATGAAAAATTTTTACCTGGATTTTTTTTAACTAAAATTTGTTATACATAGATCACCTCCGCATTGTTAGTTCTTTGGTTCTTTTTAAAAACCATGTTTACAGTCGCTGATAATGATGTGTAAGAAATTGAAAAGAGGGGTCTTTTGTTGGGTATTTTCTTCCCTCGCAACACGCACACTAATACACTTGCCCGTCATGAACAACACCTACGATGCGGTATTTTTTGGTTTTTTTTTTTTTTTTGTACGATCATACACATGTTTGTGTGCAAGTGTGTAAAAATCAGTTGTTGCTTTTATTGTGTTTTGCTCTCTTGTTATTTATTTGTATTAAATGTATATATGTATGTTTTATAGAGCGAGAGTGTGTATGGGTGTTATTGTTTTGTCTGTGTGTTTTTTGTCTTCTCTTAACCATCCACCCCATATTTAACAGGATTTAAACTTCATTATCATGTTTGATTTACTAAAAAAAACGGCAAATAAAAAGAGGGTCGTCATTTTATGATCAATTGGTTGGATGGATGTATGTTTGGGTTGCTATTCAAGACAGACGGCGTCTTTGGTAGCGACTACTGACTCTGTTGCTTTTCTTTCTTCTTCTTTTTGTTTGCCGAGAATGAGTAATCATCGCACAGTGGGGGATTTTTTTGAAAAGTAAAAACCTGTTAAAAAGGTGTTTGATATGATTTTATATATGGATTCAAATCATTTAAAAATACTTTCTCAGAGATTAGATAAAACAGAAAGCAAGCTTATGGGGCGATTACATAAGACTTGGCTAGCGTCTTTACCTGGCTTAGGCATCGTTTCCATGATTTAGTAAGCAGTTTGCAAATTTGAAATGAATAAAACTAATTTAAGGGCAGATGTTGGTTTATTTATAAGCAACTTGGAACTTAAATGTTGGTATTATGGACCGATCTTGATACCAGAATATCTTTGGTGTAACCAAACATCTGGAGATATTTTGGCTATATCTGGAAAGGGGTGGCTTTTCGCATTTGATTATAATTGGGTTTCCAAAATGAAGCAACTACGATAATCAAAAGCCCAAATCGGAAAATTTTAAATCAACCATTTCGCCAAGGTTAAGTTTAGTATTTAGTCGGATTAGAAGGTTGTTATGATCTGTTCAAATTTGTTTAATCTGTTAGAAGAGATCTTAATGGATATCAATTGATCCGTTTAAAGGGTGAATTAAGCCAAAAACTTTTAAAAACGTGCTACCAAACACTTAACTTAAACTCCTACCCTAAAAATTTCTGTACTTAAAAGTATTGCTGAACTAATGAAAAAATCTTCGGCGTATGGGTGGTTTCACCTCACTCAGTCCAGACCTTGTCCGTTTAAATTACATTAGTTTTGATCGACTTAGAACAATCTGAAAGCAAATTACGAGATTAAAAATGAATTGGAGTTTGTCAAATGCAACTGATATGTAATGCCGTCCTCCTGGACGGTACAACCTAAAATTTACCCGCGCTATTAAAAATTGGCATTATTGGCTTCTGGTCTTGGAAATTTCCAGTAACAGGGAAACCAACAATTTCTTTCCATAAAGATATCTCTGTTTTTAATGGTCTGTCTATATTTTCGTTGACATTGTAGATGAAAATTTTCCTTTTTTTTAAATTTCCCACTGTGCATTTTTACAAAAAAAAACCTTCTTTTAATATTCATTAAATATTGCTGTGTATGTGTGTAAAAAAAATAAGAAGAGTGGGTTCGCATTTACGTCTGCGCAATAATGAAAAACACGTTTTTTCTAAATTTCGTTTTTCAATTTGGTTTATGGGGTTTTAAGGTTGGGTTGGTTGCCTGCCATTGAGTCAGCCTGTATGATCTTTAAGCACCACACACTCAAAAAATATCTTCTGCTTATATTTCTATATACATACATACTGGGTTCTCTATTATACATGATCCCTTTTTATAGCTGAGTTTTTTTTTCATCCGAATAGAAGGTGGTGTGGTGGCGGTGGTGTGATGCTGCCTTTGACAATAACAACAACAATTTTAAGATGTTGCGGTCTAAGAAGTAGCATCTCATATATGGGTTTGGTGTATTATTGTTTTTAGTTGGTACATTTAGGTAGGTAGGTAGGTGGTTTTCTTGGAAACTCTATATGATAACTTAAAACACAAACATCCAACCCAAGCCAAGCCAAATTTAACCATCCAACCCAACATTTAGTTTTAAAAAAAGATCTTTTTTGTGTAGATTTTTTCTACTACATCATCAATTTTGTCATATTTTTTTATGTCTGTCAGTCTGTCCTGAATATGGCCTTCTTGTTTTATATTCATACATATGTACATACTTACATATTTCTTTTAGTTGCTTTAGCTATTGTTGTAGTTTTTTTTTCTTTTTTTTAAGTTTCTTCTTTATTAGGAGGAAGAGGTTGATAATGATGACGAATCCATAAAAGACATGATTGTCAATTTAATATTGTTAATGCTTTTATTTACAAATCTCAAAATCAAGCTAGAAGAGGGAGTATTTTTTTTTTGCATAGGTATTTCTTGCTGCTAATTTTTAGTGAAACAAAAACACAAGAAAAATATCAACGAAACGTGATCTTGTCAACAATACTAGGAAATTGAAACGAAATGTGCATATAAATGAAAATAAATTTCCCAGATTTTAAATTAAAATCGTTAAATATACGATTTATTAAGGGCCCACCGTACATATATCTATTCATCTAAAGCGATGTGGCATTTAAAAAAATAACTTTTTTTATTTGTAAAGTAAATACATTTTTCGATATGGTCACCTTTAACAAAACTATTTTTAACGAAAAGTGTTTATTGTTAGTTTAACTGCATGGTTGTAACCGGCAATCTTTTGTTTTATATACAACCATATTAGGGTTGCATCCGAACATGTTATGGTTAATAATACCAACAATATGTTAGCTTCCAATTATAGTATAGTTGGGTTTCGACCATAACAAGTTGCTCTTGGAAAGCAGGAAAATGTTATTGTTAATTTAAAACTATAAAATTATAAGTGGTTTGGATGGAGGACTTTATTAATCATCCTCTGCGTGTGCTTATAAAAAAATATATAATTTTTCTTAATCATACACCACTTGGATTGGATTTTTCTAAGACGGATTTCCTTGGCAAAACAGTCATTAAAAAAATCCAGTCCTCTGTAAACTAAAAAGGCCTTATATAAGAGATATGGTCAAAAATGGACTAACCGCCAAAATAAATTTCGTTAAGCTTAGAAGGCTTCTGTCAATTGTAATCTGAACGCTACTGCTAGTCCATGTTTTTTTAACAAGGCGTTTTAAGGGAGGTCTTTTATGGGAAACAAGCTTGCAAATAAGCCTCCCTCTAAAAGATATGGACTATTGATCCCTATTTTAAAAGTTTAAAAAGAAGAAAACTTACCACAAAAAATTGTTCTGGAGATTTCAAAATTCTGCGGCATTTTGTATCCCTACAGCAATGTTAGTCTAAGATGTATTTCGATAAAGATGGCTTCTAAGAGATCTTAAATGGAAAAAATTGTCAAAATTGAAACTTCACATACAATTTTACGGCGAAATGGGACTAATAAAAGAGCTGTGTAGCTACTGTCATGTAATTTCAAAGAGTGCTTTCAGAATACCTAAAAAAATGTCAATATGTTTACAAGATCTATACTGATTTGTATTGTATTATTAGTGTTAGTGTAAGATTGGATTCTTATTATGACTTTTTGCTTAAAGGCGAAAGATGTAGAAAAATTCATTTAAAAATTCCACTATAAACTTTTTATCGCCTCATGATGTTTTAGACGAAAGTCATTGTCAAAGATGGAACTTAACAGAAAATTTGCGCTGAAGTTCAGGCATTCATACAATCCTTGATTGATTTTCTGCAGCCGGCTTAAGAATGGAGCTATAGTCGAAAAGTTAGCCAAGGAAATTTTGAAGAGGTTTAAAATTTTTATTAAAATTATCAGGCCTGTTCTGAAAATAACTTTAATCAAAATCACATGTGCCTTTTAAAATCACACGTGCGATATTGTGGTGTACCGTTTGTGTGTTTTCGATGTGATGCCGACAAAAACTCATAAAAACGGTGTGATTTTCAGAACATAAACAAAATCACACGTATGATTTTAAAAGCACGTTATTTTAAAACACGTGAATTTCAGTACAGGTACCAAATTACGGCATTCGATATTGATTCTAAAAATCATGTGATTTGCCCCAGGTTTGTATAAAATTAAATGAATCAAATTAATAAAACTTTACATAAAATTGATTTCGTAGGTTGAAGTTAAAGAGATTTTTGGGAAGTGGTCTTTGTATGGAAGCTCTGATCAATCATTGACCTACTTCAACAACATTTACTAGTCAATTATAGACCATTCCTTATAATTCTTACTGATGCGATTTACTAATTTGTACAAAACTCTTACACCCTCATCTTTTAAATTGCCCACTGTGTCCAGTATACGCTATTCTAAAAATTAAGTTCTTTTTTTTAATACATTTTCTTAAAACTTGTTTCAAATTGATAACGTCAAATAGAAGTTTGAAAAAAATGTAACATTTTTTTTGGGTGGGTGTTTTCTACTCGATTTAGAGGTTGGTGGGTTTTTTTTTCGTTAGTAAAATGTTTTTGTCTTTCTTGCTGGTCTCTGACTTAAATCAACTTTTGATAAACGAAAAAAAAAACAAAAACTGAAGGTGGTGGTGCTGGTGGAGATTTCTACAAAAAAAATCAACATACTACAGACCAAAACACACTTGGAATAATCATAAACTCATACAATTTATTTGCCATGACTATGAAAATGATTTTTAGCTGACACAATATTAAATTTAACTCAACAAAAAAAAAATATGTATGAGAGTTAAAAAAAATCTACTAAGCGTGAATTAGCAATCAAGCCTAAGATAAGATTAATATGAAAAAATATGTATAAAAAAATATGCGTGGGTTGTGGGTGTAGACTGCTGGTACAATGACAACAGTACAAACAAAAAAAATCTACAAAGTAAAGTCCACAATTTTAAAATTAAATCTAAAGTTAAACATAAGGCGAAAAGGTGGGGTCATGCAAAAAAGTCATGGCAGAAGTTAAACTTTAGTTAGAGCATGAGTTGTCCATCCCTGAAATGCTCAATAGTTAAAAATTACTAAAACCTTTTTTTTAATAAGCAAGCTAATCAATATACTTTAGCAAATCATCATGAATGCATTCACGATTGCACAATTCTACCAAATTTACTTTAAAATCACTCATCAATTGGCGAGACTTATAGATGACTTGTTATTTTTACGGGAAACAATCGTCCATCTGAACGCGCTTGTAAATAAACCATATCTGCTGGAAATGGAGTGAGACTAATCCACAACACACTGGTGGCATCATCGAACTCAATTTCTTTAAAAATGATGCCAAGGCTTACGTTACGGTCAGTGGAGATGGTTTTATTTTCCAATTTAATGTATTGATCTTTGGAAAAAAGATTTTTTATCAAAATTATTTTTTGTGTTATTTTTTAAGATTTCAAAATCTATCGGGCTTAAAATACACCCTTAACAATGTAATTTATTAATGGTGTTTTCTTTTCTACAAAAAATGTGCCATTTTTTAAAAAAAAATGCAATTTGGTGTCTGTCTCTTAAAAATTTTGCTCCCGAAAAGCATGAGTTTTTTAGAATAAAACAAGCCACCCTTTTCGGGAGCAAAATTTTTAAGAAAAAGACCATAAGACATCCATAAAATTGTTGAATGACAACAATTTTACTTGACACTTGAAGCAGTCACTCGCAAAGCCGTTAATTGCAAGAATATGTTTTTGCCTTATCCATAATATCTCAGAAGGGGTGCCTAAATCCCACATGTTCTTTCCATAACATAATTTTTTTGCTTACCCTTAAATTATAGTTTGTATATAAAACTCTCAATTTAAATTAATAGTTGCGTCCACCCCATCTTCTCTTTTGCATTATACAAAAATAGGTTTCCCAAACTATCTGGGGTTGCTATACGCCACCCAATGAAATCATTAAAATTTAAATATTTCGACGAGTTGTAGGTTAGGTTCAGTATTCAAACGGCACGAGGACGCCTCACTTGGGTCCTTATAGTGGTCCCTTTGTAATACCCTAAGCCAGTCATCAAAGTCAGAAAACATTTATGCGCCTATTAAAGTAAAACTTAGAAATCTAAGAAATTTGTTTACCATTAAATAAATACAACACAAATTGGAGGGATATTTAAAAAAAATTGTTTAACTCAACAAAACAACCCTAAAAACGCCTTGAAATTAGTCCCCTTTCATGTTGAATCGTCTTTTAAAAATAGATTTTAACCAAAGAAAGTCAAGAAGATTATCACTAACAGTTATTTGGGAGATCTCAACAAATCCTATAAGACAATAAAGGCTTGCCAAAGACAGGAACTAAATACCAAGTTTTACCAAGTTTTCAGCAAAAAATTAAGGTAAATTTTGCAACATTACTTTTACAAGCAACTATTTAATAAGAAATTTTAATTATGACCTCAAAAAAGAAATCATAAAAAGTTTAAAATGTGAAGAGGTCTGTCTGTTCTCCCAATATAAACGAGAAGGTACCCCCAGAAATGTACAACTTGATTTCAATTTTCAATTTAAAAAAATTCTTTAAAATTGATATGAAGTGCCGATAAATCACCGATTAATTGTCCTATGTAAGAAGAATAAAACTCTCAATTGTTTTGAATGTTGCTCCGAAATGTGGAGTGCGAAAAAATAGAACCCCAAATTTCAGGTGCCCCATTATACTTATAAATAAATCTTTTGATTTATTTATTAAAATCGTGAATCCATAGAAGCGAATTGTTTAAAATTAAATAAAGTAAAATAAGTACAGCCAACTTTTTAGGAGATTCCTTTTGAAGCATAAATAGAGGTTGAAAATAAGGAAAGAAAATTCCTAAAAATGGGGTACCTTATGGTAATTTTTTTAAAACCCATCTTTTTAAATATTCTTATGAGTTTAAGGATCTATTGCTTGAATAAAAATATTGTCTTAACGACATTCTTTTATTTGCACTAAACGGAAAGTAAACAAAAGTTTTAAAATTTTTTTAAAGTGAGTTTTTAAGAAATCATCGTATGGTATGATTTTTGTGGTTTCTAGAATCTTTAATTTTTTCTCAGGACCAGCTATCAGGGGATGGCCCCTACTAATCCATTGCATTGAGTTGGAACTAGGAAAATATGTTATGTGAAGGAGGATAGAAGAGGGAGTTGTGCTTGTGGAAAGAAATTCAAGTTGAAATTATGTTCTTTAAATGATAGGCAAAGTAAATTATAGGATGAGGGTACTCCCAATATGGCATAACTTTTAATCATTTTAGCACTTTTTTTTTTGTAAATAATTCACTTTTTGAAAAATCATTGCATGAAATTTCATTTAAGTCTTGAGCACTTGAATGAAAATAAGCTCAAAATGAGATTCGCCTCAGTGGACGTATATAAAATTAAAGAAGGGAGGAGACATCAAAAATGAGATATTTTTTGGACAATAGAAGTAATTTATAAAATCTCGTATTTATAAATGAAATGTAGTTTTGAAAAAAACTACCTTTAGGAATTTGACTTCAGGGTTCCACAGATAATATTTTTAAAGGTGTTTAAAATAAAGTAGACTTTTACAAGGGATACCTTCTGGCCCCTTAATATATACATATGTATATATTTTTTTAATCTTATAAGAATATTTGCATATTAGTAGGAATCATTCATCAAGAAATGCAGTTTTTTTTAAAACCATCTCAAGGAATTTTACTTTAAGCTTCAAGGATATTTTGCTTATTCACTTTAACTACTGTATGAATGGAGCTGCCATTGATATTTTTTCTTAAAACCTGCATTTCAAAATATTTAAACAAGATACAATTGTGTTTTTTTCAATATTTATTGTTTCTTTAATTTTTTCTTCTTATAAGGGCGGCAGGTGGTATGAGTCTTTCTTATAACTTGGTGACTAGGTAAAGTTGATTAAAAAAAAACCCTCATCCAAAACATCTTCAATATTTACGTATCTCTTGGTTAAAATCTTCATTAAGTTTCATAAAGGTCTTTTGCTGATATTTTTAACGAAACAAACTAATGTTGTTGAAAGTTGACTTAACACAAAAAAATTATTTATGATGTTGATTATGGGTGGGTAGGGGTCTCAATTTGGTGTGATGGTTGTTTAAAATATTTGTTGCTTTGTTTCATTTTTTTATGAGTTAAATTTTGGAGGTTTAAGTGATTTGTTTGGCTTTAAAAAAAATCTATAAACAAATTCATTAACAATTTGAAAAGTAGTTTTATTTTTGCTACAAAATTACATAAATTTAAAGGGGGGACAGGGAGTACCAAGTACACATGAAAAAAACGTTTATTTTAAATTTATTTTAACACAAATTTGAGGGTGTTGAATAAAAATTCAAGGTTAGTTTGTAGTTAAACTTTGTTTTATGTTTTTTTTAGATTAAAAAAAAGGTGTAATTTTTGTTGTTATGGCAAAATAAAAAAATAGTTAAATCCTTTAAAAAACCCCCTTGAAAATTTTGTAAGGCAGGTGCATCCCTTACAAAACCAAACAGACAATTTGAAGTTAACTCTACTCAAAAAAGCATCTTGAGCAAATTTTCTTTTAAAAGAAGAAGCCTAAACAGGTTGTATATTTCACATCCCTGCCAGCAGTTTCTTAAGCCTGTCTAAGGAAGACTTGTACCCAGACCCTTTTGAACAAAATCAACCATCATCATTAACTCACTCATATGTATTTTAAAATATGTATTCGTAAGTCGTAAAAAAAATGCCCACAACAGTTGTTTTCGTGTTTAAAAGAATCAAACGTAAGAAAAAAAATCTTATTATCCTGTTTTCTTTACTCATCCTGATGTTAAAGAAATAAAAGTACAAAAGAGAAATAAAAAAAAAAACAAAGTTTAACTTTAAACTCTGCACGTTCTAAATGTATGTACATGACAAGCAGGCAATGCAACATGTGCTAAATATTCCCAGACATTTGTAGATTTTTTTCCTCATTTCTGTTTAGCCTTTTAAAAGAGGGGTTGTTTTTCTAGAGTTCTTCTTTAATTTCAAGGAGTATTTTCCATAAAACAACCAAACCAGTTGCATATTTTTAATGCACTTTTATTTATTTATTTGTTTTTTTTTTCTTAAACCGTTTTATAAGGGTAAGAGTAACAAGTGCTAAGAATATTTTCAAATGACAGGCAGGTTGTTCTAGGAGCTGGTTTGTTTAAGGGTGGGTAACAGGTTGTATTTTAAGTGTTAAAGACGTTTTCGACGTTATTATTAAAAAGAAAGAAAAAGATGGTCAAAAGAGGGGTTGCCATTCCATTAAAAACGTTATAAAATTTAAACTTCCTTTGCAAGAAACCTTTGTATGGTAAATTTCCCACGTTTTCTTAAGAAAACTTCCTTAATACTAGAATAACTTCTTAAAGGAAAGTTCTCAGATATTTAAGGTTGGTTTAAACCCACTTGTGGTTAAATTTTTTTAACAATTTAATTAGTTGGTTCTCACAAAAACCACTGAACCTTAAATTTTTGCCAAGGGGAACAAAAAAAGTCACAAGAATCTCGAGAAGACTTTTTTCACATCGGCCTCGAATTAAAAAAAGTCCCCTTTAAAAAAACAGTCACCTTTTTTAAAAAAAAGTCCACTCCTAACGTATATCAACACCGAAAATTTGTCAGATTTAAAAAAAGTACCAACTAAAGTACTTTAAAAATGAACATAAGCTAACCTGTTAGCAAGAAGTGCCCCGATGAATGTAAAACTAAAAAAAGAGAATTAAATTCGTAAAACGTTTAAACTTCCATTAACGCGCCATAGAAACTAAATCTATAAGAAATTCGGTGTCATTGATTTAAATAAAAGACGTCCCTAAAGGTTCTTATATGTCGACTCAAAACAATTTTATTCTTCAGAAACCTGGAAAATTTAATTGAAAAAAGGATTAAAGCCGCAAAAGTTTAAACATGTCCATTAATTATCCAAATTTATACCCACAGGCCTTGATATTTCTTTTATCGAAAAAAAAAAATCCTTTTCCAATATAAGTCTTATTAATTTGTTTAAAAGTCGTCATCTGAGGTATCCAGGCATATTTTAAGGGCCAAATACACTTGTCAAATGCTTGTCATGCAGGCGAATTCACCCGTGTACGTAAACTGGACGTAATATTCGCCGTCATATCAAAATTTTTTGATTTTCCAAAATTAGAATTTGCTGGTTTTAAACCCTGCGAAGTAAGAAATTAGTTTTTAGAAAAACTTACGATTTTAAATTAGAGAACTGTGGAGTAAACAAATGGAAACTAAGGGAGATTGCATTTAAAAGGCAAATTGTATGGTTTCTGGTTTCGTAAAAACAAATGAAAATTTATGGTTTTTAACTCTGCTAAATTTTTTTTCTTTCGAAGATTCCAAAAATTCTTCTTTTAAATGTGTTATTAAAATTAATTTCAGAATGTAGAGACGGAAAAAACCTTTGCAAAACTTTTGTGAAGTCAATTGTTTTGGAAAGGAGCAAAAAAAAATTTTCTGGTTTGAAACTCTGCTAATTTTTTTTCGAAAATTCACCCTAATTTTTATTTTCAAGAAATTAATGAAATCTTTTTTAAAATATAAAACACAAAATAAAGTATTTGTGAAGACCTATTAAAACCAATTATTTGAAAGGTACAGGACAGAAATCGTAACACTTTTGTGAAAAGTAATTGTTAGTTGCTGGTTGAAAACCCAGCTATATGAGAAATTTGCGGGGATTTTTTTAAACTCTATCAGCCCCATTATGAATAAATAATTTTTCTATAGCGAATTTGAATATAAGTCTTGCAAAAGTGCAAATGCAAAATATCGAAGCTCTTTTGTTAAATCCAACAACAAAATACACAGACATTTTGCATTTGCTCTTTTGCAAGCGTAATATTGAACAACTTCAGAAAAGAACACGTTGCACTTTTAACACAGAACAGATTTTTCAGAAAAGAACATAAAGAAACGTATAAGGCAGAATAAATGCAGAATATTACTCAGAAAAGAAAACGCGATTAGCCTTTCACCAAACGCATATTTTTTTAACGAAAAGAAGAAAAAAATGCTCTCAGCCTCTTAACCACCCGACCAAAAATTTTTCAATTAAAAAAACAACTACAAAAGACCAAGACATTTTAATATTTCTTGAAATTTAAGCCAAGAAAAAAGAGTTTTACACAGACGTTTAAGAAAAAAAAAACTTTACGAACAAATTTGAATAGTGCTGCGTGAGTTTAGTCAGTCAGTCGTCCATTTCGTATGACAAAGAAAATATACATATAAAGAAAAAACGCCATCAATGGGTTGGGTGGTTTGTTACAAGAATTTCAAAACGACATTAACAAATGTAAAAGATACAGGCACGTTTTAAAGACAGGCCTAGTAAAAATTAAAAATTACAAAAATCCCAATAACACACCCGCCCGCAAGCAATCTATAATGACTACAAGTTTTTTTTTCAATTTTATTTTAATATTTTGCACTTTCAAATGGGCAGATGATCATTAATATCTTAAGTTTGGTGTGTCTAATTTGTTTTTGCTAGAAAACTAGCAAAAAGGCTAAAAACAACAATCTCAATGAATTGTGTAGAAAAGAAGAAAAATTTTAGCCCATTAGTGCCGCCAGACAACACGAAAAAAATTTCAAATTTGATTGTTAAGGCCCTTTAAACTCATATTGTTACACGATTCAAAGTAAAATTCTGTGACAAATAACGAAGCTCTTTGTTAAAAAAAAGGAAGAAAAATTGAGCCAAAACGACTTGAAAGTTAAGTACAAAACTTGGAAGCCCTCTCCAGTCCGCCAATGCTGTGTTGTTCATTGTCTCTGAGGCAGAAAACGAGCCCGCACGCAACTAAATTTTAAAACAGGGATTGCCATTGTTATTTGCTTTCTTTAGATGCTAGAAATTAACGTATACGCAAGGTTGTTAGACTTTTTTCTTCAAAAATCGTCAAAAGTTTTAAAAAAATTCGTCAAAATCGTCACGAACATATAACAAAATCGTCAAAAAATCATCAAATATTTAAATTTTACAAATTAGACACAATTTATTGCACTGATTGGTTCAAGAATAGGTATAAATTTTTAGCAAGGAATTCTATTTATGATGAAGAAAGTTATATGGTTAAGTTTTATTCTATTTATTTCAGCAAGTGGGCTGAAATATATTTATTTTCATAAATGCATAACAAACATTTATTTATTTCATTTATCCATAATCACAAAAAGATTAGGGTTTAGTAGCTTAGGAAACAAAAAAAAATAAAATCTCATTTGCTTTTAACTCGAGTTATCTTTAAATGATTTTTAGCGCTATCACTTTTGCAAATTGTTTTTACTGTTGAAGGTGCTAAGCCAAGGGTTTTGTCTATATCGACAGTTTTTTACCTGACTTGAAACGTTTTAGTTTTAGTTTAAGTTCCAAACTAAGTAAGTGCTGGTTCACACTCTTCAAGTTTTAGCCGTCAAGTCTTGAGTTTTTAGGAGAGAGAAGAAAAGAAATGTCATTCACTTTTCCCTTCTCTCCTTAAAGCTCAAGACTTGACGGCTAAAACTTGAAGAGTTAGAACCAGCGCTAATGCATTGTCTTCTCTTTACACTCCTTTTTCAACACATCTTCTTACTTCCTAACACAGCAGTATCGATGGCAATTACATAATTGTAGAATTTGAATTACTAATGCTTTTAATGAAAGCCACCTGGTTTGTGATGTGGGAAGAATTTTTTTTTTGTTTAATATCCAAAAATTTTTATGTTTCGAAAAATTGAAATTAACGTTTTGGACTGTTCCCAATATAATTGTAAATATTTCTTGTAAGTGTTTTATTGATGCCAGAAAATCGTCATAACACTATTACTTTTTGTCAAAAAATCGTCAATCGTCATTTTACTGTATTTTTTCAAAAAAATCGTCAAAATGACGAAAATTCGTCATATCTAACAACCCTGCGTATACGGGATCTTAAACCAAAGTTTTTTATTATACCATTTACCACAGGTAAAAAAGGGTATTAGTAGAAGAGATTAACTTGAGCATTAACTTTTTGGCCTAATTTCGAGGTAGTCTTACTATTTAAATCTGGGAATTTATTTCTCATGGTGAGTAACATTTATTATATATATTTTCATATTATTCGAATGTGTATTCTAAGTCAAATAAAAATTTTAAGATTTATTTCAGTACACCTAGTTCGAAAATGGCTCAACTCAAAATTTTAATTTTTCGGGTTTATATGCTTAAATACACTTGTGTATCTATTAAAAAAAATATCAGTGTATTTTGTTGTTGTTAACTGTTGCTAACAAACAGTTACATATTTCTTTCTTTATGTTTCAATTGTTATTAATTTGAAATACACTTATTTTTAGTTGTGTCAGAAAATATAATGGTGGTAGATCCCTACTGCTAAGTGCTAAATAGTCTTAATTCGAATTGTGACACTTTTGATAAAATAAATCTTTGCTTGGAACAAGGCCCATTGAAAAGGTCTGCTCAAGAAGCCTGATGATCATTGTTTATGTTCTTTTTAGTTGTCAAAAGTTGTTTACATTTTGCTTACATGTGCATGTATACGTTTGCTTACGTTTATGGTATGCCACACACACGTTTTTTCCTTTTGCTTTGTATATGGCGTAGTAAATTTTTGACAACTAAAAAGAATCGTTTTTTTTTTTTTGTACAAGTAAGCAGACCTGATAGATGGGCCTTGGCTTGGAAATTATATTAATTAGGCAAAAATGACACAACTAAAATTTTTTCATTATCTAGTGTATAAATATTTAAAAAAAGAAAAATTTTTAGATCATAATCTGTATGGATTTTCTACTAAATGGTCCAAAGATTTGTTTTAACCTTTTTTTTATGTCAAAAACAGTTTTTTTTCGATTTCGAAAAAATTAAATTTTTTGAATTAAGTCACTTTGGAACTGGGTGTGCGATATGCAAATTTTAATGAAATTTTAAAAAATATGATCAGTTAAATAAGAAAACTTTGTTATACAAGAAGACAATAATTTATCTTAAAAAAAAAAAACAATCAATTATCCCAAATCTAATTTTACACCATAATAATGCTTGCCCATAAGCAAATAATGTACAAGCGAGGATCCAAGGGAGTCTTGATCTCTCGCCTTTGGTCTCGCCTAGCACTGGTATTCTAAAATCATAAATGGGTTTTGAAGGATGCTTCGATTTAATTCCCACTTTGTTACCCCCTAAACAGATGGCTGGATCAGTCCTTTATAATGTATCAGTAAAAAAACTGGTAGTAATACAAATTCCTCACCCGCTTTTTAGCTCAGATGTAGCCCCCTTTCAGCTATTGCTGTTATTTAAAAACTACCAAGGCGAATTCATGTAAACGGTGGTGTCGATACTACAACAAGTGTAACAACACTAAAAACACAACAAGTTATTTTTTTGTTGCTTTTTCGTTGGTCGATATGTCAAAAACACTAGCAACTTTTGACATTCCTCTCTCTAAT
Source organism: Pollenia labialis (assembly GCA_949318255.1). Taxonomy (NCBI): domain Eukaryota; kingdom Metazoa; phylum Arthropoda; class Insecta; order Diptera; family Polleniidae; genus Pollenia; species Pollenia labialis. The sequence goes on along the minus strand of OX439143.1, from coordinate 132,752,788 downwards.
TAAGAAAAAACGAAGCACAGCTGTGCTTTGAACGCCACCTGAAAAATGAATTTGCCTTGAAGACTACCTTCGCCTTCAGTCAAAACTATACAAAAAAGTGGGGTCAATAGTTTCTAGTCTTAGTAGACAACCTGAACTCAACTCGGTTAATATCCTTCTTAAATTCAGAAAAGTCCAGATAATACCGCATTTTAAAGCTCACTACTATCTGAATAAATACATACATATTTGTTATTTCAAACATTTTTTCTTATACCCCAAAAATGGTTTTAAAAGTTGTCTGTAATATTATTTTTGTTTTTGCTTCTAGTGTTGTAAAATTAATTGCTTTAGAATCTTAAAGCGATTTGTCCTGAAGTCCGGATCCCGGATAAGTCTAATGTTTTCCCTACTTTAAGCAGCCCATACACGTCTTAATCCAATTGGCAACTGGGCCGATTGTTGTACTTAAAAGATGGAGGATTTGTTCACATTTTTTTTTCATTTACACCCTTAAAAAGGTCGAAACAAATATATTTCCCTTAGGTAGAAGAACAACAGCTAATCAAAACCAACTGTCCAACTTAATTTTTATAGCTCCAACTCAAACACATACAGACAAAAATTGCGTATGATAATGACGGCAGCACAACAACAGCGATGATGATGATGATCTCCAACACCCAACAACCGGTTCTTGATTATTGTTTTTGTTGATATTTAGTTTTCAAATACTCCCCCTCCCCTTGCTCTAAAACGAAACGAAGGCCTCTCTTTCATTAGCTCACACAACCAACCCATAAATACAAATAATAACAACACCAACAACAAAGGCACAAATTGATCTTTCTACATGAAGATGGAAAAAATCGCGTGCGTCTAAATGATCACCATGTCTCTGATGGTGGTTGGAGGTTTTGTTTTTTTTTTTTCTTCTTGATGGTACTGAGGATGATATTTTGATATTAATGTGCGTTTTTGTTGTTGTTGTTGCTGATGTTAGCTGGTGGTGCTGCAAAAACTTACGACAAACGTTTGATTGTTGACGTTGTCATTAAATATTTACGCGCCCATTTTCGACCCACTCAATTCTACTCTCTATGGGTTTATTGTGTTCAGACAACGAAAACACCGACTAATGCAAGTTATTCCATATGTCTTGTTGTGTTTCTGTATTTTGAGGCGGATGTTAACAACAAAATAACATAGGCAAGTAACAACAACAACAACAAAGCATTATGTTGTTGTTGCTGATGAGGATGATGTGCATGTTTGAACATTTATTTTAAAATGAATAGAGCGAATTTCGCCATGATAGTGGGTGATTTTTTTTAAGTAGTGATATGTTGATTCTTGATGTAATTTTTTTTACTAAAATTGGGTGCGTTCTATATTTTGAAATTATGCAAAAAAAAAATTGTTTAAACTAAAAATATTTTAATCTACATCCTGTTTAAAAAAGAGTTCCTCAACTCTTTTTTCGAAATATCCTTTCTAAGAATGAACTTGAATTTGTTTTTTTTTTTAGTTACTTAAGTATATAAAAAACCCTGGCCATTATTTTTGAAGATTTGTAACTTTGAATTGCATATTTTTATGACTTAAACAACTGTTGCTTTAGCACCTACAAGAAAAAATAGTTTGCAATAAAATCTACAAATCTTAAGGTTTGAGTTTATTATGTTGGATTTTTTTCTCTTCCTAATGACGTTGTAACACATTTGTAAACGAATACAAAAAAAATATTTGTATATTTGCCCTAAACTAACCCAGACGCCTTCTACCTTTACACCCATTTTTATTTCAAAAGTCTGTTGTATACTCTGACTTGAAGTCTTGTGCAGCCAGCATCCACCCACTTTTTTATTTTTAAAAATATACAAACTAAAAAAAACAAAAAAACAAGTTAAGGAAAAAATTTGTTGCAAAAAATTATGAGGCAGGAACGAATTTTGTGGGCTTTAAAAGAAATTTAAGCAGTTTTTTTTTAATTAAAAAACGTCATTATATTTAAGCAGGTAATTCGGATTCTAAGCTCATTTTTGAACCCGATTTTGTATTCAATAGTGGAGAATTAAGTAATAGCTTTGATCCTTTACTTTTCCATAAACAACGAAATGCATAGATTTTTAAGAACCCTGTTTCGTTAAAATTCTAATGAATATTACAATTAAAGCAGTGCAATGTTAAAAGTTTTGACGGCCATTTTGTTTAAGAGATGTCTGCCAATTCCTTCACTTTCAGCAAATCTTTTAATTTTCGGTCAAAATAATTAATACTTTTGTCAATTGTCAATAACTCAAACGCAGAAAGCTGTTTAAATACACAACAATTGAGCAAAATATCTGTCATGATCGTTCTAAATCCGCAGGGCTGGGAACTTGGCAGGTTATCTTACTTTGACAGCAAAAGCAGTTGCTACTATGGAAACAAGCAATAAAACCCAAGAGCATCTGTCACTTAATTAATTTATTTGAGATCAACTTCCCCACGATATCAGTTAAGCCCAGACCCTGGCAAACACATACATATTTAAAAAGTTTATTTGTATTATTGAGAATATAAATCAAGGTAAGAAGTGTTGTCAAAAGACTTTTTTATGGTTAATTATTTTATTTTATTTAAGAACTTTTCCAAAATCTGCTTAAGGAAAATTTATAATGCGATCAACAAAAGATCAGAAAGCTCAAGTCAAACTGATTGGTTTTATGCAAGATATATAAATAAACGTATTTAGTTGTGGGATCAAAAGAGAAAAAACCACAATATTGTAGTTTTGCCGGGGTCAGGTTAAGAACACATTACCAATATAACTTCCAAATGAATTTATCAATAGCAAATCCAGGTCTTTTAAAGTCCCGAAGGTCTCTGACTCCCACGATACGCACAACAATGGATTCAGTACAGCCACAGTCTTTCGAAGATTGGCATATCGTTAAGCTCATTATTGTTTTGGCACATATGCCTAAAAGACGTAGTGGAGACAAACAACAATAAAAGTTTACATAAAGCTTTCTGAAAATATTTTCACCACAGCTTCTGGCAAATGTTTTGAAGAAAAATGTAAATTTTTGTGAACGTTCATTGAAATTAATAGTATTTTATTGACAGTGAAAATTATTGTTTTGTGCCGCATACCGCACTTTTCTAAATTTATTTCTAAAAAGCAGATTTTTGTGCTGCATACGTACATTTACTGCTGTATGTTGAGTTGTTGACATTATGTTTTGTTTTTGCTTTTACTACTTTTTTTTCTTACGGCAATAAAGCGAAGCGAGGGAAAAAATTGTTGTCTTGTTGTCATTTTATTTTGTTTTAGCTTTGACTACTTGTTTTTCTTACGGCAATGAAGCAAAGCAACAGTTAAATTTATTTTGTATATTTTTGTATGAGGAATTTGCATCATTCGCCAAATAGGGGCTTATAAAGCAAAACAACGCTTAATAAACTTTAAAATAGTTGATATGGAGCAAAACTAATGCTTAATATTTTAGAAACCTCAAAAAATTTCGTGACACTGGTTTTGGATTCATAAAGGGGGTATTCAAAATATATATGTATGTACCCCATGCCTAACTCAATTTTTTTAAAAATGGTTGGTAGGTCAAGCCAAAATTGAGCTGGCTATATGTAAGGCCTTCTTAACACACATATATTCCTCCGATAGTTCAGCGTTAAGAACTTAAATAGTACTTTCTTAAGACACACAACCTCTGTGGGGAAGATTAAATTATGGCAATAAACAAAGACAACCAACTAACACCAGCGCATATAAAAAGTTTTCCATTTCGTCGAAAATAACTCCACAGTAGAAAAAAATTGCCAAAACTGTCTGAAACTACAACACTATCACCGTCAATATCGACTTAAAAAATATATAACTTACAAAAAGACGTCGCTAAGTGCCCCATTGCAAATTCTACAAAAGCCATTTAATACGAAATATATAAATGAGTGGTAACTTCTTGCAAAAGGGACTTGAATTGACCATTAAGCTTGCCTTATTTAAGCTCACTGTACTATTTCTTGTGGGAAATTATGTTATTTTTTCTAACCAAAAACTTTTAATTTAATATGTAGCGTGCAATTGTATAGAGTATTCATCTAAACAAAAATATTATTTTTGCTTCAAAGTGGGAAAAATACCCAAACAAATAATAAAACTTGAAAAAAAATAACAGAACACATGGGTTCTACAAACACATTTACGTACTTAAATATGAATAGAATAAAAAAAAATATTCAAACTCTGGCATCAAAGTATGACTTAAAAAGTGGGTGGTTTGTTTTGTTGCTTGTCTGTTAAGAAAAAATGTGATTTGAATATAAACGATATACATACATAAGTACATTCATGCAAAAAAATTTTGGTTGGGTTTTACTACTAGAAATTGTCAATATGTATAACCTTGAACTTTTCCATTTCCATACAAAAGTTTATGTAGAAAACTTTTTTTTTGGTATTTAAGAATTTGTTTTAAATATTTACTTAAAAAAATAGTTTTATTTTCTCTAACACCTTAAAGTAGTTTAAAACTTTTGATGGAATTAAAAACAATTGGAAATTGTATTCTAACAAGATTTAAAATTTAAGAAAAAAATTAATTGAAACAAAAATTAGACATACATTTGTTAAAATAAATTGTTTAAAATGTAAAAGAAAAAAACTTGCAAGCCTCAAAGTATGCCATTGTAATGAAGAGTATGTTCACTATAAAAGTTTTCTTTCAGAATGGTTCATGTGTGTGAAGGGTACAACAGCATGGTGAACAGACTTTAATGAACTTGGAAATTCTGATACCAGGTGATCTTATCTTGCTACAAAAGCAACAGCTGATTACTAACCTTGTGTCAAAATGATATACCGTGCATGTGGTTCTGGGGAATATTTACTACATTTTATAAGTTTCGCTTAAAATTATGAAATTAGAAATTTTTTAAATTATTAAATTTCAAAAAAAAACAATTTAAAAGTAAAAAGAAAATTAAATATTTGTTTAAATCGTTCACTACAGTGTTGTATTATTTTTGACACAACGTTAAAATACTTTAGTGTTGTAAACGTTTTCAAAATAAGACCACCTTGTATGAATTCGCCTTGTCTCCTAGGTTTAATAATTCGTAAATAGGTATCCACTTGAAGTTTTTTGTGTTTTTTGTACACAATTTTTTTGTATTTATGTCGTTTTGCGGCAATCATAATACCAATTTTTAAAAACGACTGGTTTGGGACTACGACGACGACACTCATGATAAGGCCGATTAATTGTGCTTAAAATTCACACGAATTATAATTTGTTTAAGCATTAAGCTTTTCATTTATGTAGCTAGTTTTATGAATAACCTTTATCCTTAATTATTAATTTCATCATACTGACATACATCAACCACCCATTATTATGAGTCATACTCTCTGATCTTGTCTAAAAGCAGCCGCTTAATAAGTTTGGGTTTATTGGTTAGTATGAGTGCGTAAAAAACCCCCTTTAAGCTATAAAAACTTTATTTATATACATATGTATGTACATTCATACAATGTCTTGCCAATGCTGCAATATAAAAATATAAGAAAAGACGTAAAAAAGAACATGTTGGCTTATTTTATAAATTTATGCATACCGATGATAGTATTCCTGGAAAACAACAGCTAAAATTGACAACATAAAGCCACAACTAACAAACGCCCCCTACCTTTTATTTAAAAAAAAAATTCACAGAAAGAAAAAAAAGCTTTAATTCAAGAAGAATTTTTTACCAACATTCAAGAAACAGCGAATAACAAAAAATTTACACAAAACGGATGTTTATTTAAAAAAATCGTCTTTTATTTTTTCTTTCTTACAGTTGAAAGGGTCTGAGAGCAGTGAGAGCAACAGTAATTTTGCATTTAAAGGTTTTATTGAAGCATCAACAGCAGTGTTGAAAAAGCCATGGCAACAGTAATACCACCGACCTCAAATGTTGAGGCCGCCTATGAAGATATGTTCAAAGAAATCACAAGAAAATTATATGGTGAAGAGACCGGAAATGGTTTGCATACACTAGGTACCCCCGTAGCACAGGTGGCAACAACAGGACCCACAGCAGCACCAGAAGGTGAACAAAGATCATTTACAAATTTGGTAAGTCTCAAGAGGAAAAATATTTTTAAAAGGAAACAAACTTAAAACAATAGTTCATTCGTAATTTTTTGTAACTTTTTTCTCTTTTAATTTTTTAGCAAATTGATCGTTCTAACCAACCTACCATAGAATACGAACACAATAATCCAAATAATGCAACAGCAGCAACGTCAGTGGCTGCTGCTGCAACAGCAGCTGTTATTGCTGCGGCCACAACACAAAATGCCACAAATGTTGTTATACAACAACAGCCAGAGGGCTCTGTGGTTGTCACAACCACCACAAATGCAGGTGGCAATTTTAAATCGGAAGATCATTTGAGTACGGCATTTGGTTTGGCGGCATTAATGCAACAAAATGGTTTTGCCACCACAACCGGTACCATTTTAAGTACCCAGGCTATAAATAAAGTTATAACAACGGCTGCTGGTAGCCAGCAACAACAACAACAGCAACCGCAGCAGCAGCAACAAATTGTGACAGGTGATCAACAGCAACAAGCTGCTTGGTCTAATGAGGGCACACAACAGCAAGATCAACAACAACTGCAGCAGCAACAACAACCCGCACCTACTACACAAATTGTACAATGGACTACCACACCGAGTGGTAAATTACAAAGTTATTCAACTACAACAGCCCAGCCCCAACAACAACAACAACAGCAGCAGTCGCAGCAGCAGCAGCAGCAACAACAACAACAGCAGCAGCAATTAACGACTCCCAAGACAAAGTAAGTTTAAGAAAACTATTCAAAAGCATGAAAACATTTTTTTTTTATCAAAAGCTCTTCTTACGACAACATTTTTAAATGTATAATAAAAATCTTAAAAGTTTTTCTTTATTTAGCTTTATCTTGTAAAGAATAATAGCAAAGCCTTCCCATCTTCGTTAAGTACGGGACTTTTTTAAAAGTTTTAGTCTGTCAAACCAACCACTTCCGTACATGTCGCCTGTCGATGTTCTTTGTTGTGTACAACTTTTCGTTTTTTGGCTTTTGCCTTGCCTGCGACTGTTTTCATTTAATAAACCAGAAGTTAAGGCAACAGTTTATTTTGTCCAATGACAAATGAAGAAGTCGAAGTTACAGCACAATATTATAACTTTTACTATTGCAGTTTTATTGCTTTTTAATATAAACAAAACAAACATGTTTGTTAGACATGTCTGAAAAGACACCGTGTGAACTCCCTCTTATAAATGCAAATATCTTAATACACCCTCAAAAATTAAATTTCACGTATTTTTAAATGCTATTAAAGTTATTTAATTTATATTATATATTTAATTATTCAGTTTAATTCAAATTCCCATTTTACTGACGAATGCTATTGAAATAAAGTCAGCCCTTGAAACTTGAAATTTGATCTTGAATACCAATGGTTTTGCACTTGATTTCCAGCAAAATTGCTTGGTTTTTTATTTCAGCCTACTTTAAAAATAAAATAAGAACTTTAAAAAAAGCTTTTTTTCCAACTGACAAGCAAAATAAAATTATTTAAGAAATTCTCATCTTTTTAAAACAATTTTAAATACTCAACTTTTTCAATGATTCGTATACATACGGATAATTTTGTGCCCCAATATGTAAATGGCACTTGGATGTGGAGTGAAAGGCAAGAAAAACTTCAATTTGATTCTAGAGAAGAGGCGACTAAGGAATTAAGCAAAGAAGAGTATGTTGTCATAGGTGGTTATAAGTTCCTCGCAAATATTAATCAACTAGAAGAGATGATATTTCGTCAAGAATTTCAAAGAGCTGATACTACACACGACTATGAGGTCATATTAATACAAGATATAAAAGATTTGGTAGTTTTTTTATCGCCCAAAGAGATTTTAACTAAAGATTTTGTATATTTTTTGAACACAAAGACTGTACATATCTTTCTCAAGTCTTTGGTAATATACTTTGAATATTATTTGAAATTAGTGGAATTTATACTGATACGACGAGATGAAATCTCAGGAGAGAACGCTCAAATACAAAGTGAAGAGAGTACGGAAATTAAGAGAATCTATTCGAAACAGCTGGCTCAATATCGTTTATTATTAGCCAGGGAATACAGTGAAATTTTATTGGGTTGTGGAGAAATGAGCAAATTCTATCACATCAAACCCATTGTTAACATTTCCCAATCCATTAAAGATAAAGCTTTTCACGAAGGGTTTTTGGCATTTTGTACAAATGTTGTGTGGATAGCAATGCATAGAAGAGACTTGGAATTAATTGATATGGAAATGAATCGTTTATTTCGATCGGAACATTTCTCCTTGGTTCGCTCTGAGCGTTATCAATTTTCTCCGCTCGAGGCAAGCATGTTATATGGCAAAAACTATAAACGCTGCAATTATCGTACACAAAATTCCCCTCTCATTATGGAACTAAGTAATGTGGAAAAGGAAAATGTTCCTTTGTTATGGGTGGGTGAAAGAAAATATCGTGGCACAGATTTGCGTATATTGAATATTGAATTGGAATTTATTGTGCCCGACTCACAACTCTGCTTAATTGATGTAAGTCATGGCATACTGGGTCATCCTAAGAAACTTTACGATACCTTGCTAAGAATTAATTGGGAAGCAGTACGTTTTCAAAACTTTTCTGAAATATATGATCCTTATCGAATAATTAGGCAACCATATTTACAAATACCTCAACTAAATGCAGAAAATGTACGTAAAAATTGTGAGAAATATGAATCGTATTACCAGATAAAGCACTTGATTGAAGGATGGGATCGTAAAATGTTGAAAAAGTGGTTGAAACGTGAAGAGATTTTAAATTATTTCAAGACTGAAGGCATACTAACAGATGTTTGGATGAAAAGCAAGAAAGAGATTCAAGAAACTGGCTATGGACCGAGTGTGGAGGAAATAACTAAGAAGTTTATTGCACGCAAAGAAAAATTACGGAAGAAATGAATAATTGAAAAAACTACATATTTAAAAAAAAAACCTTCACTTTTTTTGAAAATAAATTAATTTTTAAAAAATTCTAAAATTTTAACGTTTGCTTATTAAAAGTATGATTTTTTATTTCATTTATTCTCTTTACAGAACGAACAAAAATCGTAATGATCATACCTCTCCTCCCATTAACAATACCACTGAAGTTATTTATACTAGTCCCTCGACCTCGGGGAATATGACACAACAACAGCAGCAACAACAAACACCTCCTAATGCAAATACATCAACATCCTCGAATACCTCCTCTTCAGGTGGTAGCTCGAGCAGTAATAGTCGTAAGAAGTCGCAAAATAATCAAAACAATAACAATAATGGGCAACCTTTGGTACAAAAACGTTATGCCTGCACACATTGTCCCTATTCGACAGATCGTCGTGATCTCTATACACGCCATGAAAACATTCACAAAGATGAGAAACCATTCCAATGTTACGCCTGTCTTAAGCAATTCAACAGAGCCGATCATGTTAAAAAACATTTTCTACGTATGCATCGAGAAATGCAATATGATATTAATAAGACGAGAAGACACGTGCCCAGTTCGAGTAGTGGTGGTCATCATCATGGTGGCGGTAGAAGTAATATTACTATAACAACGGTAAATACTACTACTATTACTCCCTCTACTACTAGTACTACTACCCTTATTAGTAATTTACTTAACGATGGCAATACAATTGAACAAAAACCTATAATCTTCCAGACTCAGGCGAATGTCAACTTGGAGCAAGCGTTTTTGGAACAGCAGCGTCAGCCCACATCTTCTAGTCTCAGCATTGCCGAAACCATTGAGGCTGTGGCCACAGCAACCGATGCCCCATTGCCCCAAATGAAACAGGAGAAAAACGATGATGGTACTTTAGTGACGGGTCAAACGGCCAATATAAAACCCAAACGTGAGAAACGTTTCACCTGCTGCTACTGCCCATGGTCTGGAGCCGATAAATGGGGACTCAAGAGACATTTAAATACACATACAAAACCTTTTGTATGTCTATTATGTGATTACAAAGCAGCCAGATCGGAAAGATTGGCCACTCATGTTTTGAAAGTACACAACAAAAGAGCCTGTAACAAATGCTCTTATCTAGGTGATACTTTAGAAGAATATCAACAACACTTGAATGAAGTGCAGTAAGTACTTTATAAAAAATATATTAATTTTGACATGTATTTATAAACATTTTCTCTTTCCTATGCTTACAAAAGTCCTACGGCTCCATCTAATCGTAGTAATAGTAATAACAACAGTAATTCTACAAATAATACCAATAATACCACAACTACTAACAATAACTCTTCAAATAATTTAAATGTTTTACGTACAATTGGCAATACTTTAGGAAATAATAATAATCAACTAAATCAATTTCAAAATAATAACAATTTTAGGTAAATGTTTTGTTTGTTAACTAAAGAAATTTAGAGTTAAATATTATTCTCTTACATATTTTTACCGCCCACAAATATTTAGTGTTAATAATGTTTCTACAACTACGACAAATGGCAATTCTGTTACTATATACACCACTACGACTACAGACAACCAAGGTGGTAATATAACAACAGGTGGTCCTTTACAAGAAATTATAGTGAATCCCTCATCAATGGTGGGGTGGCGTTTAAGTGCCAATGGCTCTCTAATACCACCACACGATTTGTTGACGGGAGGCCTGCCCAACGCTGCAGCCCAAAAACGTGGCTCTGAGCGTTTATTTCAATATCTTGAGGCAGACGGAAGCGATCCAGAGGATTATGCGCGGTATATATTAAATCAAATGTTTTCTTAAAGTTTCGTTTTCGTTTAATAATTTCGTTCAAAAAAGGAGTTTTTTTCGTTTTATTTCATTTTGCATCTAAACTTATTGGCTTTTTATGATGTTCTTAAGTTAATTCTTTACTGGTTAATTTATTTTATTTTGTATCTTTGAATGACACCTGAGTGTTAATTTAAAATTTAGAAAGTTTTTTTCCCCTATTTTATGCGATTAAGAAAAATGAAACATGTATTAATTTCCAATTTTTTTTTTATTATTTTTAGTCTTTTAAAAATGGACGCAATTAGTCGCAATACAGCTTCAGTCGCTCAGGATTTTCATAAGGCGGGAGGCGTGCACGAGTTGAAACTACCAGCTAATCATCAACTCCTGTTCAATAATAAACTGCCTTCACAATGGACGACAAAAGAAGCAGCTGCTTTACTGCAAAGTCTTAGCAATGCCAACAATTTGAGCTTTGTCTATCAACAGCAACAACAACAATTGCAACAACAACGTTCCAAATATGCACCCACAAATGGTTTCCTCCAACAAAATGGCAACGCTGGCCAACGTCAGCGTCAACATTCCCTGGGCGATGATGAAAACACACCCTCATCTGCGTCATCATCATCACGAACATCTTCAAGTGATGATATGTCACCGATTAAATTGGAACGATCTAAAGCTTATAATTTGGTATTGAATAATAACGAGCAGAGAAAGGCGATGTCAAAGAAAAAAAATTATGATTTGCAAGAAACATCTTCCAATTCATCATCAACGAATGCAAATGATATTTTTATAAGTGCAGCTAATAATAACATCAATAACAATCACACAGATTTAATGAAACATCAAGAGTGCTTCAATGAAGATCAAGAAAATCAAGAGCAGCTTATTAGATCGTCTCCCGCGTATAAATATAATAGTCAATATTATAACAATAACAATAACACTAACAACAATTCAAATTTGAATAAGAACAACAAGTCGTCGTCAGCAAGAACAATTAACAACAACTATCAACATCGCCTTGATCTGCAACACAATAAAGAAAACAACAATAACGCTACTTTCCTAACACAAATGGAATTTCAAAATCTTAATAAAATCGGTACACAATTTCAGAATTATGTTAAAGATATTATAAGCAAATACTATGCAGCCGAAACCCCAGTAATGTTTCCAAATATGCCTACAGCGACTACAACTGCTCAGCAGAGTCAGCAACGAACAAATCTACAAAGCTCGCCGAAACGTAAAAGAATGTTAAGTGAAACTGAAGAATATATAGAGTATTTGAAAAATAAAGAAGACATTACTTTAACTATAACACCCAAAAACAACAATAGTGTTAATAGCAATGGTGTAATACAAAGGTCTCCGTTACCCTTGAAAAGAGAAAGAGATTTAGCTTCGGATTCTTACAAGAGAATATCACCAAAGAAACAAATGTTGGCTGCTGCTACAGCTGGAGTTTTAAATGCCCCCTCTCAACCACCAACGGCAGCCGCTCTGACACAACAAAAATCAAACAAAAAATCCATTTCACAATTGGCCACTTTATTGCCTTTATTGGCCGATGCAGCTTCACAACAACAGTATTTAACCGCGCCCTTAGATTTTAGTAAAAAACCATCGAATGGCTCAAACGAAATAACCCACATCAAACAAGAACCCCAAGAAGATGACGCCGAAGTAACCATTAAACAAGAACCCGAAGATTTTACACTTAAACAGCAAGAACCTCAGGATCCCACAGAAACCCAAACAGCCCACAAGGCGTATGCTAATTTTTCCGTAAACGCTTTACTCAATAACATTGGCTTAAATGCGGACAAACGTTCATCACGCAAACAGGCTCAACCTAAAAAGATGCGTGTTCCGCCCGAAATGGTAATAGCCATGCTGAGAGATAAATACCTTAATCGTATGGTGGATCATAAATTAAGCTGCAAGGATTGCATCAACTCCAAATTTTCATCAATGCTGGTCTTTAACTATCACACGAAGGCTTCACTATGCTTGCATCGTTTGTGGAAACATTCGGAAAAGCCTCAGAAGTGTAAAACATGTGGCGAGAAATTTAAGCAAAAGTATAATTTGAAATTGCATCAAGCGAAGAAACATAGGAAAGTGGCGAAATAAGATTGGATAAGAAATAAGTTTGGAAAGAAGGTGCTAAAGGTAAACTAACGGTCATTTAAAGAAGACGAAAAAACATTTAGTCAAAGATTTGTTTTATGTTTTCGAAATATTTTTGTTTGAAAAAACAATACTTAAAGCTATTTAAGATTTGAAATAAAAATAGGCTTTATAACTTGTTGTTTTAAAATAATATACAATTTTATGAAAGTTTTAAAGAACGAATTAAACTTCCATTGATTGTATTGTTTCGAAAAAGCTTTCGTAGTCAATTAATCTTTAAGACTTTTTCTAGATTTACATACTCAAAAAACAGCTTTAATACAATAAAAGCTTTTCATATTAAAACTTTCTTTTAAGCCATTCCAATTTTTACTTAAAAAATCCTTAAGCCTATTTTGTGATTGCATACATAATTAAACGTTTTTAAATGCATTGGTTTGAAAAAGCTTAAACATTTTTTTACAATATTTCCGATTATTAGAAAACGAAAGCTATCAGAAAATAAAAATAATCTTTTGCCAAAAAATTTTTTTTAATTTTTTGAAAAGCTTTTGTAAAGCTTTAGAGTTTTAAATAAAACATAATATAACTTGAATATTATTAAAAAAAAAAAATTATAAAGCTTTTTTTTTTTGTAAATATACATATATTGAAAACTCATTAGTTTATAAAAGCATTAACTTTTATGCCATATTTCTAAAAATTAAAAAGCTAAAGTTTCCAGCAAAATCTCTTGGAAAATATCTCTTATTTTACTCAAAAAGCTTTTTAAAGCTTCATTTTTTTTGTAAATGTATATAAAAAAGACTTTCGAAGCGGTTAAGATGTAGATCAAGAAAACTTTTCATTTGAACCTAATTTTTCTAAACTTTAAAACATTTTATTTAAAAAGACTTTTATGAGCTTTAGTTTCAAATGAAAACAACCAACTTTTATAAAAAGTTTTGCATATAAGTTATTTTACTTAAAAAGCTTGTAGAATTTTTTGTGAAAATTTTAAAAAGCTTTTTATTTACCCAGCTTTTTGTAAAAATTAGAACAAATAATATATGCTATTATGATCATTTCTATTGTATTTAATTTTTTTTTTAATTCTAAGGTTTTTTTAAAGTTATTTCTTTATTAAAGCTTTTTAACAAATATTAATTGGTGTTTAAAACTTAAATATTTTCCAAAATCTTTGGATTTCATTTTTATCGGGTTTGAAGGTTTCTTTCGTGAAAATTTAAAGCTTTTATTTTATCTTGATTTTATATGTACATATATTTTTCTTTAAAGCTTTGACGTTTTGTTAGAAGAATTTTTTAAACCCTTAAAGATTTTCCTTTAGTGAAAAGCTTAAGGCTTGAGTTGAAAACTTATTATGTTTATTCTTATAAAACAATTTTAAAGTTTTTCTTGATCTAATAAATCGTAATAGTTTAAGATTTTTAGGAAAGCTTTTACTACTTTTCAAAGCTTTTTGTATAAATATCGTTATTTTTTTCTTTTTTTTATAAAATCTCATATTTTTATTTATTTAAAGTTAATTAAATTAAAATTTTGTATAACTTTCTACAATTTTTTTTTTGTTTTCTAAAGTATTATTTAAGGAAATAATTTTTTATAAATGGATTAAAGTATTAATTGAATTTTTTTTGAAGAGTTTGAAATATTTATGTATTTTATTTATAAAAAAAGATTAATAAAAAAAGCTAATTAGCTTGCCATTTAAATAAAAATCTAAACAAAAAGCACATACTCAATTACACTAAAATTTCTATAATTTAAAAAAAAATTAATTTAATTTTAAGAGATTTAAGTTTAAATTTTAAGTTGTGATGTACCTGAAATATGATTTCGTCTAAAAAAATTATACATAAAAAACCCCGTTTAAATAGAAATTCAGTTTGTTTAAAAAAATACTCTTAAATTAAAGTAGAAATATATTTTTTTTATTATTTTCTTTATATAAAACTTTATTATTAAGCTTTAATTTGCCATTTAATATGTTTTAAGAATTTGTTAAATAAGTTCATTTTTATTTTGCCTTATTTAATTGAAATATTCATATAGTTTTAAAACGTTAAGCTTTAATTTTTAACTTTAATTAAAACTTATAATTTTAGTAACTACTTTTTTCAAATTATACATTCAATTTAGTATTTAAGTTGAAAAAAACTACACCAATTAACAACTTCTAAAACTAAAACAATTTACCACCTTTTTGACAAAATTTTCACTCACTCTCTCCCCTTAATTAAACTTTACCTAATACAGACAACTACTCATTACATTAATAACAAACAAACAAACAATCATTCATCATATAAAACAAACTTTGAATTAAAAAAATCTCTAATTTATAAAAAAAACAAGAAAAAAAAGCAGCAAAAAATGACTGAATGGTAATAAATTAATAAATATTAAAAACAAGAAACATTTTTAAAACAAAATTTACGGCATTTTTTATTTATTTTTAGTGTAACAAATGTATTTTTTATGTAAGAAGGTTTGAAAAATGTTATAAAAGAAAATAAATTATAAAAAAAGTAAAACAAATTTTGGAACTAAAAAAATGTAAAACAAATTTTGGTATACAAAATTTCTACAAAATTTAAGATTAAAAAAGAAAACCATTTAAAAATAAAAATTTTAGGCAATGAAACAAAATCTAACTTAAAACAGTTATTTTATGATTTTATTAAAAAAAAAAATACAAAAACAAAAAAAGACAAATTATTATTAAATAAAAAAATTTTACTTTATTAAAAAAAAAAAATATATAATGAAAAATGAACATGAATTTTGTGTCGTCTCATACACGTATGGAAATGTTGGAAACAAATTTAGTTTAATTATGATACATAATATAAAACCACAACAACATACATTTCTCAAGAACAACAAAACCACAAAAAGAAACCAATAAAAAATATTAAATTAACAAAAACAAAAAATTTTAAAAAACGAGTTTTATTTAAAAGGAAATAATTTTTGAACTTTAAAACGTGGTTTAAGGAACAAAACTTTTAAAATAATTAAGACCAAAATTTTTTTTTTAAATTAGGATCGCTTTCTTATTTCCAAACGAACTGTTTTATTAAGTTTTTTAACCTTTTTTGTTTGAATTTGATAAAAATTTCAGTTACATTAAAACAAAAATGTTTATTATACAGTGTAATCCCCCTAAACGGACACCTGTTCTTAGCGGACACCCCTTACGTCTGGTACCGACAAAGGAAAGCATTATGTCCTTTTGAAAGGTAATTTTTAATCTTATAATAAAAATGTCAATTGGCACTAAGCCAAAAAGTCTGGGTAGCCCATATGAGGGTCCTTAAAGAACGGCCAGCGACCTACACATTTGTATAGGTACAAATGCTGGTGTGAAGTTAATCGTCACCCAGAGACCAGTATGTATGTTTCGTTGTAACGCTTTAAGAAGTAAGACAAATTAATGCCTCTATTACGGTTTACAACTCAACTCAGTCGAGTTAAAACTTAAGAACTTAACTTTGCAACTGCTCGTGATGATTTTTAAATGTTTCATGTTTTTGTGTAAACAATACAACACTTTAAAATTTCAACTGAACTTGAGTAGAGTTGTGTAAACCGTAAAATGGACACAATAAATTAAAAGAAGGAAAGGCAAAACATAAGAAAGCAACCCTTCGCAGCAGTTAAAATCGCTACATACCCGTTTTCAGCCGCCTCTTATACAGCCTAGTCCTGCCCATAAAGAATCCCGTAAGAAACATCTCCCAATTCGCCTATGAACCTACTACTCATGGGGGGTTACTGCGTATTTCGATTCGAAAGAAATACTTTACGAGTTCGAACAATTTGTAACACTTTCACTGATGGTTTATAAAGCAAATACTCCCGATAGGTGGCGCTGTTGCCGTGATAGTTAAATTTTATTATTGATGGTAGATAACGCTGGTGTCAAGTTATTAACAAAATTCTCCAGCATTTCATTTTTTATTTTTATTTAGAAAATCCCGAGCAGCGCCGGGACCAAACAAAATTATATAGATGACAGCCGTAAGCTAGATGATTGTCGTCTAAAAAATAGTACTTATGGTCACGTTTAATAAATTCAGTGTGAGTTATAAATGATACTCCACTGTATAACACACTTTGTATTGGCATTCAAGCGGAAGAACATTTGACTTGAAATGTATATGATATACAGTATAAATTAAAAATTTTATTCCAGGGTATCTCAATTCATAAATCACTAAATAGATATTTTAGCGAATCAATATTCCCTTAAGAATTGATTAAACAAAAGTTTTAGATGATAAGCAAAAGCATTTTGTATTTATTACTTAATGGAAATTCTCGAAAAATCCATTGGTTTGGGTTCTTAAGTTTTTCATAAAAAAAAAATGCATGAAATTTTAAGCAGAAACTTTATACTTTGAGCTGTTATTGTCTGTGTGCATTTACTTTACTATTAGAGACTTATAATAAGTAAATTTACAAAATCTTTCTGCCAACTCCTCAAACAAATTGACACAATCCATCAACTTGGTAAGAACTGCATGTCGCACATGAATTCAACTCGTGTAGGCTGTTCATGTTCATGCTTCGTCTATGTGCTGCCATCGTTGCCTGAACATTCGTCTTAGCAACCATGTGCGCCATGATGTTGGCCATACAGTGTATTTTCTGTATACAAACAAACGCCACATGAACATCGTAACAAATAATAACATTAACAAATTAATACCGTTGCTCTGCCGGCGTTATGGTCAAGTCATTTTCAAATCGAAGGCGCATGAAGACGTGGGGTTAATTTTCAAAACTTGTATGTCTTTTAATTTTTATAATATTTTTTACTTTAAAATTTCGAGTACTAATATTTACTATTAACAATTATTTTCTGTAATTGAACAAACCTTTTTATTGAAAACAATCATTAATTGCTTCTGTGGTAGAATTTAAAATGCCAGAAGTATTAAAATTTATATGTATGTACATACTTCAGTTATAACTAGGGGTGCGATTTCCATTAAGGTGCATGTACTTATTTTGTCAATATTCCAAGAACAATGATGTCTAATTATCCTTACGAATCATTAAATTTTCGTTAAAATTGTTTTTGCATATTGCTGCATATTTTGGCAAAAATGCATATTTTGCATATTTTCACATTTTTGAGAGATTTTTTTTTAATTTCCATATTATGAAATAAGTTCTTAAAAAAAATTTAAATACACAAAAAAAACCTTCCAAAAAAATTTAAAATCAATAAATAAATTCTTTTGGAGCTTTGCTTTAAATACAAGATTTTAAGCATTTCGACAAAAGACCCTTCTTTTCTAACCTATATGGTTAAGGATTCCAATGGGTTAAAAATATTTTATCCAAAACTGGTACAAATTACTTGCTTGGCAAATTAGAAGCCAATTTAATAATATTGCAATTTTTAATGAAATTTATCTTTTGATTCCCAATCACCAGCAGCAAGTAGTAACAAGATGATGGCCTGGCTAGATGCTTCAGAATTCTTTTCTAAAAACTTTGAGTAATTTAAGAATGTCAGAAGATACCGATGATTATGCAAAAAAAAGTAAAAGAAATATTAGCATTTGTATTTTCTAATTACGGATATATTGGTGAATCAATAAGTTAAATTAACAATGTGGAAGGAAGAATAGCCCGACAAATTAAAAAAAAACCAAAGCGTTTTGTAGGAAAAATTAAGGATTTGGAAAATAAAATAAATTTCTAATATTTTTCATCTGATCTGGAATCAAAGTGGGATCTGAAAATACATTTTTTCCAAACGCGTTGGCATTCTTCAAGTACAAGACATACAGGGGTGTGCGGGAAATCGAAAACGCAAAAAGATGTACATCCCAATTTTGGATAAAAATATCCCGGTAGTTTTTTCCCTTCTCCCATTTTTACAATTAATTAACATGAGAAAAATGGGAGAAGGGAGGAAACTCCCGGGGAATTTTTATTCATAATTGGGCTGATACAATATCGAATTTATTCTACACCATAGAAACGAAATAAAAAATAGGTAGGAAGTTGAAACTTTAATTCAAATCATACCTACTATAATCAATTTTGGCTTTAAATACATTTAATTGGCAATTTTAAATAATTACAGTATTTTTTTAGCATAAATATTTAGGACATAAATATGGAATCTCAAGAAATTAGTATGGAATAATGGATTAGTAAATCACAAATTAATTAAAAAATTTTAAATCTATATCCTGATCATAAGACCAAGCAACGCCCCATCTGGTGGTATTACCTTGATGAAACTCCGTAGTACAAATATTGTCAATATTTTTTGTTTTCAAAATGTTTAAAATATTTGTTAAGCTGCTTTTAAGGCCCAACATCGATGTAAATACCCTAAACAGTTTTTATTTCAGGAAAATTATTGAAATTAGTTTAAAATTAAAAAGAAAATACCTGATTTTATCTTTAAACAATAAACTTTCCTCTATAATCTGTTCAACAAACTTAACCTCTCCTCCCTGACAACTCAATTCTTCCTTAAAGCCGGTAGGACAGTTGTGGGGTGGAGGTCTTTTGCCAGATTTTCGTGTTTTATTGTTGTCATTAGATTGGGAATCAAAAAACGGTGGATTGCATAAACAGAAATCATATAAAACCGATTGGCAATTGTTTTCTAGATGGTTAAAATATTCTTGGAATATTTGTGTTTTGTCCTTTTGGGTGTATAGTGTTATTAAATGTTTTAATTTATTATCTTCAATATTTTTTAAAGAATATTGCAAATTGGTTTCATTTGATTCTAAAGCCACCATTTGCCAATTATTTTTCTTAGCCGCCAGCAGACTGTAAATGCAGGACGAGCCACAACCTATGTCAATGCCTTTTGTTTGTTCCCGCTTGGAGCGGGAGTTTAAAATGTCTTCCAGCCATAGTATATAGTTTAGGCGTAAAGGCAATGTAGGTACCAAACTGCCGGGCGCAAAATTAACATTTAGTTGAAAATATTCCAAGAGCAAAGTTTGTGTTAAGGTTCTCAAAGCCTTTTCGTTTTTATAATCAATACAAACTTTGCCAGTTAATTCCTTTTTGTTGTTTTTGGGTTTTAAACAAAAAGTTAACGGTTGGTTTTTCAATGAAAAGGAAAGTTTTTGTTGAAAATTAGTTTTTACTTACCAATTTGCACACTCGACGAAATTCTGGATATTTGATGGCCAACTCCGTGTAGTCCGGAGGCTGCTTGAAAATATTACGGGGATGCATTTGTTTATTGACTGCTTTATTACACACTATTTAAAAAATACTCTTAATTACTATAGCTCAAACACTTTTGAAAAAACACTCTGAAAATCTTTTGCAAACAGCTGACAGACAGTCTAGTCAAATTTGCAAAATTTGGCGCGAAATATTTTTTTTATGTTAAACTTATCAAACTTTTTTCACAAGGCGAAAATATTTCAATTTTTTGCAGGTTTTTCAAAAACAGATATTCTTGTAAAACCATTTTCATCAAAATTGCCTTTTTTGTAATTTTTTTACTTTTTCTCCCAATAAATAAATAATTTTGACGATAATTTTAATAAGTAGTACTGTATAGTAACTACTTTTCATAATGGTGCGTTGAATAACCAATTTCTAATCTAATAGTAACACTTTTAAAGGACTTTTCACTTAATATTTGCACAAATAAGAACAAGCTGTATTAATTTGAATATATAAATCACAAATAAGAAATATAAATTTACTAAATTTAATTTAAAGGAACTAATGATAATTTAACTGTCTTCTATATGAATTATGAAATTATGATTTCTTTTGTTAACGTTGTCAACTCGGTGCTTTTCGCACCGTTTTCAGTGCTTTTAAAGATTTTTGGCGCGTAAAATTGTTTAGTCTGTTTTCGGTTTTTTATTTTTAAGTGCTTTGTTTTCGGTCGCATTAAACCTTTTTTTGTCACAAAATTTCAAAAATGTAAGAAAAATATTTTTGTTTCAAACTAATAATATAAGATTGTAGATTCAACAGAAATGCCCGTTAGGGCATTTTTAAAAATGTGACTTAAGTTAAAAAGTTTATCTCTACAATGCATTAAATTAAGCCAACTTCGAAAAATTTGTACATATTATATAAATTATATCTAATTGATGTACAGCGTGTTCTTTTAAATGTTTTTATGAAATGAATGTAATAACAGAATCATATTTTAAATAAAACAATTTAAAATCATGTGATTCTCCTCCGAAAATACGCGATTTTCTTTCTCGTGGTTGGTGCGTTTTGAAATTCAAAAGTTGACAACGCTGATTTTATTTTCAGAAGTACTGTATAAGCCAAATTGAACATTAGAGTTGCTAAGTACTTCCAGAAATGTCATTAAAATTTTCTTTTTTACGCTTTACAGCACTGTTTTAACTCATGTTTATAGAAATTGCCACAACAAAAATAGCAGAATTGATTTGTGAAATTAAGTGTGAGAATTTCCTAAAAAATTACTTTATTTGTGGTAAATAAAAAAGGAAAGAAATGTCGGAAACTAGCTCCAAGGATAGTGTGTTAAAAACAGCCATGACTTATATATGTGGAGGTAAATGTACTAGAGAAACTTGAAGGTGTGAAAGTGTTTTTGGAAAACGTGTTTTAAAGAGAAATTGAATAGTAAATATTAAAATAAATATTTTCTTAAAAATATATACAGACATTTGCTAAAAAAGATGTTAACTTGAAGTACTTTTTAACTAATAGTTTGTTATAAGTTAACTCTTACAAAGGAGTAGATCGAATGCCTTCTAATGCCGGATACATACTACATACAAATCGTTGGTCATACTGTGTTGTTCTGGAAATCGAAAACGCAAGAATTTTAAACGTCGTTTTTAATAAGATTTTTGTAATTAAAGGATTTTATGACAAATATTTATCTATTAAACAGAATATTATAACAAAATTTATAAAAATTAGATTAAAAGTGTATTAAAACCAATTCTGAAATTCATGCGTTTTCGATTTCCAGAACACCGCTGTTTATAGTTATATCTTTATTTGATATGATTCAGCTTAACGCCGGTCTTCGGAAGAATTTTCTCTTCTCTTGTATAATAAATACCGGCTTATCTGACCTTCGCCAGGGTATAAAGATTTCTCCTCTATGGTAGGTATAACATACACTGGCTTTGCTAACTAAAATTTCTCTGCAAAACCATTAATATGCTTACTAAAAACGATGATATTTTCCTTAAACTCATCCACTCTTAATGATTTAAACATTTTTAAATAAATTTTGTATATCCAGAAAAATATTCCAAGGCTTTCAAATTATACCAATATTGGCCATATAAGTACATTCAAAAATGTAGTGGAAAATCGCATATACATACATATATGAAAACAGAGGTCCATAACTCGAAAGCTGCGTTTCCGAGACTTTACCATGTAGTATTTTCTTTTATTTCAATTTAATATCACCCTATGTAATTTTTGTTGGTGCTGCGTTGGAACACTAGATTCAAGTCGTAATTTAATCTGCCTAAAATCATTTTAAAATATGTTTTTGTTTTAAATGGTGAAGCGAATGAAATTTTCGTTCGAAATCGTGGAACAGGCAGTTTGTTTTATAGCTTTATTAGGGAATAACGTTTGTATAAAGACTCGATAAAATCACTTGTAAAGGAAATATGTTGGTGTCTTACTATTTTCAGATCCTAAGCAATTGCCAAAGGACAAATCCAAATTGTCTATGCAAATAAAAGTCGTTTAGAACAGCGAGGGGTTATGACATTAATTAAACATTTCTTATAGGGTTCTTATATAAGTTCACAAATCATAGATTGGACAATATGACGATAATGACATTTTTTAACTTTTATTGCAGAATGCCATC
Source organism: Pollenia labialis (assembly GCA_949318255.1). Classification (NCBI taxonomy): domain Eukaryota; kingdom Metazoa; phylum Arthropoda; class Insecta; order Diptera; family Polleniidae; genus Pollenia; species Pollenia labialis. Next base: position 132,729,962 of record OX439143.1, on the reverse strand, counting down.
ATGAAAATGAAATGCGTCCACGTGATCCTATACGTTGTCGTGAATGTGGCTATCGTATTATGTACAAAAAACGCACCAAAAGATGTAAGTACTAAATTATCAAAATTACTTTTCTGAACTAACGAAAATCAATAATTATTAAAATTACTCTATATTTTTATCTTGTAGTGGTCGTTTTTGATGCTCGCTAATATTATCACCATATGACAACGGGTTTTCAAACTTAAGATTAATATAGTTAAGAAATTTATTAAAAATAAAAAATACGTATTGATTAAATTGACTTTTTTCATATATTTTTTGATTCACATGTACATACATAGAATATAATCAGTAATGTCACAGAATTTGTACGAAAGTGACAGTTTTCACATTTTCAAATCGTACCGTTTTTGGTTTGCTTCTTCAGCTTTTGTACGTTTTTATAAATCCGAAAAATATCAAGACATTCAGAAGAGAAAAAATATAAGTCAGTGCTTTTTTTTTATTTTCACATTTTTTTCTTGCTAAGTTTTTTAACTTATCTTTTAGTGATCCCATGTTAGTAATTTCAGCTCAATATTTTAAAACGAATTCAAAACACAACATTTTTGCGCTTTACGTTTTCTATAGAAGGTAAAAACGTTTTCACTTTCGTACGAATTTGGTTTCTGTGACACACCTGAATATTTCTTTTCCCAAAGGAGATAAAATTGTGGAATTTTCCAGTAAAAAGACAGATAACTTGGGAATGTCTCCTCTAAGTTATCTTACTAAATTCAGTACAAATACAGAACATTTAATTAATTACAGAACAATTCAAGGCCTTTCGCCAAAAATAATTCACAAAGCTCTAAAATACAAAACTGTTCTGTAAAATACTACTTTCTTTGCAAGGATCAATTATTTCCTGCACAGTTTTATCACGACAGTGTGATTATGTTTTAACATTTAGGTAGATATGTGAATAAAATCGGTCGAAAAAGCTTAAAATCTATTTCTGAATTAAACTCTACCTTTATTCTATTATATACATAGTTCAATTAATATACAAATACATTGTTGTGTTTTTGGTGTTGTTACTTGTTGTAGTATCGACACCACCGTTTACATGAATTCGCCTTGAGTGCAGTGCATCCTTGATTGCAAGGCGAATTAACTACTTCGCCTTGCTTGAGTGCATCTTAATTATTGAATTCGCTTTGTTAGCAACTCTAATGTTCAATTTGGCTTATACAGTACTTCTGAAAATAAAATCAGCGTTGTCAACTTTTGAATTTCAAAACGCACCAAAATCACGGGAAAGAAAAACTCGTATTTTCGGAGGAGAATCACGTGATTTAAAATTGTAGGTTTTATTTAAAATATGATTCTGTTATTACATTCTTTTCATAAAAAGCACATTTTAACATTTAAAAGAACACGATGTACATCAATTAGATATAATTTATATAATACATATGTACAAATTTTTCGAAGTTGGCTTAATTTAATGCATTGTAGAGATAACCTTTTTAACTTAAGTCACATTTTTAAAAATGCCCTAACGGACATGTCTGTTGAATCTACAATCTTATATTATTAGTTTTTAACAAAAATATTTTTCTTACATTTTCGAAATTTTGTGACAAAAAAAGCTTTAATGCCACAGAAAACAAAGCACTTAAAAATAAATAAACCGAAAACAGACTAAACAATTTTATGTAACAAAAATATTTTTCTTAGATTTTCGAAATTTTGTGGCTAAAAAAGATTTAATGCCACCGAAAACAAAGCACTTAAAAATAAAAAACCGAAAACAGACTAAACAATTTTACGCGCCAAAAATCTTTTAAAGCACTGAAAACGGTGCGAAAAGCGCCGAGTTGACAGCGTTAACAAAAGAAATCATAATTTCTATAGTTTCTTTCAAGGTGAATTCATATAGAAGACTGTTAAATTCTCATTGGTTCCTTTAAATTAAATTTAGTAAATTTATATTTCATATTTGTGATTTATATATTCAAATTAATACAACTTGCTATCGTCTGTGCAAATATTAAGTGAAAAGTCCTTTAAAAGTGTTACTATTAGATTAGAAATTGTTTATTAAACGCAAAATTATCGTCAAAATTATTTATTTATTGGGAGAAAAAGTAAAAAAAAATTACAAAAAAAGGCGGCAAAAGTGCAGTTTACGGGGCGTACGAAAAAAAAAAAAATAAAAAAAATATGAACCCCTCTGAAATTAAAAACAAAAAAAACCAAAATTAAAATTTAAGGGGGCTGAGGCCCGTGGCCCCCTGGATCTAAAAAACCGCCCCGCCCACTAAGTGGAATGTGTGGGTACTCAAATTAAAGGTTATTGTACAAGAAAAACAATAATAATAAAATTTAGGGCGGACGAGACTTTTGGGGCCCTCTGGGTCAAAATAAAGTGCACCCATCCACTCACAATTATTTGTAGGTACTCCAATTAAAGGTAGTTTGCTCACGACTGCAAATATTTTGTTTTATTTCGTATTTTTTAATGTTTTATGCTCGATTTAAAAATAAACATTTTTAATTTTTTTTGTAACTTAGGTATAGCCTATTTCCGATGTGCTAAAGAATTCTTGGCAAAAGTGCACTTTACGGGGCGTATGAAAAAAAAAAAAAAATATTGGACCCCCTCCGGAATAACGAAAAAAAACCAAAATTAATATTTAAGGGGGCTGAGGCCCGTGGGACCCCCAGGACCCAAAAAACTGGCCCGCCAACTGAGTGGTATGTGTGGGTACTCAAATTAAAGGTAATTGTGCAAGGATAACGAAATTTTGGGGGGGCGACACTTCTAGGGCCCTCTGGGGCTAAAACAAAATTCCCCTCCCACCTTTTATCTATTTGTGGGTGCTCAACTTAAAGGTATTTTGCTTACGATTGTAAATATTTTGTTTTTTTAATGTTATACCTATGCGCTAAAGCTTTTCTGCATAGCCGGCCTGCGGCCGGGCGCAAGGATTTTATCCTCTTTGGTATAACAAAGACCGGCTTCGCTAACAAAAGCTTTTCTGCATAGCCGGCCTGCGGCCGGGCGCAAGGATTTTATCCTCTATGGTAGAACAAAGACCGGCTTCGCTAAATAAAGCTTTTTTGCATATAAAAGATACATAAATTCAAAAACAAAATACATATTTGCAATCGTAAGCACATTACCTTTAATTTGAGTACCCACACATACCACTCAGTGGGCGGGCCAGTTTGTTGGGTCCTGGGCGCCCCACGGGCCTCAGCCCCTTAAATATTAATTATGTTTTTTTTTTTATTCTGAATCGAATGGCATATTTTTTTTATTTTTTTTTCATACGCCCCGTAAAGTGCACTTCAGCCGAATTCTTTTCTGCGTAGCCGGCCTTCAGCCGGGCGCAAGAATTTTCTCCTCTATGGTACAACAAATACCGGCTTCGCTAACTAAAGCTTTTCTGCACCTTAAAGATACTCAAGTTAACCTAGAGAGGAAAATAATGTGCGGATACTAAAACAAAATACATATGTATTTGCAATCGTGAGCAAATTACCTTTAATTTGAGTACCCCCACATATCACTTAGTGGGCGGGGTAGTTTTTTGGGTCCAGGGGACCCACGGGCCTCAGTCCCCTTAAATTTTAATTATGGTTTTTTTCTTTTTTATTAGTGAAAAAGTTTGATAAGTTTAACATAAAAAAACAAAACAAAATCTTTTGAAAATTTAAAAAAAAATATTTCGCGCCAAATTTTGCAAATTTGACTAGACTGTCTGTCAGCTGTTTGCAAAAGATTTTCAGAGGGTTTTTTCAAAAGTGTTTGGGCTTAGTAATTAAAAGTATTTTTTAAATAGTGTGTAATAAAGCAGTCAATAAACAAATGCATCCCCGTAATATTTTCAAGCAGCCTCCGGACTACACAGAGTTGTCCAGAATTTTGTCGAGTGTGCAAATTGGTAAGTAAAAACTAATTTTCAACAAAAACTTTCCTTTACATTGAAAAACCAACCGTTAACTTTTTGTTTAAAACCCAAAAACAACAAAAAGAAATTAACTGGCAAAGTTTGTATTGATTATAAAAACGAAAAGGCTTTGAGAACCTTAACACAAACTTTGCTTTTGGAATATTTTCAACTAAATGTTAATTTTGTGCCCGGCAGTTTGGTACCTACATTGCCTTTACGCCTAAACTATATAATATGGCTGGAAGACATTTTATATTGGAAAAGCAAAAAAAAAACTCCAGGGGAACTTATATTCATAATTTAGCTTATTATAAAAACAAGGGTCTTCCGTTTTCGGGACCAAATTCCATCACTAAGGTGACCATACGTACTCTTTTTTAGAGGACAATCATCTATTTTAACTGGCTGTCATCTATAAAATTTGTGTCCTCTTTTATCATCTTTTTTTCATAATCTGTCATCTTTGTCCTCTTTATTTTTAAATGCATAATCAATATTTGTTTTTATTCTTATAAACTAAAACAAATTTTATTTCACGGCGATCGCCGGTTTTTTCCTGTCAAATCGTATGGAAAATGTCGTGCCGTGCTTATTCTTTTCATACTTCTACTGAACTCTTATTCACTTGCAGTATACAATTTTGAATAAGTTAGTGCAATGCATTTTAATTTTCGTTATTTTTTTTTTAGTAATTTTACTTATTTATAAGTAAACGTAAATGTGTATATATCGCTGGCTGAATATGCAAGCAAACCTACTAAGTCCCTTTCAACAAATTTTACAGGAAAACTTTTTTTCCCAATTTGCTGCTTGAAAGGAAAACCAAAAATATAGTTGATTTGACACACTTCAAGACTCAAATTAAAGGAAAACTACATGGTGGTCGACGAGGAATATCTCTCTCTACCACACGGCATCAAAATCTCCATTTACTTAAAAATTGGATTTAACAGGTTTGCATTTTAAGGGATATGTTATTTTTTTTTTAATTTACTTAACATATGTGAATGTGGGAATGCAAATTTGTCAGTAAAATATGTAAAAAAAAATCTTAAATTTTTAACTTTTTTTCTTTTTGTCCTCTATTTTCATTTTCAAAATCTGGTCGCCTTACCATCACGTATCGGATTATTTCAATTCTGCCAAATTAAAAACACTTCTTAAGCGAAATTATTATTTGAAACATCAGCGTCTTAAGCTACGGTCACACTTATTAAATATTTGAGCAAATAAACGTAACCCCTTCTCTTGTTAATAGTTATTGAGATTTGAAGTGGTCTTAATATCACAAATCAAGCTAATTATACTACTAGACATAGCAAAAAATTGTTTTTTGCAAGATGTATTATAATCTAAATAAATATTTGAATTGAAGGAAACAATTTTTTAGTTTGCTTGTTGGTCCCGTTTTTTCGTCAAATATTTGATAAGTATGGCCGTAGCTTTAGTCTTCTTATTTTCTGAACTTCATCGAACGAATTTTTCTTTTGTATCAATGTTTGGCACAAATATTTAATTTGGTATTTTTCTTCCTCTTGCAGTGCAGTGCATCTTATTTATTGCTCCTCTTTAAAATTTTATTTTTTTAACATCAAAATCAACGTCTTTGATATGATAAAACCGATTTCTACTAAAGTTTTAGAATGAGAGAACTTTGTCAGCCCTTTTTGTACTTAAAAAAAACTTTACTTTGGTTCAAATTGGCAAAATATGTAAAACGAACACAGTTAACAAAATGTTACAGTGTAAACTATACTCTTGAATTATTGAACTACCATTTCTTTTTATTTACTAAAAAGAGAAAACTACTTTAACTTTCTAAACGAATAACTTGTCTTCAGAAAAGACTTATAGCCTGTTCATCGATTTCGAACGTTAACGTTTGCATAGAAAATTACATTTTAAACAAAAACAAATTTTAGAATTTTGTTTTAAATGTAATTTGCTATGCGAACGTTATCGTACGAAATCGTTGAACAGTCTGTAAAGGAAATGAAAAAAAACTGTGATTATTTTTTCCGGTTTTTGTAAAAATATTGAAAATTACATTTCTTTCGAAAACCTGAAGTAATATGGAAAAATTCTGTTTATTACGTAAACTAAATATAAGTCATTCGTCGAAATGGATTATTCACGTCTAATATGTAAGTCGTTGTCGACGTTGTCTACAACTGCAGCACTTTTATGTGATATTTTATAAGAATGTTGTGTCACGTTGACTAGAAGTGAAAAAAATAAACTAAAAGAAAATGTTAGTTAGTTATGCAAGTGTGACTATAGTGGGCATTTAGCCGTATTTCTGCAGCTTTCATTTATCTATCAATTCTACTCGACGACTTCTTAAAAGAGTCTTAAAAATTACCAAGTAGCTATCAATAGCAATAGATTGTTGTCAATAACGACCAAGAAAATACAATTACTGTTCTGTCGCTTTTCATAATAGGCGTCCATTTCTTTATTTCCCAGCAAAGAATCAAACACAATTTTGTTTTTGGGAAAAGTTTTTCTTTATTCATTCATTTTTTTTATTTACTCAAAAAGTGTAGTTTGGTTTTGTTTTCTTTTTGTTCTTTTTTTTTATTAATATTTAAGATTGACAATATTATTTTTTGTTTTATTTAAATGTTTTCCTTCTTCTCTAATTAATTCTCTTGCAAATTGTTTTTTTAAGTTTGAATTTACTGAATTAAATTTATTTTGCCCTCAAATTTTAATTGTAGTAGATTTTGTTTTTAATACAAAAAAGGAAAAAGAAATTGAAAAAGTAACGGTATTTGCTTAAATCTAAACAATAGTATTAGTACTGGCAGCAAAATCAAAAGATGCTGGAGAGAGAGAGGAAGATTGAAAATAATTTAACGGTTTTTTTTTTAGAAAAGTAATGTTAGTGCCGGTTCACACAAGTCAAGTTTGACTCGTCAAGTCTTAAGTTTTTAAGAGAGGGGAAAAGAAATGGCATTCTCTTTTCCCTTCTCTCCTAAAAACTCAAGACTTGACTTGACTTGTGTGAACCGGCACTAAGCAATGTAATTGAATAAAAAACAAATGGAGTAAGATGAAAAAAGTGTTGCCAGATTCGACTTTATAACAAAGCAAAAAGTTTTAGAAAATTTTTGATAAAAAGAAAACGATAAAAATGTAGGAAAGTAGTGAAAAAAAATAAATAAAAATTAAATTAATGTATGTATGTTAAGGAGCATTTTTCGTAAATCCATTCACCTAGAGAGAAGAAATTTTTAATTTACATACATTGTTTAAATTTGAAACATGTTTATGAACATTTTAAAAATGAGTTGAAGTGTTTAAGAAAATTGGCGGTTAGTGTTAAAAAAATTTTAAATACATATTAATTTTTTTATGCAAATGGAATTATAAAGAAAATCAAGTTTTTAATAAAAAATTCAACAAAAATAAATATATGCACATATGTATGTATGTATGTATGTATATTCAATATATTATGTACATATGTATATTGATGTTTTTATTAAAAAAAAATGTATCCTCTAAATTAGAGGCTTATTTTGTGAAAAATGGATTTTGACAAAATTTAATCTTTCGAAATAATTTTTGTACAAGAATATGTATAATTGCTTAACACGGCTTATCAAAAAGCAATGTATTTTAAAACATTTTACCGAAATTAGAAACCATACTCACCCCTATCGCGAATAAAAATTCCTTGGGAGTTTTTCAACTTTTCCATTTTTTCTATGTTAATTCAATTGTAAAAACGGGAAAAGGGAAAAAACTCCCAAGGAATTTTTATTCACGATAGGGGTGATTGATTATTTTTTTCAAAATTTTTCAGTTCAGTTTAAAAATTATTAAGAGAATTTTGGTAAACTTTTTTTTGAACTTTTACTAAACACGCAGATTTTCTTAACAATCTCACAAGTTTTTTGTTGTTTTCTTTTATTAAATAACAATTTTTCTTCAAAATGAAGTGCTCAATTCAACAGTAATTTGCATTTTCTGTATTTATTTAAGGTTTTTTTTTAATTTAATTTTTTTATATAAATTTCACGATTTAAGAATCTTTGTCCTTTTATAAAATTAATTTTAGTTTAGTTATAATTTTATATACTTTTTTTTTAATATTTAAGTGCATTTTTTTAAGGGATTTGAAATTTTAGATTTGAGTTCAAAATTTTCTTTTAAATTCAAAAGTGCATAGTCAGAGTTTTTTTGTTTAAAGAAAGTAAATAAAAAAAGTTCAAATAAATAAACAAAAAAAGCTTAAAATTATAATTTCTCTAATAAAAGTTTGGCATTTTTTTTTGTTATAAGTTTTTCTTTTAATAATTGCTAATAAGTAATTGCAGATTTTGTTTTGTTGTTAATATTGTTTTAAACTGTCTCATATTGGAATGATTTGTTTGATAAATTTGTTATTTAATTCTTTTTTACTCAAGCTCTTATTTTTTAGTTTAATGTTAAATATTTTTTTTAATAAATTGAATAAATTATTATTGTTTTTTTTAATATCTTGTTAATATTTAAAGCTGTTTTGAATCTAACATGAGAGTTGAATATTTTAACTCCTATAAAAGCCAACATAAAAACTTAATACCTTTTTTTTTTTGGTTTTGCTTAAAAAAATTATTTAATAAAACTTAAAATTAACAATTATAATAATTTGTTTGCTTGTTTTTTTGTTTTTAATAATAATGCAATTTTGACAAATTTTACCTCTTCTTCATAATGGACTTGTTGTATACATTTTATTTTTTTATTTAATTTACGGTTTTTAATTAATTTTTTTTATGGTTTTTATCTTAAATTTTAAAACTTGTTTTTATTATTTTCTTTTCAATTTTTTAATATGTATTTGTTTGTTGGTTTTTTTTAAGACAATTGCTAAATTTTAAAAGTTTTTTTAATCCCCAAAAAATATTTGTGTGTTGAATTCAATAATTAAAAATTGTTTCTTCTTATTCAACGGGTTGTTGATCTTTACGAGTTTTATGTCCCCGGAATGAGGCCTGTATTTTGGTAGCGGCTTTATTTAACTCAGGATCACTTAAATCTATATCCAATTCCTCGGCAACTTTCTTAGTAATCTCTTCAATATCAACATCTTCGGGCACTTCCTTGGTCACCAGTTTGCGTGATAAGTGCCCACGGAATGTGGCTTGTATTTTTAAAGCAGCATCACAGAGTTCTAAAATAACAAGAATATAATTGTCTAAATTATAAAGATGTTAATCTCAATAAAGACGATTTTTTTTTTAACATAAAAAGTGAGATAACTGTCTTTAAAATTAAACCCTTACGGCCCATTTCACTTAGTTTAGGTAAACTAACAATTACTTTAACTTCTAGTTTACAATATGTTTTTGACAGTTATAACTGATTGTCAATTATAACTGAACTTAGTGAAATTGGCCGTTAATTACTCGTTGATTTGTAAATTGTAGTCTTGAGAAACAGGGCCTTAAATATGTTTAATGAAAAATAGAGCAAGGTTTATATAAGGTAATTTTTTAATTTGAATCAGATACGTATGTACATATATTTTGCGCGAAGTTCAAGAAATCAAGTTAAGTTACGAGTTTGTAAACTAAAACAATAAATAAACATCGTTTTAAAACTCCATAAACATTTTAATAAATTTTATTAAACTTTAAACAAAAACAATTCTTTAATTTAAATAAAAACCTTTACTTGTTTCAAGATAAATTGGGTTATAGTAAGTGTTTGTTTTACGGTGTGCCGTTTGTCATGGTTTGTGTCAAATACAGAATTCTTATCACACTTGACACATTGTTCCAAAAACATTATCATAAAAGACACTCATATTTGTTGTGACAAAAAGGTATCCTACGTTAAAGAGTCATTTATTACCCGTTAGTTAAGTGAGTTTTGACTCATTTTCGAGTCGTGTTTCTGATCGTGCAACAGTTTAAATTGGATCGTGTTTGAAAACTCCTATAATTATTTTAGGAGCATGTTCTTTCATGGCGAATTAATTTTTCAGGTAGCGTTGAAAGCACAGGCGAGCTACTTTTTTCGTATTAAGCAAGGTACATTAACACAAGGTAGACTCATTTGGGAGTGTAGAAATGCTGCTCTATAAAAATAACCAAGTTGAACCGAGTTGTCAAAATTGTCTTCATATAAATTTAACGCACACATGTATAAATTTTGGCTCATATACACGAAATTTGACGTTTGGGTTACATCTTTGGTAAACAGCTGACAAACATATGGGCCAACGAGTTTACCTTGTGTAAATAGACCATGGTATTTAGAGAGAGGAATGACCAACGAAAGCAACAAATAAAATACAAATGTTGTGTTTTTGGTGTTGTACTTGTTAAAGTATCGCCACCACCGTTTATATGAATTCGCCTTGAGTACTTTTTTTAGCTTTATTTCTGATCAGTTAAGAGACTTACTTGAGTCGTATATTCTAGGTACGTAAAAAATTTGATCTAATTATTATTATTTAATTAAGCTTGAGGACTCTTTTTTGTAAAGGTCGAATAAGAGTCAATTTATAAACTTGATCTTCTATATTTGCAATATAACACTCCTAAAATTTAAAAAAAACAGTCACATTTCAATTTCATTCGCGACTTCTAAACATATTGAAAATCTCATTTCAAATGAACATTCGAAACATGGTCTATTTGCGATTATTGCACATTTTATTTTTAATTTTTTTTATTTTATTATTTTTTTTAATATACATATATTATTATTGTAATATATCGAATGATTTTCGAGTCATTTTATTTGAATATGTATGTATTTCAGCGATTTGTTAATAAAAATGTATGCCCTAAATACTTCCTATGTGAATGTGTCGTTCAACTAAAACTTTGCAAGTACATACATTTATTACGCTACTTTTGCTGTTGTTGTTTTTACAATAAACAACTATGTATTATTACCGTAAAGAACAATTACAAATATTACTACCATCACAAAATATATACACACTTTTTTAAATAAATAAAGAAATACATACTACCAACCAGGGCTGGGCAGTATTTGTAATACATACATGTATTTGAAATACGTATTTAAAATACAAATACCTATTTTTTATTTGTATTTTAAATACATGACGTGCAAGTATTTTGTATTTTAAATACATGACGTGCAAGTATTTTGTATTTTAAATACATGTCCAGCAAGTATTTTGTGTTTTAAATACATACAATAAATAGAAGTAGTTTGTATTTTAAATACATAAAAAATGGGAGTATTTTGTACTTTAAAAACATACAGCCCAATTATGAATAAAAATTCCCCGGGAGTTTTCTCCTTTCTCCCATTTTTCCTATGTAAATTCTATTGGAACAGGGAAAAACTCCCGGGGAATTTGTATTCATTATTGGGCTGATAGTTTACAAAATATATTTTGTCAGTTTATTGATGGTTGTTTGCATTTTGATCTACCAAAAACTAGAATCGCTAAAAAAAAAACGTAATTATCAGAATATAGAAATATCAGAAGTAGAAGCACCAGTAAAGAAGACGATGATTTTGTGGTTTTCGTAGATAGGAATTATGGTGAATCTAGGACATCAAATTTGGAGTTTGAATTTGTCAGTTTCCTCAGTGACAAGAGCAAAGGCATTAACACTCTTGACAGCTATCCAAATATAAAAAGAGTATTAATAGAATTTAATACAAGTTTGTGCGTAGAAAGATTATTTTCTTCAGCAGGTTTCAATTTATTCTCCAACAAGAAACTGTTTGTCTGATGCTACATTCAAAAATCTGATATTTATGAAAGGAAACAATTGATTTGTTAATTAGTTTTATCTAATGTATTTTTTGATTTGAATAAAAATGGTGTATTTCGTATTTTAAATACATACATGTACATTAGGGTGTCCCAAAAAATTATTTATTTATGATTTTCATTGGTGCTCAATCAAAATTTAAAAGCTTATAGGGTAAAGTATTTTTGGTTTTTTTTTAAGAATTTTCGGAATAGGTTTAGAGGTCGCGCAAATGGAGGTTTCATAAAAAACCGGAGTTTTCGGCCTTTTTTTTAACTTTACGGATAACTTGGTTAATACCACGAGTTTCTGCACTCCTGAGGAAACAGTTTTAAAGAAAATTATCCAAGCTTTATTCCTGTGTTAAAAACTTATAAGTTTTGGTGATGAGGTTACTCATTTAGATATCCTTAATTGCAATTTGTCGTAGTTTTTTCAAAAATTTTGTAATAACGCTTTACAACTTTTTAAATTTAAATGAAAACGAAAAAAACTAATGATGCAGTTTGAAAGACAAATTAATTCTAATTAATATGAATAAACAATTTTTAAATTTATTCTTACCGTTCCTGAGTTATACCCGTTTTTATCTTTATACCCAGTATATTTTATTAAAAAATCTTTGCAGCATTTGCATTTTTGTCGGCGGTTTGGAGGGATCAAGGGCATCTAAAATTTTTCCCACAAGCCACACATTTCTTGTTTTCACAAAATTCATATATATTTTGAATAAAATTACACATTTTTGAACTAACAAAAAAATAAAAAAAAAATCCTTACCGGTACGTCGACGAAAACTTTTATACATATATGTGACGCGCAAATATAAAGGGACATAAGGGAAAAACCCGGTTTTGTTCAGGAGAGTCATTTTGGTGTACCATCACTTCATAAAACGCGCATATCTCTGGGAGGGAACACTTTTGGTTCATAGGATCGGTCTCATTCGATGCTCAGATGATGTCCCCATCAAAAAAAAAAAAGTAAAAATTAATTTTTTTACCCTTAGGTCCCTTTCTCTATGCGCTGCCACATACACAAAAAACTTTTCTATTTGATTCGTCGGTCAGCTAAATCAAAAAATTGTGTTATGTAAAATCGTATAACGACAATATTATAGCGGAGAATACACATAAAATAGAAAGTGAAAATGACAGCGTGTAACGATTTAGATCAATAAATGTCAGAAGTTAATGACAATTAAAACCCAACTATAAAAATTTATGGAAATATACAATAATTATAACGAAAAAAGTATCACCATTTTTAAGGTACAAACTATAAAAATAGTGTAACTCGGAAACTGTAGGACAAAATTCCATTTTTGTTTTTCTTAATTGTTTAGAACTTATCGGTATTTAAAATCGCGTCACTAGTTTTTATACCTTTCATATAAATTTGGGAAGTTCTTAAACCGTTTTTTGCAGAATTTGTTAAAAAATTACAAAAATACTTAATATGTGGAATCGTAATGGACAAAAATATTGCCGGAACTTAAAGTTTTTGCATATGGAAATAAAGTTTGGGAAATTTTCTTTAGAAATATTCGGTCAAAAAATTAAATGAACGTGGTTATTGACAAAGTTATGAGTCAAGTTTGAAAAAAGCCCGAAACCCCAGATTTTTAACAAAGACTTGAATTGCGCGACCTCTAAACCTCTTCCTAAAAATCTAAAAAAAAATTCAAAAATACTGGACCCTATAAGCTTTCAAATTATGCACGAGCCTCTGACAAAAAAAAATTTTGGGACACCCTAATGTACATGACGGGGAAATATTTTGTATTTGAAATACGTACAATATATGGAAGTATTTTGTATTTTAAATAAATACAGATGTGTAAGTATTTTGTATTTTAAATACCGCAAACCATGTACTTTGCCCAACACTGCTACCAACATACGAACATAGACATTCCAATTTAAATTATAAAGAAAATTTAGGTGGAAAAACCATAAACAGCATGTTTATTACAAAACTTTTGTCACAAAAATGTACACTGCGAGGAAAAGTTTCATACAATTTGGTTTTAATTATTCACAAGAAATAAGAAAAATTTTGAAAAAGTAGGTTTTAATATGTTCATCTTACTAGCATTATCAAATTTTTTGGCAATGGAAAAAAAACATATGCAAGTATATGAAGTTGAAATATTTTGCTGGCTGTTCGAAAATTAATATGGCCACGGTTACCGGTATCTCTTTTACAGACCTTAAGCTTTTAATAAAATTTATTTTTTAAATCAAATCAGGGGTCAAATTCGAATACGTGATCGAATAAGGTTTCGTATCGAATCAAATTTCGTGACATATCGAAAAGCGTATTGCGGCATTCGAATCGAAATTTGTGACAATAGTGGTATAAACACAACTGGAACGAACGCCGAACTTCGCATAGCACGACCAATTCGTCGGCAAGAATTCGTTGCGTAAATTCGTCATATGAGACACAATAAGTGCGTGAATACTAGGTATTAATGTCATTTAAAATTTAAAAATTTTTAAAAAAAAAATTAGCATCATTTATTAAAATACTTAAAAAAATTCTAATAAAAAGTCCCAATTTATTCGTCGTTCGTCTGCGTGAGCAATCTAAATCGAAATTCACAGAGTTCATTACGCACGACGAATTTTGGTCCACGCAATTCTTGTGTTTACTATTTGTTGCGAACAATTCGTCGTTCGTCCCAGTTGTGTTTCCGGCATGATTTGTAACCAAAACGCTAGGAGAGCAAGTTGCTCGATGTGGAGTTTCATTCCAACCTGTTATCCAAAGAACAGTAGTAGGGTCCAAATGCATTTTAATTATTTAACGAATCTAAGCAACGAATTCTTGCCGTCAAGTTAGTCGTTCGTCTCCATTTGTGTTTAAACCATTAACGGCAACTTTCACCAAGTTCTGTTATAATTAACTATCAATTATAACTGCCAAAAACATAATGTTAAATGGAAGTTAAAGTAAAATTGGCGGTAAGTGTTTGAAAATTTAACTCTTTAACTCTTTCTTTGTTTTTTTTCCCAAAAAAAAACTTTAAATAGCAGTTTTTTTTTGTTATACCTACGCAAAAAAGTATGTAGGTCAAGAGCATTATATTTTAATTTTAGTTGGTTTTGTTGCTATTATTATTAAGGCAAGCATAACTCGTACGAAAGTTTTTACGACTTGACTTATTATAATTTTTACTTTACATTTTACTTTTTTTGTTGTTGTTGTAGTATATGAGTTTGTGTGAGTGTGCATGGTCCTTCCCAGCGGTAAATATTGATAGGACCGCAAGTGGCAGGCCTTTTTGAAGGCCTATATACTCCTTTCTAGAAGATTCACTAAGCATGATATCAATGCCTTCAGAAGTATGCCTTCTAGAAGGTACAAACTTCTTTTTAAAAGACCTTCTAAATTATTCAGTACACAGAAAAAATTAAAAATTGTCTCTAATCACCCATAAGTCCATAGTTTTCTAAATCTTTACGGATGAAGTTTCCTGATGATCTGGTCTAAGCAACCAGAGAAATGCTCATAGGAATAGCTTATTCCCTCAACAATAAATTTCAGTGTATTTATCAAATATGAAAAACTGGGAATTTAGCACGTCATACGGAAATCGTATTAATAATAAATTTTGTATTCCCGAAAATAACTTTGATAATAAATTTCAGTGTTTTTATCAAATAATAAAAATTGGGAATTAAGCACGAATAACAAAATCATTTAAATTAAATTTTGTATTCCCACGAAAATTATTTTGATATTTTGAATATTTTTATTTTCAACAAATGATATTTTAATTTTAATTAAAAAATTTTAAAAAAACTTTGCCCTTTCAAACAATATGTGCGTTCGTTTACTTTTCCAGTAAAATCCCAGTAAAATCCAGTAGGTGAGTAATATGAAAATTTGTGTACGCGAACGCATTTCAGTAAATTCCAGTACAAATTTGTACAAAATTGTACAAAGTTTGGGGTAAACGAACGCAACTATTGTGTTGATTGATTTTGACAATTTCCAACAACAATTTCACATTTTTAAATTATTTTATTTTAAACGAAATAATTTTCTGTGATTTAATTATTATTTTAATTCAAAATTTATTTCAAAACAACTGAAATGTTAATTAAATCAAAATTATATTTTTTATTTTCTTTCAACAATGAAAAATAATTGAGACAAATATAACATTAATTAAATTTGAATACTTTTTATATAATTTTTTTTAATTGATAAACAACTACTACTACTCCCTTCTATGAGAAGGGAGATAGGAAGTTGCTCAGTTTTATTTTCTTTTTTATTTTTAGGGACCTTCCTAACTCCCTTCTTGAGTTTGGAATGCGGCGAAAAGGGCTTATGACTGCTAAATAAGGCCTTCTATTAGGCCTCTTTACTCATTCTAGTTACCGCTGGGCTTATGTGTATAAATATGTATGTTGGTAGTTGGCCCTTAAGCCTTTTTCGTTTCATTTTGTTTGTTTTGTACACAATCATGCATACATAAAAATTTATTTATATAACTGTTTTGTTGTTTTTGCTGTTTAACATTTAAAAAGTATGGCAAAAGTAATACCTGTCGTCTAAAAACGTGACAATTGTTTTTTAAATACAAAAATAATTTTTTTTTTTTATACTTTGGTACTCATGTTATTAATGTTGCCAAGAGTTAACTTCCGTTGGCTTGCTTGAACAAAAAGAAAAGGTAGAAAAAGAAAAGTTTAAACAATAAATTGTAAGCAAAAAAAAATATTAAAAAAAACAGATTACAAATTGTTTGTTAGGGAAAAGTTTAAAAGAGAAAAAGGTATAAAATTGTCACTTAAATAAATATGCTTTATCTATTTTATACATTTCTATTCTAAATGTTTTAAACCCCTTCAAAAAGCGGATTAAATAATAAAAACGCTATTAAAAGAAATTAGCATAATAATAATATAAGGTTTTTTGTAGATTTGTAAATACAGACAAAGATGGATATTAAATAAATATAAAGTTATGTTTAGAAAGACTTAACGACCAGAAGTTGTATTTTCCAGTAAAAAAAAAATTCAATTTTATGTTCATTACAAATGGTTATTAAAACAAAAGGACTTTTTGGCATGCTGGCATATCTTATCTTAGTACTGTTTTATTAAAAGTAAAGCCTTGCCTTGTACTTAAGGAATGCCAATGCATTTTGAAAAAATTGATTTTCAGATCCCACTTTGATTCCAGATCAGATAAAAAATATTTGAAATTAATTTTAATTTTTGAAATTTTTTTTGCAAAACGTTTTTGATTTTTTTTTAATTTGTCGGCCTATTCTTCCTTTCACATTATTAATTTTACTTTTTTGACTTGAGCATTTCGTAAACTTAATCCCTCCTAATTAGTTATTGTTTCACCAAAAGATTCGTAATTGGAAAACGCAAATGCTAATTGACTTCTGATGTTGTTCAAATTTAATAATTCTTTTCCTTTTTTAATTGCACAATCATCGGCGTCAACAAGCTCTTCTAACATTCTTAAATTACTCGAAGTTGAATGGAATTCTGAAGCATTTAGCCAGGCCCCCAAATCGCAATATTATCGAATTGGCTTCTAAATTCTCTGCATTGGAAGCCTTAACCATGCAAGGTCCTGCATCGGTTTAAAATAGAAGCATCATTTGTCGAAATTTTGAAAATCTTGTATTTAAAGCAAACCTCCATAAGAATGTATTTATTATTTAACAATTTTTTTGTGTATTTAAAAATTTTTTAAAGAACTTTTTCATAAAATGGAAATAAGAAAAATACCTCACAGAAGTTAAAATATGCAAAAATATGCAAAAACATATCGATGCCATCTCAACGCAAATTTAATTATTCAGAAAGATAATTGGTCGACATCGTTCTTAGACTATCGGCAAAAAACATGCATTTGCATGAAAATCGCATCCACAATTATTTCTATTTGTTTTCTTATGATGAGCTGGTTTTTTTTTCTTGAAAAAAATTATAGAAGAAGTCCATCTTACAAAAGATTTTACTTTAAATAACACCATGGATATAAAGTCATAATTCTTAAAAAAAACTGACAGAACTTGCTTTTGCAACCATTAAATACATACCACTTTGAGTTTATAGTACCCACACCACAATAGTGGAGAGCGTTTGTGCTGATGTTTCTAACACCTTTAAATATTGGTCCTAGACCCACTTTAATGCAAATTGATCGACGCAGAATAGGCCTGTTCGTAAATCTATCGCTGCTGTGCATCATTGCAAACATTGCTTTACGCAGTCAATGCAAGTTTTCGGATGAGCTTTTAAAGCAGGAGTTATTTCGCTACTATGTATTAAACACTTCTTTGTGAGCGTTTTGCAGCCCAGAGATGCATTTACGAACATGCCTAACCACTTTCTGAGCCGATCTAGCTGGCTGGCTGTCCATGTAAAACTTCTGCCCGAAGTAAAGGTCGCAATTTTAGAGATAATTTGTTGAAATTTGGAACATTGGTTTTAATTGGCACAAGGACCAAACCTATTGTTAAGAATGGTGACAATCGATCTATAATTTCACATAACCCCCATAAAAGCTTACTTCCTTACAAGTGCTTTTGTACCCATAAACCATTTGGTGGTATAAAGATAAAATTTGGTTAACATTTATTTGATTGATCATAGCTTGTATACAAATACTACTCCCCAAAATAGATTTTAATGCCATAATTTCCTTTTAAATGCTGGTATTAAAAAATTTGACGAAAGTAAGTTCTACGATAAGTCGAAAATTAACCAAAGGTCCCATATAATTTTTGACCGACTATACTTTCTAACTTGTTTTCCTTTGTTTTTAACATCGGTTCACATTTGCAGAAGTCCCAAATGATTATCTCTCAAGGGATCGCAAACTTTGATACCCTGTATAACTAACTCTGTAATATTTTAAATAAAAAATTTTTGTTAAAAAAAAACTGTCCAAGTAGTTAAGAAGTTTTTTATACATAATAAGGCACTTTATCACTTTTTTTATTTATCAACACTGTAATCCGCTAGCTTAAGCTCTTTTTTAAGGCCTTGTTATTCATACGTTAATGTTGCAGGCACGTGATATTTGCGGTCGACTGCAATGGCTGGTAGTTAACAATAGTACGATAAACGTGTTGTAATGTGTTTAAAGGAAAACTGACAATTGGTTAAGATTTATATCTGTGGTAATTTTGACAAAACATCTTAAGTCAAATTTAAAAAGTTAAAAAAAAATTGTTGTTAATCATAAGAATTTTGTATTCAGAAAACATTTTTGTTTACGTTTTTAAAATTTTGTATTACAAACGAAATTTTTCTTTAATTTGGTTTATTTTATTATTATCTTATCTCGACTTAAAATGTTTTGTCAAAATGCCACAGATGTAAAAATTTAAATTGTAGCTTTGGTTATTTGTGTGTTTTGTACAAAAATATTAAAAACATCGCGTGCGTCGCAACGTAGACGTTAACGTGAGAGTAGCAATGCCTTTAATGTTAACATACATCCATAGAAAACACTAAGTCAAGCCTTTGATATAAAATGACAATCATTCACACACACATCAAACACAAGTCTCAAACTTTTTTCAATGAGTTTTGATTTTAACATTTAAATGCAAACTGATCATGACTTCAATATAAAGATTTGATTCTCAAATAAATAAAAAGTGAAAAATAAACGTTAGCATATAAAATTAAATGCTAATCACCAGGGAAACCATAAATATGCCATTGCATGTTTTCCTTGTGCGACCAATGAAGGCACAAACAATACTTTTATCCGTTTTAGAGCTTTTTATGAATTTTGGCATCGATTTGTTAGTGCATATTTTTGCATATTTTACTGTTTGTAGCTTTTTTTGCATAATTTAGTTTAAAGAGCTTTTTTGCAGCATTTTTTAAGTTTATAGCGCAAATTTTGTCTTTTTGAGGTATATTTTGATAAATGTTAAAATTTTTTAATTATCCTAAATTTTTTTTTTAATCTGGGCCAATCATTAAGTAAACCGATCGACTCAGAATTAAGTCCATCCGTCCGCCTGGATGGTTACCTGTCCATGTTAACCTTGTGCGAAAAGTACAAGTTTAAATCTTGTTGATAATTCGATCAAATTTGATAAAAACGCAACGCAACGCCAAAAATTGCATTGAAAGCAAAAAGAAATTCAAAAATATTTTATAATTTTATTTTGGCGTTGCGTTGCATTTTACACAATTAGGCTCTTAAATTGTATTAGACTCTTTATATCCGTAAACCATCTAATTAGATGTTGGTATTAAGATTAAATTTGCCCCAAAAATATTTTATTGCAAATTAAATTTTTTTCGAATCAGTTCACATTTGCCCAAAGCTCCCATCTATAAATTGTTTTAACTTCCATTTAAATGTTAACATTAATGAACAATTCTGTGGTCACAAGCAATAGCAGTCTAAGTCGAAATAATTTGCTTTTGTGAAAAAATTAATTTCATAAGAAAAAATGTAATTCAGAATCAAACATTCGTACCCCCACAATGGTAAGATAAAAAAATTATAACGAAAGTTGTATTTATTTAAAAAATATTTAATAAAAACAAATTTAAACTCAACTGTTTCTTAAGTCGACTTTGGCGGTTATCGCTTGGGACCACAGAATTTAGCGACTGTCCCTAAAATCCCTTTAAGGCATAAAATTTTATATGGATGTTAATATCTAAATAATAATCGGCACAAAAAACTTTTATATGAATATAAACCTCTTAACATAACTTTGTTTTTGTGAGCCGATGACTGCATCTCGTTTCCCAATAGGATAAAAACTCGAAAATTCGTCTTTAAATACTATGGTGTTTTGGCTTTAAGGATTATACTTTTAGGATTGTTTTTATTAAATGGAATTGTTATGAAATTGTTGAAAATTTAATTTTTAAATTAGCGATTTTTGATTTTTTTGGTGCATATTTTTTTTTAACGATTTTCAGGGCATATTTACAAGTTTTTATTGCGTATTTAATGTGCATAAACGCGTTTTTTAGAGCATATTACTGATTTCCCTGCCAATCACAATTAAATACACCCACCATAAAGAAGGTATGAAGAAATTATAAGTTTGTTTGATGGTGCCGAATGTTTAGCTGACAGTTTATTTAAGTAAATAATAAAATAAATAAATTAAAAAATAATTAAATGGTGTATAAAATAACAAAATTAAAACTGTTTTCATGTATTTTTTACATTGTATTACAATCCACATTTGTAAAACTTTTGAGAATAACAGGACCGTAACAGTTATTCCTTTTTTTTAGCAAAGTCAGATTAAAACAGTTATTTTCTTATTTTTTGGAGCAAAAATTAAAGTTATTCTCCAAAGAAATGTACGTGTTATAATAGTTTAGTTGACTTTAAATGTTTATTTTAATGTGCATAAGAAATCCCAATGATGATCACACTTTTAAATAAACATTTGAAGTCAACTAAATGATTGTAACACGTACTTTCTTCTTCTTCTTCAGAGAATAACTTTAATTTTAACTGGAAAAAATAAAAAAGTTACTAACAAAAATAAGTTCAAAAAAGTAAAAATCAATATATTTTATCATAGACAAGTTCAAAAGGATCAATTTGGTATACTTGAATCAGTTTTACTTTTACATTATCTGTGACATTTTGACACAACATCTTACATATGTATGTAATTCAAATTTAAGAAGCTGAAAAAATGTTGTTAAAACGTTTTTAAAATTTTGTATTGTAAGCCTAGTACTCTATTAAAATTTGTGAAAAATGTTGATTGAGCTACATTGATTATTTCACACGACATGTATCAATGTTACCTATCATGCGAGTTTGTACAATTTAACGTTTTTATTCCTGCAAAGTATGCGACATTGTTTTGCGTATGTAAACAAACCCCTACTAAAATTAATTTTTTTAATAAGAAATTTAATAAAAAAGTGAGTAAATATGGATAAAAAAATATTACTGGTTGTGTTTTATTTTAATTTTTTATTTCTTTTTAAATAATCAATTCATATTGTTTTGTTTTTGTTTAAAATTCTACGTGAAATAAGTGCAGCTTACGTTATTTCGCAGTTGTAAAAAAATGTTGCCAGAAACATTTTGGAACTTTTTCACAAAATGAACAGAGTACAACTCTATCAACATTATTTCATAGGTATTCCGTACAAGTTTTTTTCATATGCGTTTTGACAGCATTTCACGTGAAATGTTGAACAGAGTACCTACCAGGCTACAAACGAGATTTTTCTTTAATTTTGGTTTATTTTATTATTTAATAAAAATGATTTTTCACCAAGTTAAGTTTAAAAATCCTTTTGCTATTTTATCTCGACTTATTGATTTTATTTTCGTTTTTTAAATACATTTGAGAGACTTTTTGGTAATTTTTAAAATAAGGTTAAGCAAGGCTATGCATATTATGGTAGGTCCTTTATTTTCGGTTCCTGTTTCAAAGCATGTTGAAAATAAATGCATTTCTCAATTTGAAAATAAATCCATCCTCCTTTCTGTTGAGGATGCTACATTTTGCAAATAATTTTCAAGACATTTTTAAAATGTTTGTCTTTGAATTCAAATCATTTTCAATTTGAATTTCAATATCCGCGTTTGATGGGTCTGTACCAAGAATGGGGATCGTGTTACCTTTATTTCTATCATTATTGGGTCTGTACTACTACTTCTTATTTTACCCTTCGCCACAAGTTTGTCATTTTGTTCGTTATTTTAACGATGTTGATCTTAGATCCTTTAAATTATGTATGTTCTGGGTCCTTATGAAAAGCAAAGTTGATTTAGCAATGTTTGTCTGCCTGTAGAACATGAGGTGGTCTTGGTTTGTGCCTTAAAATTTAGCCTGATCCGTCCACAAATGGAAGAGATATGAGCTAAAAACCGCAATTGCCTATAATTTTACCCTCGTTGTTGTTGTTTTTATTATAATGTATAACTGTGCCCTTGTTCTGTAACTCTCACGTCGAGAAACTTTTCGATTGAAATGTGTGAAATGAAACAAAAATGCCATATATTGAAACATTCGGCTGTTTTTCTCACTAAACTGTGTCCGTAACTTTTTTTTTTGGCGAATTCAAGCTGTCACGTAAGGAAATTACTCGCCAATTTACAAAGAAAGTGTGTGTGACACTTTTGCGACAAAAGTTTCGGCTTTGAACTCTCAAATACTCACGAAAAAAATGGGGCGAGAAACAATTTTCTCACTAAAAACAATTAAAAACGCAAAATGTATAAAATAATAAAAATAATATTTTGTTCTTGGCAGATTTTTTCATTGTTTAATAATTTTGCTTTAAACATTTTTATAAAATATACGAATGTTTTTAAAGCTCGTTTGCAAACAAAAGTTATTAAATTGGCAGTTTCGTTGAAAAGGTTTCAATTTAATAAATTTTGATCGCCGTCAACGAGATGTGCCGCTGGCTTCGAGTGTAATATTATGCCATTTATAACGTTACGATGTTACCTCTTTTAATAGTTTTCGACATGAGTTACAGACACACTTTTCGAGAAACGATGGAATATTTTGTTTCACATCTTTTCGATGCGAGAAGTTCTCACTAAAGTTACAGAACATGGGTACTGGAAAACGACAAAAGCTAAAGTTTCCAAATTAATTTAAAGCATTTAAAATGTAGACAGGATTTGAAAAGTGGGCGTGGAACACAAATAAATATATTTATTTGTATATAAAGATCGGTATCTACATACATATATATAAATCGGCAAAGGCAAAAGAGTTAAGAACACTTTCCACCTCTGTATGTCACCCGATTTGAACAAATCATACACTCACAGAAGTGCACAATACACATATGTTTTTTTAAAAACTGTTTAATATTTTCTGAGTTATAAGCGTTAAATTTTTCTACTCATACATATGCAAATACAAAATTTGTTTTTTTTAAATTATCAAATAATAAAAAAATAGGATGATCGGATTATTCGACATTTTTTAGACCTGGTTTTTTAATATTTCGGCTATATAAATACGGGAAGCTAAATTTCTTTCTTTTTACTTTTTGTGCTGCGCGCGATAATTTTTAAATTTTCTATAATATTTAACTTTGTTAATATTCGACTTATAAAATAATCAGGGGTGTGCTGGAAATCGCAAACGTAAAACGCAAGAATTTTAAACGCCGGTTTTTAATAAGATTTCTGTAATAAAAGAATTAAATGACAAATATTAAACAAATATGTATATCCCTATTAAACAGGATTTTAAACAAAAAATTATAAGAATTAGTTTTAAAGTTTATTAAAAACAACTTCCAAATTCTTGCGTTTTGCGTTTGCGATTTCCAGCACACCCCAGTATACATTAAACTGGGTGAATAAGAACATGAAAGGGCAGCTTTTGGGTACTTATTCGTTCAACATCTGGTACTTTTATTCATTTTCGTTAATTTTAGACATAGAAAAATAAAATTAAACATTCAATGTCCTGAGTGGAGGACAATCTATGTATTAAGAAGATTTTTACTGTTTTGTTTTTCAATTGATATTTTTTATATTGAAGAAAATTAAATTAATTCACGTGGAAGATAAATTATGAATCGCAGGCTGGTCCCTCGCCAAATCGATACACTAAGATGGAAAAATAAATGCTCGAAACATGTAAATTCCTATATACATAGATGTACTATGGCCCCTTTTATGGTTTACAACTCAACTCAGTTGAGTTGTAATATCTTAATTTTTGTATTATGGTTTACAACTTTGCTATATTGCGGTGATCAAAAACATAACAAAAATTACAACTGATCAAAACCAGTTGTCTTAATTACAACTCAACTCAGTTGTACAAATTCATGGTCGAATTTTGACCATTAGGCGAACACTAGTTTACATAAGTTTCTGTTCTTATGGCATCATGGTGGAGGGTATATGTATAAGATTCGGCTAAGCCGAATATAGCCATCTTTTACATGTTAAATCTTAAATTTTGTTTTGTTTATCATTAAAAATGAGTAGATGAGTGAGTGAGTGTATGCACAAAAAGTGAGTGCATAAATTAACGGTATGCATGTGTAAAATGTTGAAGTGAAAATGTTGTTGTTCGTCCTGTTTTGTATTAGTTTATGTGAAGATGTTTGCAGGTTTTTATTGGAAAAAGCTTGAAGAAATATTTTTGTTTCTTTATAAAAAGTTTGTGTTTCTGTTCAAAGAGCGTGTTCTATAAAAGTGTTTATGTGTGTGTGTTCGTTTGTTTATAAAACTTAAGTGATTTCGTTTGCTGCAGTTTGTTGTTTTAAATTAAAAATAAAAAAAACCATTTTGTTGTTCTTTTTCTTTAGTCATAAAGAAAGTGTTGTTTTTCCCCATAGAGAATTTTTCTTAAAGAGTAAAAGGAAATAATGGATTCTTATGTTTCTGTTTCACCCTAAAGAGCAGGTAAGTGCCATGGGAGAAAGATGTATGAGTTTACTATTGATTTTACTCAATAACATATTGTACTATTTAGTTTTTTTGTTGTTGTTGTAAAAAGACTTTTTTTTATTAATTGTTATTGATGAGATGTTAAAGGCAAGAAAAGTTAACAACGTATTTTTTAATCAAGAAAGAACAGGTGAAGGTAAAAGAGTTAATATTGAAAAAGTGTTGCAAAAGTTTTTTCGTGTCCTAACTTGTTATTGACAGCAAATAGTTAGGGAAATAGTATTAATTAAACAATGTTGTATACATTTTTAAGGAATTTTATTAAACTTCAATATTCAAACTTTAAAACTTAACGTTTAATTTATTTTAAAAGAAAAAAGTATTTTCATAAATAAATCTATTGAATACTTTAGCAACAAAGTTCTTAACTAAAGTTTTAATTTAAGTTCAATTATTTTTATTATCTAATTAAAATTGTCAGTGTTTGTATATTTTAATTGTTCTTTTCTTTAAATTTATTTAAACCTCACACATTTATTATTCTATTTTTCATTTCATTTAATAGTTTTTTTTTATTAATTAAAACAAATTGCTCTTTAAATATATTAAAAGTATGCATCTCAATAAAATAGAGAAAATCTAGGTCACATAATTAGCATAAATTTAGTTTACAATTAAACTGTTATTAATGCAAAAATAATTTTAATAGGAAAAAAGTTATAATGAAAATAAATAACAGTTAATGTGCATTTTAAAATAGTTTAAAGAAAATAATTGTGAAAATTAATTTGTAAAAATTTTTTCTAATACAAAAGCTAATTTAGGTTAAAAATAAATAAAAATATGGATTAGAAAGACTTCTGTACCCCTGTTTGTAATTTTTACCATACTGATCTTGTGACCTATAAAGTTCATTAAACGATACCAGCAAAACAAAGCACTTTTTACTTTTTCACTGTCTTTAATTTTTGCTTAAATTATACATTTTAAGTGAATTTAAATTGCAATGAAAAGAAAATTAACTTTTTTTATTGCAACTCTTTTGAAAAGTTCACGAAGTATGTGGCAGTATTATAAATAATATTAAAACTTAGTTAAGTTTTATGCTTGGGCCATGAAATAGACATTGTTGGTTTTTTTTTTGTTAATTTTAAACTTTTGAAAATAAAGAGGTATAAAACTTTGGCTGTTAAAATAAAATACTAATGCCCGTCATTTCTACAAAAATATAGCTGGTCGTGTTCGTACCTAACAGTTATCTTTACCTATGTCAATGTTTATTTGGACTACGTGTTTTTACCTTCAGTTTTCTTTTAAAATATGACAGATTTTACACCATAGATTTCTATACACAGCTAGATTTATTTTTGTAGAAATTACGGGCATAAGAAAAAGAACGAAATTAAAAATGCTTAAAGAAAAGTTATTAAAATCCTTTTTTTTTTTAATTAAAACAAAAAAGTTGAATTAACTATTTTTATTAAGACATGAATCTGTGGCATTTTGACAAAACATCTTAAGTCGAGATAAGACAGCAAGATATAAAATAATTAAATAAACCAAAATTAAAGAAAAATTTCGTTTATAATACAAAATTTTAAAAACGTAAACTAAAATGCTTTTTGAATGAAAATTCGTATGATTAAAATAATTTTTTACAACTTTTTTAATTTGACTTAAGATGTTTTGTCAAAATGCCACAGATATGAACTTCATAAATAACGTATAACTAATATCCAATTCAAATATTACTCATACGCACTGGCTAATTTATTAGAAAACTCTGAATTTTATTTAGTTTTAAACTAAATTCTCTTTGATATTTAAAGGCTTTTCTTATTTTCTACATACAATATTTATTAACATACATGTTTGTTTTGATTTCTTTATCAATTTATAAATGCTTTAAAGCACGCATAGACACACACGTATGCAAGTGCAACTACTCCATGGATGTTTTGTTTTCTAAGTTGTTGTTTTCTCATGTACCCTGCAGCTTAAATCGTTAACAGTAAGATTTTGGACTAGTTTATTACTAGTCGAAAAGGCGTCGAAAAATGAGAAAGATGATACAATTTCGAAAGCACAGATTTATACGTGACGCCGTTTGTTGTAGAAGCAACAACAGTACTACAAAAGTAGGCAAAACCGATTTACTACTTGTACGTTGTAGGAACAAAAAACACAATGCAAAAGTAGATAGAAAACAATTTACTTGTATGTTCTAGTAACAACAACAACAACAAAAAAACCTCAACAAAAAAAAACCTCCTTATTATCATGTTTAAACATAAAAAAGAAGGAAAATTCCCGTATTCTTTTTGTTAAAATTATTTAGTTAAATACATAAAATTTACAGCAGTACCTAAGCAAGAGCGGAAAGCAGAACATTTTCTGTCGCTTAGCTTTTACGCTGATACGTCAAAGCTTAACAAAATCGTTGTGTAGTCTTAACTTTCTTGTTTGATAAAACCCACATAATAGAAGTAAAAAATGGAGATAAAATCGCTAGATTGACCAAAAAATAGCTAAATTGCAATTAATTATTAACAAAAACGGCCAATTTCCTTATCAACCCATTTACGTCCGCTGCGCCAGTTTGGGAACACTTCATTATTTGCGGCTTATGACACAGTTTTTGACATTATTCAATATATGTTTGCATAATCGATAGTTCAGACATTTCTATAACATAAAAAAAAATTTTTTTTTTAAGTGACCACTGTGCACCGTGGGAACACCTCTCTATTTTCCAAAAAAAAAAAATTTTTTTTGGTTTTTTTGTTTGTATGTAATGAATTTAATAATAAAATAAAAAATATTTTAGTTTTTGTCCGGTAGTTTTTGTTTGGGCTTAAATGGGTTAAACGCCCTGTAAACAGCTAAACTGCAATTATTTATTAACAAAAACGGCCAACTTCCTTATTAAACGCACTGTCAAAATCTGATTTTCCAATTGAAAAGCTTTGACGCTGCGCTATTTAGGGATGCTTCATACAAATTGTTTGAGCACGACAATTTTTGACAACTAGAAAACGCGTGCCTATATTGCTTAGGTATGGCTGTTACAATGTAGAATGATGGCGAAAACAATATCCGGGCATTCGGCTGGTTTCTTATAAATAATAGTTCCTTAGTGTAAACAGTGGGTATTCAACAAAAGTTACAACCTATCCCTATTTGCCTCTCTCTCTCTCTCTGGTTTTAGGGGTAAGTGCTTAGAATTATTCTAAGATAAATACATACTGCAATATTTAAGTATAAAAAAATATTGAGGAGAATCGTAAAATATACACGCAGTGATAAAACATGTTTAAATATGGTCACCTCCAACAAAACTATAATTAAAGAAAATTTTAAACATTTTATGTTTAATATAATCATAATATTGTCACCTACAACCATATTATTGTTAATAAAGTACTCCATCACGAAGACACAACCATACTATGGTTGCCTCTCAAAACAACTAGTCTTAAACTATTTAAAAAATTACCAAGTAGGGCTTCTATGAAAATTCAACTTTAATTACGAAGTTTTAAAATATAAAAAAAACTAAAGTGCGTCTAGTTAGAGCTAACCAGTATATTTCTAGCTTAAGTCAAGTTACTTTTTCTGCAGGGGTTATTACACAAAACTTGTTTTTTTTTACAATACACAACTCCCCTGCAAACATACACATGTAACTACTATACCGTTAACTTTGTTTTTTATTTATTACTCTCTATACAATAAAATTGATTTTATGTTTGTATGTAGTGACATTGTTTCGTTTCGATTTTATAACAACTTTTGTTTTTGTTTCATAAAGCAATTTTGACGCATGTCATAATAACAAACAATGTTTGTCATAATAGCAAAAATGTTTGCATGAATTGTTTTCATTTTATTTTTTACGCAAAACTCATGTTACATGGTGAAAAACAAATTTGTTATGTAAAAATACAAAAAAAAAAAAAAAAAAGGATGGCATGAAACACAAGAGATACAAAGAGGAAAAAATTCAAGTAAAATAACAATCTAAGATATTTATTCATACATAACATTTGTCAATGAAAAAAAGCAGAAACAAAATTAAAAAGAAAAACGTAATCTGTATGTACATAAAAGTATGAATCTAAAATGTTTATACATATTATTTTTGTTGTTCATAGGGTTTCCATTTAGGAAAAGTATTTTCCAAAGGCCCGGGTAAATTCAAAAATTTCCTTTAAAAGTTTTTGATTTGAAATTACGTCTTTAGTGACATAACGGCTCGAAATAAAATATATTTTGTTCCCGACATAATTGTTTGTAAAATTGCATTAAAAATACGAAAGCGACTCATTTATGTTTGAGCACTTATATGTAAAGACAGGGTCTAGTTTTAAACGCCAACTGAAAAGTTCTCAAAGTTTAAGCAGTTTATCAGCAACATTAGAATAAAGAAAGGATAACGTTTAGTTTTGGGAAAAAAATCATAAAACTATCGCAACGTTTTTGTGGCGAGGACATAATATTCGAGTCATTGTCTAAAAGAACTTTTGTAAAATCTTTACGATATGTAACAGGAATTTAAGATCTTTTGATTCCAAGCCAGCTGTTCGGATTCTTTTTAACTCTAATTTCTGAAATACATTTATTGCAAACAATACAAGCATTTAAGTTTTTAATGGTTAATGGTGATTGCCAATAATTTACGACATTTAATATATTTTTTCATATCAGTCATTAGAAAAGATTTCCCGGGAATAGAAATAGAAATGTTAGAAATCCTGGCTGAAGTGTTTATATTAACAACAAAAATTTGTGTTAGATAAAAAAGGATTACGTATACAAAAATCAAGCCTTAAGGTTGACTTTGATTTTTGTTTTATAAATAGCGAAGAAATTTAAGTAAAATTCATAAAAAATATTAAATCCTTTTAACATAAACTACATAGAAAAAAATCGATAAAATAAAATAATAATAAAAGGTCCGCCAAAAAACTTTTTTTTTTTTTGAAAGTGCTATAAAAAAAACTACTGAATATTTTCTCAAATTTCTTTTTTTATTTGAAAGTACAATCCTTCCGGTTAATAATGGAAAATAATTTCATTCAAATGGCTGCCTCGGCTGGCCATGTAGTAGCCTACACGATCCGTTAAATTTTTAAGAACATTATCGATTGTGTGCAGCTGTATTTCACCAATGGCTTCCCGAATATTGTCCTTTAAAGCGTCAATTGTCTCTGGCTTGTCGACGTAACACTTATCTTTGACGGCACCGCACAAATATTAGTCCGACGGTGTCAAATCGCAGCTCCGAGGTGGCTTAACGACATCAGCTCTGCGGCTGATAATGCGATCTTCAAAAACAGGGCGCAAAACATCGAGTGTGGCACGTAGCGACGTCCTGTTGCCAATTATCCTCCTCTTAAATTTTTGTGAACAAAAATTCGTTCAACATGGCCCGGTAACGATCGCCATTGACTGTAACGGCCACTCCTTGGCCATTTTCGAAGAAAAATGGCCCAATTATGCCTTTTGACCAAAATCCGCACCAAACAATGACTCGTTTTGGGTGCATCGGCTTTTTAATGTATGCGTGCGGGTTTTCTGTGCCCCAAATGCGACAATTTTGCTTGTTTACATACCCGCCAAGATCAAAATGAGCTTCGTCTGAAAATATGATTTTTTTTGGCAAAATCGGCATCTCCTGTAAGTCGATCGCAGGCCCACTTCCCGGCGTTGTTCAAGCGTATACACAACCATATTCGTTCAGCGGAAAGATAAAACTAATTATCTGTCAAATCAGATATGAGCTAAGTGTTACCATTCACGAAATAAGCACTAGTTGAAAAAACAACGTTAGATGGCGGACCCGTTATTAAAAGCAGAATGTGGGAATTATTTCTTTTTCAGTAATTATTTTAACCATATAAAATGGTTAACCATATAAATCGGTTAATTTAATTAAAAATAATTTATGAAAAAGAAATAATCTCCACATTCGGTTTGTTAAAATTGTTGAGTTAAATACATTTTTTTTTTGGAGACGTACTATCAATTCTGGTGATGAAAGCAGCGAGTGCAGGTTTAGAGAAACAATTTTTTGTTTACTTCACATTTATGCCATCTATCATTAAAATGATTAAGGAGCGGCTTTGAAATTACTTTTTTCGAATCTTCAACTTGATCTTAAGTAAATTAAGAGTTCTTGGCCTTTATGAAAACGTGCGATATTCTTAATTCTCAATTGAAATAGCAGTTCGGTTTAAGAGAAAAACATGGTACAACGGACCAACTTCACCGGGTGGTGAATGTTATTCGCAACACTTTTAGAGAAAAAAAAGCAGTATTATTTGGTAGTTTTCATTGATATAGAACTTTGATTATATGACACCGTTTGACACCGAAATCCCACTGTGCGCTGCTGTGAATGTAGTTTTATTTAAGTGTTCGTTAAGTAAAGTTCGTGACTAGATAGAATTGGAAAATATTGTGTGTTTATTTCCTTAAATAAAGGCTGTGTAAGTTAAAGTGTGTGTTTATTTATATTTAATTTCCAATAAAAAAAGGCCTTAGGTTTAATAAAAACGTTACAGTAAAAGAACTGTCAAAATAAAATTTGTAACGTTAACGTTTACATAAAAAATTTCTATGACAAACTAACTATCAGTTTAAATATTTTCCATATAAAATTTTATGCAAACGTTTACTTTTAAAATTGGCAGTAAGTACTGAATTTAATTTTGAAATCGTAACCGTAGGAACACAATTTCACCGTATGACCGCAGTAGCGTACGACCTAGATACGTTGTCAAATTAAATCGTATAATTTTGTGTACAAAGGCACACAAAAGCTTACGCAAACGTATCTATGTCGTACACCGACTTCTATTTACTTCTATTCATGATACAAATACACAAGGTAGTTCCACTTCTCTCTCACAATATTTTTTTTGAAGTTTATCGGAATTATTTGAAGTTAGTTTTTTTGTAAACATTAAAAAAGCGTTGCCACAAATAAAAAAATATAACTAATTTCTTTTGGAAATAATTAGTTCAAATGTGTAATTTCTATTACAAATTTTTTATATCTTATTTAGATTTTAGTATGTGTTAAATTATTAATAAATAAATTTTACACAAGTTAACAAGTGGCACATAAAGGTTCGAGAGTGCATCCTATTGGGCAATCGAAACGAAACAAAATTAATTATGATTCAAATAAGCACCCTTATCGTGGTTTGCGAATTCAAAATACGCCTGCGACTGTTTGGTAATATAAATAAGTTCACGTTCTTTTTAATCCTTTACCAAAAAATCGCGAGCGTATTTATAATTCGCTAACCACAATATGGGTGAAGAGTTCTTTGTGCCATCCATATGAGATTTTTTCGTCAAAAAGTTGGTTTATGAAGCGGGATTTTGTAGAAACCTATGGTTAATTCAACATCTACCAGCATACTTAACACTATTTCATGATATTGAACTTTTACAAAAGTTCTCATGTCCAAATTGTTTGAATTGTTGAATGTGATTACGGGTCTAGAGCAGTTACGTCCAAACACACATACTTTTCGGTAAAAAGTTTTTAAAGCACCCCCGATCCGAAGTTTCGAGCTTCACAACTTTTTAAAATATATTAATCGGCGGCTGACATTTATGTATAAATCCATATTTCTTGATACTGCAGTTTTTTTAATCTTATTAAAATATATATTTTTTAGTTTTTTGTTTTATTTATTCACAGAAATATCAAAAGTTTTTTAATATAAATTTTCTGTTATCTTTTGTGAATTAATTGAATATTACTATTCAATTTTTTTAAAACTTCAAAAAATAACAAACAAAAACAGAAAAATTGGATTATTTAATAAAATATGGTAGCATAAATTTTGATAATTTCCATAAACGTCAGAACGTTAATATGGCGACAAAAAGGGAAAGTGGAACTACCTTCTGTATTTGTATCATGCTTCTATTTCGTTTCATACGCAGGTTGCAACTATTTTCAACGCTGCTCCCCTTTATTTAAATTTTACATTGTTTTCGATTTCTTTAGTTTTTTTGAAGGTGTTGTGCCAAAAAATAAAAATAACTTTAACATAAATAAACCATTCGTTAGCAACTATTTATAGCCAAGAATAAGAACTGATGAGAATAAAAAAAATAACTAAAACTTAGTTAATAAAAGTTTTTCTTTTTTTTTTTTTTTTTGGGAAACGGAAATAAAATATGATCATTGTGAAAAAAATGCAAATTAGATTTTGAAAAGAAAATTTGAATAGAAAATTTCTAAAAAAAAATATAAAGAAGAGATTGTTAAGCAGCTTCCAAGAGCATTGATGAAACTAAAAATCTTTTTTAGGGTAATCACAAATTTTAAAATTGTTTTTTAAGTTAATTTAGTAAATTTAGTAGTTATTTTAGGTAGATGGCAGCTATATGAAATGCTATGCTATTTATATAGCCCAAGTATGAGTAAAAATTCCCCGGGAGTTTTCTCCGTTCTCCCATTTTTACAATTGAATAAACATAGGAAAAATGGGAAATGGGAAAAAACTCACGGGGATTTTTTATTCATAATTAGGCTTATAAGTATTTAATCTACAGCTGTGAAAAAGGTTTAGTTTTAAATAAGCTATAACTTAAAAAAAGCTTTTAAGGGAGCAATAGCTACATAGCTACATTGTTGCTACATATGGAATCGGCAGATATATGGTTATTATATTACGAAAACTATAGCTATATCGAAGCTATAGCTGCTAAGGAAATTTGCTTTGTTATAAGTATTTATATAGCAGTTTATATTATAAAGCAACTTAACACATTGATTGCCGCGTCGGACACATATGTGTGACACTGCACTATGTGGTGTATGCCACGTCGGACATATGTGTCGAATTTTATCTAGCCATTATAAAGGAATTAAAGTAAAACCAAGCTGCTATATAGAAGCGTAGTTACTTAATAGCTAAATCTACATATATGGTAGACAAAGCAATGTGCTTTTTATAGCCTAATGTAAGCCATTTGATTATGAAATTTAAAGTCATATGAAAGCTTAAACTACTTGGGAGCTATATTTATTAGGACTATCAAATTTTCCTTAATCTTTTGCTTAAAATAACTTTATACCGACAAATATTTATGTGTTCTAGTCATAATCCATGTATTATTTATTTCATTAAATTCAATTTAAAATCTAAACTACTTAAATCATTTAAATTCCTTTTGATGCCTGTAAATGTGAGTGTCTGCTTTCCTCAACTAATCTCATTTATTAGTTTCCCTCATTAAGGTGATGTAAAAATGCATACGAAGCACTAGCTTCCACCATACGTAATTTTTAAGGTTGCAACATGCAAACAGAAATTGTAACAACACCAAAACATTTGCATCGTGCAACTGAGCGGCAAAGGGGGCAAGTTTTATGGTATTGCGTTGTTAGCTATTGTTGCCGTTTTAATGGCTGGGGCTTAAATAGATGAGGCTGTCTGTTAATACTATTGATTTGCCATCAATAAACTAGCTAAGCATTATTTAAGCCTTGCTATTATCGAATGCTACTACTACAACTACAAAGTTGCAGTTGTTTTTGTTGCTTGTAATGTTTTAATGAATGTTGCAAATGATATTTTAGCAGCAGTGGGCAAGCATGTTAGCAAAGGTGGTCAAGCATATTAGCTTTTTTACAGCTACTTATACATATATATATCTTTATCTATTTTAGAACATACTTAGCTAGCTGAATATGCAATATGGGCGTAATTAATAGATGCAAATAGTTAAAAAAAATAAAATTTTATTTTTAGACTATATGTATTCAGTTAAGTTATTCCAAGATTTCTTTTAAATGTTAGATCTTGTTGTTAATTGTAGGATTTAACGTGTATTCAGCTGGCTGAATATGTAAAAAAGTTAAAAAATGCAACAAAGGTAAGGATTATGCAAATAAATTGTGTTTAAAAAGAAAATATTCGTTGATAGCAAAACTCATCTAGCTGAATATAAAATATGAAAGTCAGTTATAAAAAAAAGTAATTTAATGTAACCAATCGAGTCTTAGAGAGTATATTAAATTAGCTGAATTTAAATTAAAAGTTCTATAATATACATTTTGAGTATATTGTTTATTTATTTATGTCTATTTATTAGATTTTATCGTTAAATAATTGCTTAAAGCGGTATTCAGCTAGCTGAATTTATAATACTGTTGGATAAAATGCAAAGAATTTTAAGGTTATGCAAAAAAATCGTGTGCAGTAAGAAAATATCCGATTGAAAATAAATTAAGCTAGTTAATTAGCAAAATTAGTATTCAGCTAGGTGATATGTATATATGTGTATCGTTTAAAATAATGCAAGAATTCTTAAGACTATGCAAAGAAAAATTAAAAGCATTTAAATAATATCTAAAGACAAAATTCAGCTAGCTGAATTTAAGTTTGCAGCTCGAAACATGTAAACGTTTTTAGGAAAGTTGTGCTTTTATTAAATTTTTGCTCAAAAACTAATTTAGCTAATTGATTGTTAATCAATATTTGTTAGAAAAAAAATATTTTAACTTAATCGATATGTTATATGTTACTAATCTATTATATTAGATTTTACAGTTAAATAATTGTTAAAAGCGGTATTCAGCTAGCTGAATTTATAATACTGTTGGATAAAATGCAAATAATTTTAAGGTTATGCAAAAAAATCGTGTGTAATAAGTAAATATCTGATTAAAATAAATTCAGCTGGTTAATTAATAAAATTATTATTCAGCTAGCTAATGCAGAAATCTTAAGAATTTACAAAAAAAAGTTTAAAGTATTTAAATAATTACCTACTAGCTGAATTTAAGTTTAAAGCTCTAAGCATGCAAACGTTTTTAAGAAAGTTGTGCTTTTATTAAATTTTTGTTTAAGAACAAATTCAGCTAATTGATTGTTAATCAAAATTTTTTAAGAAAAAAAAAACATTTAAACTTAGTCGATATTCGAAAAAATTTGATTTAAAAATAAGTTATTCCAAATAAAACAATTTTGTCTGTATCCATACGTATATATGACTGCATTTGGTGTAGGGTATTATGTGGTTGGTTAACTTCCAACTAAACCGTATTACTAAATAGTTTTTTTTTTCTTCCAACAATGTGTTTTAAGCCGCCTCTTTTGTGGCTCAAATTCAACTTCCATTATTTTTGTTTCAAATTCTCTTGTGTTTATTCTAGATTTTGTCTATTTTTCTTAACCACTTTTAAAACTGGATGGTGCTAATTAAAATAGTTAACACTGGCAGTTTAAATACTAAGGATTTATAGTTTTAGAACATGGAATAATTAAAGTATTAAAACACATAAAAAAGTTTTGGGTTTAGCAAGAAAAACATTCTTTTTTTTAAGTTTTCCAAAGTGCTAAAAAGAATAATCAAGTTTTAAACAGTTTTAAATACATAAATATACAAAACTTAAGTTCTAAAAGGGAAAGTTGACAATAATAAAAAAGAAAAATTGGTAGAAATTCAAATAAAACTTATAAGAATGTTTGACCAAGTTCACTAAAATGTTTATTTTCTCTAAAAAAAAGTTAATAGTTTTGCATTGTAAATAATGTAGTATACATTTAGGCGCTTACTCAACCAAAAAAAAAAAAAAAAATTCAAAAAAAATTGCTAAATTTTCTACTAGTAATTGTACCATGGAAAGAAACCCAAATTTTGAAAAGTTCTATAAGATTTTATACACATGCTTGACAAATCGCACCGCTTTGGCACCCTGTGACCTGTGCAATAACCAGGCGCTACAAATTCCAATATTGATTTATTAAGAGTTTTGTGATGTTTTCACAACACAAGCTATTGAACGTGTTGTGAAATTTTAGTACACGTTAAATCAGTTGTGTTGTGAAAACAGCATATTACAAATTATACTTTAACTAAATTAACCGAGCAATAATAACTTAGATCATTAGCCCGTTGTAGTGAAACATACCAGAGTTTCTGTGGGGGAATCAAACTTGTAACCCTCGCACTGATAGACTGGTTCACTGCCAACTACGCTACCGGGGTATCCTCAAATTACAATAGCAGAAAAGATTTGCTTCAAGTCGGTTTTAAAATCTGTTTTAAAGTTTAGGCCCGTTTTCACAACTTAACGATAGCTAAAGGTAGGATTTTATCGGCCGTATAATTAACGTTATCGCTCACTTTACGTCAAAGTAAAGTTTTCAATATGGAACACTTTTTATAAGGACGGTTAAAGTCTACTTTAAGTTATCGGTAATTTGTGAAAACAGGCCTTAGTATTTATTACCACTATTTTAAATCTTACGCCACTGTGCACCAGTTCTTGGAAATATTTTTAAAATCCCCTACTAACTTTAATATATAATTCGTTTAAAATCTTTTAGGACGTGTTTTTGAGATGTGAATTTAGTTTAAACTTAGTTTAACATAATCTGAAACTCGGATTTTCCAGCGAAATGTGATTTTTTTTTTGTTATTTCATTATATAAAAACTTGGTAATGTCGGCACGAATCTATTTTCAGATTAACTAAACCTAGTTTAACTGAGATCTAAAAAACCCTGACTTAATAGTTCTTTTTTTGTAGCACATTTTAATACTTTAAAAATTCATAATGTTTTCTTTCCCATTAAAATTTGTTTTTATTGTAGAAATTTCAAAATCTTTCATTTCATAGAAAAAAAAAATTGTTTTTCCTTTATTGCTTATTACGCTTCTTTTTGGCCTCGCACACACAACTTTGAATAATCCCATAGTTGTTAAAAAAAAACTTTTTCCAACTTGTTATTTGAAAAAACTCTTACATACCATTATAATATGTTAAGTTATATTTGTTTTCCCCTTAAATAATAAAAAAAAATTTTTTTTTTTGCCAGTTAATGCCCAAAAAATATGTTAGCAATGCTAAAATGCTGCTACATGCTTTACTTGGCATAGTAATAATCATGAAAGTTGTTGTAACACTGCTTAACGAGCTGGTTGAAAATTGAGGTTACATACTTATTTAAAAGAAAACTCAAAATTTTCACATTAAAATTTAAAAAAAAAGTTTGGCACTTAAGTAAGAATTTCTGGAAAATAAGTTTGCTGGGTTTAATTCAAATTTCGTACGGCGAAAAACTAGAACATTTTAAATTTTTGGGTGCAAACTACCTTTTACAGTGGCGCAAATTTAAAAAAATGATAGTGATATAAAAGTTCCGATTTTTACAAGCTTAGTTCACACTTAAGGACCAACCACCATTTGCATTCGTTGTACAATTATGACACCCTGTAACAGCACAGAGTAGTTTTTATAGGCGTTACAATCTTTATAAAAAAAAAATAAATCAAAACCGATTTAAATGATATTTTTTTCTTACCTTAAAATTGTGTCAAACTGCAAACATCGAAAAATTAAGCTTTAAACTACGAGCTAGTACTAGATAAGGTTATACAGGCAGCCTGACTTACTTAAGTTCATTTAATTCAATCCTTTATAATTCCCAAAGAAAACTTTTTAACTCGCGACTTAATAAGCAAACCAACTAGATGCTCTGAGTTTATCATTATAATATCGCACTCTATGAAACATTCCAATCCACCTTAAAATCGCCTACCCTGTAAAGCGGCCCTAATTTAGGGCCAAGCGTAGAAAAAATTTACATGAGCACATTGACTTGAGCGCCGTGGTATATACGAAATAAGAAGATCCATAGGGATTTAAATATTTCACTAGTAAAAGCTGAATTTCGCATAGTCCATGCAAAATATTTTATAAAACTGGAAAATCATCAGAATCCGCTTGCAAGATACCTTTCTTCACTCCATAAGCGAACAAGGCTTCAAAGAGCAGATCTTTCACCCCGCTAGGAAGATGACTAGTTTTTAATTTTTGTTTTAAGATTTTTACGACTTGCATTAGACAGATTCAGTAAATAAGTATTGAAGTATCGGGTGTTTTTTTTTTTTAGCTGCATAAGAACTTTAGATATCGATAACTATCGTTTTACAGATGAGAATATTAAACTGTGCTGACATTTCTGTTCAGTAAGGTTTGGTAAGTCATCATGAATCATTTAACCCTAGAACAACGCTTCCGAATTTTGAAAATTTACTTTGAAAAAATAATTCTGTTCGCGAAACTCAAAAAGCACTTTGTCTATTTTACAAAGATAATTTCTGATTAAATGCGTGTATCAAAAATCCAAATTGCCGTATTTGGTGCGGTTTACACATTCTTCCGAAACGATCAAGCAGCTTACGTTGCGGTAAATGGTGAGCGCTATCGAGCCACGTTGACTAATTTTTTCCCCCAAAATTAATAAACTGAACATCAACAACATTTGGTTCCAAAAAAACGGCGTAACGTGCAATACAGCGCGCTTATCAATTGATTAATTGTTTAATAAATTTGATGACAACTTTATTCCCAGAAGTGGTCCTGTTCACCGGTCCCCTCGTTCGTGCGTTTAACGTCTCAGGATTACTTTTTATGGGGCGAAGTTTAGTCGTTGGTTTATGCCGACCTACCAGCAACTTTTAAGGCATTATAAGCCAATATTCAAGCCACCATTGAAGAATACTGCCGGATTTATTGGAAAAAGTACAAAATGCTATGAAATTATCTCCCATATTATAATAAAAAAAATTTCATTCAAACGATATTTCTGGCTTGTATTTTCTTTTTTAATTCTCATGCAGCTAAAAAAATACCCTTTATAAGAAATTCTTTGAGTTAACATTTGAACTTTATAAAGGCTAAGTGCTGTCTAGCTTAATGGTATTCAGGTATGTCCTCATTATGTATGCAAATAATAGCAAAGTTCAGTGTACAAAGTTTCCGTTAGATTTAATAAGTGCGTCACGGCGAATTGAATTTTAGATGGCCGTATCGCTACAACAAAAAAAACCACACGCAATTCGCCTAGTTAAACTTTACCAATCTGTCAACCTGAAACGATTAACAATTTTTGACACTTCGGGTTTGAACAGTCAATTTACCTGTCACAGCTGATGATGAGGTAGAATGAGGCCACCTAGTATTCAATTCACCTTGGCTATTATATTTTGCATTTGCTCTTTCACAAGACTATTTGCACAAAATATTGAAATCCGCTATCTGTTTCTTTAAATATTTTAAAGAAATCCAAATCAAATCTTAACGCCACTGTATCTCTTTTAGTTTTTCCTACAACAATTTATGTAAATATGACACTTTCTTGTTTCCGGTAAACTAAATATAGTTATTTGTAAGACAGTTAGAAATGCAAAAAAGAAAGCAAAGGAAATAAGCAAAAGCAGGCCAAGGAATTTCGTTTGCGTATAAATGTGAATACAATTTTTTAGAAGGATCCTTGGAAAACTCTAAGCAAGGAAATACATTTTTTCTCTTGAAAAATCAAAATTAAAGAAATTCTTTTTTTAAAGTCTTCTTTCCACAGGGTAGCCCAAATAAGACCTACCAATATGAAACATATGCAACTTTTTTTTTTGTAATATAATTTTTTTTTTTTTCTTTGGAGGTTATAAGTCTGCTTTCACACGTTTCATCTTTTGATGCTCAACTCTTATGTTTTTAGGTGAGAGAAGAAAGAAGAAAGGGGGTTAGTACGGTGATGCCTGTACTCGGTCAGTACGCTTTGTTTTTATTCGTTGGTATATGTGCAACGATGGCTGCATGTAATTTTTTTTCTTTTCTTTTTCTCTTTGATTCGCTATTAATAAAATTGTTGTTGTTTTGTACCGAAAAAAGTTGAAACTGATTGCTGCGTGTGAATATATTGGCATCTTTAAAAGGGAATTGAAAACAAGTTGAGCATCAAAAGATGAAACGTGTAAATTCAGACTAACTGAATTTTTGGAAATTTTTATTGAACTCATACAGTGCACTACAATGCACAGTGGGAGATTATGGAAAAAATGGAAAAAATTCTGTATTTTGTAAACTTTTAAACCGATTAGAAAAAAGTTCAGCTGGCATTTAAGGACTTGCATTCAGTAGGGCCGCTATAGGATCCCAAGGTAGATCACGTCGGGATTGAGAAAAATTAAAAACCAACCAGAAGTTTTAATTTAAGCCCGATGTTGAAAAATTTTTTTCAATAAAAGTTCTAGTGACGCTCATAGTTCATAAAGAGAAGGGGAAATATTAGACTTTGAAAATAAAAATTTGCTATTTTTTTTAACCTACCTTGGTCCAGTTTTTTGTAAATTTATCACGATTTTTTTTAAATATTTTTCTTTTGAATAACTTGCAAATGATTAGATATTCGGCAGAAAGAATTGTGAAAATATATTTTGAATTTAAAATTCTGAAAATTAATTTTAATCGGACTAACCGTTTACATAATACAGAATTATTTCCATTTTTTTTCTAAATTCCTCTACTGTACAAAGCGTTAAAATTATCAACTTTTTCTATTTCATTTTCTACTGACAACGATCAATTGTTATGACACAAAAAAAAATATCGTCAATATTTTGATTCAAAACCAGCTCCCGCAGCCTTCATTATTAGGAACTTAGTCGTTTTGAAGAAAAAGGGTTCAGTGATCGGCCGTCCTGCAAAAGGTGTTCCTCGAAATATTTGCACTGACGGCATCGAACGGCAGAGAGTCCAAAATGATCCAACTTTCCCTACTCGCAGTCGTTCCGGCCCACTGCGCATTTCCAAAACACCATTAGAGAGAATTTTTAAGTTGGATCTTAAGGGGCATCCATTCAAAATTCAAATTGTGCACGAACTGCTACCGCAAGATGACTAACAACGGCTACAGCAGATCTTATATGGGCCACCCTGTATACTATATATCGATGGCTTAATATAAAAAGGGCGGAACGAAATAAGCTCCCAAAATATAAGCACCCAAAAAGGTAATGAATTAACCCCCAAAGCCCCAAAGGTGCAGGTCCTTATTTCATATGCAATAAACCCCCAGTTTTGAAAATGAAATTAACTCCCAACGAAATGAAATAACACCCCCAAAAAGAAATAAAATAAAATAATACCCACATTTTTGGGGGATTATTTCATATGAATTAAGACCCCAATTTCTGGAAAGACCCAATATGTATAATACAATTAATTGTACAGTTTTAGTTTAAAGAATCATACGATAGATAGCATGGTTGTTACTTCGGCCAGTCGCAAGGATTTTTTCCTCTATGATATACAATCAGCGGCTTCGACAGCTAAAGCTCTTCTGCATAGCCGGCCTTCGGAGTGGCGCAAGGATTTCCTCCTCTACGGTATAACAAATACCGGCTTCGCTTATTAAAGTTTATCTGCATTGGCGGTCTTATGCCTAGTGCAAGCCCAAATTTAAGGGATTTACTTAGCGAAGACAGTGTTTGGAGGAGAAAATTCTAGCGCCCGGCCGTAGGCTGGCTATACAGAGCAGCTTTTGTTAACGAAGGCGGTGTTTGTTTTACCATAGAAAAGAAAGTCCTTGCGCCAAAAAACTTTTTCGTAATAAATTTAAAAATGAAATAATCCCCAAAAAAATATATTGGGACTTTATTTCAAAATGATTTAGAATTAAGAAAATGCAATAACACCCCAAACAAAATTCGTTGTTGTTGTGCTCTGTACAAACTTTTCACACATCTTCCACATGAATCTTATTTTAAAATCTTAGGGGCTGTAGTATAAACTTTGTTGTATCATTTTTATTAAAAATTACATTAAAAGTTTTTTTATCTAAAATTTCAAGGATTTTATTAAGTTTATTTATCTTCTCCTGTAAACGGAAAAATCGAGTTAGGCCTTTTTTATATTAAGCCATCGATATGTACTACAAACATATAAAAACTATTTTTTTCTAATTATTTGCTATTGTTAAGGTTATATATGCATCAATATAATCAAATTGTTATGATGAGTGCGTTTATGAAACCTAACACGCAATACATTTTATGTAAAGCAATGGAAATGATTGTTTGTTTTTTAAATAGAGCCTTTTGTAAATTTTGCCTTAAAGCAAATACAATAGTAGTACTAAAAGGGGTTTTAAAAAATGTTTCGTAAGAATTTCTCTCCAACACAATTTTTTGTAATGCCAATCAATGCGGAAAAGCAGGAAACGGCTTTCATCGTCGACAGCTTACGAAGTTTGTGCTCAGTGAGCACTAAATAAAATCAATAACAAAATTCATGCACTTGCATAAGCTTTACGGAATTTAATATACCCTTCACAATTCTAAATGCATTTTAGAATTTTCATTTACAAAAAGGAATTTATTTATTTTGTTTTTTTTTTAATGAAGTATAAAATGTTTCAAGCTTCTGTATTTAGCAGCTAAGTGGTGGAAGAAATTCTATAATGAATGAACTTGAACTCGTTAATCCCTTTGTCCCCAAACCTGCTTTAAACCCCCTCTTAAACTTTATACATTTAAAAGTGATTTGTACATTTTCAAAACTGTTTAATCCTTTTATTTGCTATACCTATAAATATTTAAATGTGTGTGAGAGTGTGGTATGAAAATCTTTTGCAAAATATAAAATCTATATACGCATATAAGATGATGTACATTTTTTAAGCTTCTTAACATTATAAAACCACAATATGTATATTTCAATTGTTTGCTTTTAATTATTTAAATTCATCCAATATTAACAATATTTGTTTAAATATTCTTGTGGTTGTAATATTTTATTTATTTTATTTTATTTATTTCATTTTAATAATAATATTGGGTTAACATGAAATTTAAAAAAATTTTCTATAGAAATGAAAGAAAAACTACTAAAATTTAAAATGTGGTCTAAATGTATAATATTTTTTGTAAGTGAAAAAGTAAATTAAGGTTTCATTTCAGTTATTAGATATTTTTAAACGGAAATATAATAAATTCAGTAAAGATACTTTGCTACATTCAATATTTAATTCAAACTTTAAACTTCTTAAAAATAAGAAAAAGTGGAAAATATTGCCTAATAAACTAAAATCTAACTGCCTGTATTTAGATGATAAGCGCAAAATTCGTTCGTTGAACGCAAAACCAAATTTAGATTTATTGTTTTTGTTTTCAACGTAAGTGAAATGAACGAATTTTGCGCTTGTCATCTTAAAACAGTCCTACGTTAGTTAGGACACCCAAGTAAGTATGGCAATTACGGCACTCGATATCGATCGAAATTACAATACAGTTTTAATGGAAATTTCGATCGATATCGAATGCCATAATTTGCCCCCTGTTCTCCCAAAATGCATTGTTCTAATATCCCCGAGACCGCGGCATTGACAGAGAAGGTGGACAACCGTTTCCTCCTCTTCCTCCTCATAATAACAACTTCTGCAGTAGTTATTATAACCTAGGCCCATGATTATCGCCATAAACCAGTGACCCGTAATGACCGTTGTAACTGTCCTAATCTGGATCCTACTACGCCCAAGTAGCACGCGGGATTTCTCAGTGTCATAGCCAGGCCAAACAGTCCTTGCCAACGAGCGCATGTATTCTCACC
Source organism: Pollenia labialis (assembly GCA_949318255.1). Lineage (NCBI taxonomy): Eukaryota > Metazoa > Arthropoda > Insecta > Diptera > Polleniidae > Pollenia > Pollenia labialis. The sequence continues at coordinate 132,685,492 of OX439143.1, read as the reverse complement.
TTGCCACCTCTCCTAAGCCTTCCTGTATGTCACACGCTTACAGATAGTTTTACAGTTAGTTTTCGAAATGGTAATTAGACGGTCAACTAACATGTCGTCCAAGTAGCAACCTAGTTTCACCAGGTCGTTCGCAGCTTGGTTTGCCAGTCATCCACTGCGCCCTGGTACTCATGCCAGTGTTTCCCCCGTCACCCATTGTGCCCTGGTACCAGAGTGTTCAATTAATCGGGTTTTATTTTTGTTCGATTAAACGATTAATCGATATTTGGCATTTTTAACTTATTCGATTAAACGAATAAAATTTGAAAATAACTCGATTAATCGAACAATTCTAAATCCTGAAATACTACAAATTATGAGATTTTTTTCGATAATTTTAGGAAAAATTAGTTCTTGAGTAAATAAACATTATTTTTTTAATAAAACTTGTCAACGTAGCTCCTCCAAGTTGTTGCTTCACTTTCGGGCACTTTGACGAGTTACAGGGCAGGAGTGAAAGGGCATTGGCTCTGGTTATAACAAAATTTTACGCCACAGTAGGAGCTCCCTAGAAAGCTGGTGTGAATCAAATATTGAAAAAAAATAAAGTGAAACTTCTGAATTTAAACAGGCGTGTGTTTTTGTAAATAAATTTATGTTAAGGATCCTAGACGCGTTGGAATAGCACCACAGCTTTAAACCTGGAGTAACCGGAGCTTCCTTACAAGCTTTACGTGGTTTATTTGCGTTACGTAAAAAATTTTGTATACAATTTATTTAATTAGCCATTACAAACAATTTATTTCGTGTACCTAAAGCTGATTAAAAGAAGCACACAACAAAAATTTCAATTAAAACCAACAAACCCCATTAAGAATTAATTTCATTTGGCTTAAAAAACGAGATCCAACTCTAAAAGCAAACATATGAGAAAAAATAATTTAACTTTCTTCCTTGTCATCATATTTTAATTACCAAAGTTTATGCTACTTTTTTCGTCTACATATGGCAACCAAATATTAAGTGGCCTGTGAAATACTTTCGAGTCTCATATCAAATTATAACAACTCCATTTTTATATGAAAACTCTTAACAGAGTACAGGGTACGACAAAAAATATTCAATTAAAATTTTCGAACTTTTTTTTTTATGGTGTGTTTAATAGTTTTGTAAGGTAGTATGACACCGCTGAGGAAGGTAAAATATGTACTGTACTATCAACAATATTGTTGTAAACTAAACTTGTAAATATTTTAACAACTTTCAAGCATGTAGCTGAAAATTTCCATTACATGATATAAAGTTTTGACAAGCAAATGACCTCAATTCTTGCTAATTTAGTGTTGTGCTACTTGTATGTATTACAAATTAAACCAACAAAAAATTGTTAGCGCAATTTAGTTAAAATTTTGCTATAATAGTAAAAGTTGATTTTAAAACAAGGATTATTTGAAAAAAAAATAGAAGAAAATTTTATTCAAGTGCCTAATGGTATGCTTCACTTGGTTTAAAAAAAGGAAGAGAAAAAATAACATATTTATTATAACCACACCAAGCCTAATGGTATGCAACATTAGATTTAATAAGAGAAGACACTCAAGAACAACGATAAATAATAAAGATTTGAAAATGAATAATAAAAAAAAAATTTAATAGACTTTTAGAGGTACGTTTTAAATTAAAATTTTTTTTTACAAACAAAGCTGCAAAAGTAATTAGCAAGCTTAAAAATGCAAATTTAGTACTTTTAGGCCCGTTTTCACAACCAACCGATAGCTAAAGATGGGATTTTATCCGCCGTATAAAAAGTATTCCATTATTACAACTTAACTTTAACCCACCAGGTAGGATGAATCTTAATTTACTTTATCGCTCACTTTAGGTTAAAGTAAAGATTTAATAACGGGCCACTTTTTATAAGGCCGGTTAAAGTCTACTTTTAGCTATCGGTAAGTTGTGAAAACGGGCCTTAGAGAATAAGAAAACACGTTCTCAAAATAAAATAAAGGTTTTCTACGAAATTTTTTTTTGTCTAACTGTATGGAAAATGTGGTCTCGCGCAGTTATTTTTGAACACTAAAACGTAAGAAATATTGTTTTTTTTTTTTTTTTTTTTTTTAGCAATTTTTAACAAATAATTTTGTAAGTTCTAGAAACTGTTTTGGCTAGAAGAAGGCTGCCAAAATGGGTTAAACATTCGTCATTGCTGTCCAAAAACGGCAAAATTTTCTAAGAATTTAAATTTATATAGAACGCCTTACAATATACTATAGATTTCTAGTTTTATTTCTATGACAGGGATGGAAATTTTGAATTAAAAATAAAAACTAAATACTAAAAAAAAATTCTTACTTTTTTTTAATATACATACATATTTTACCATTTCATAAGAAAAAAATTATTTCTTTCTTATTTATCTTTAGAGATAACTTGGTTGTTTTATATTTTTTTAATCATAAACTTTAAAAAAAAAAAACTTTTTTGCTTTTGATAATCTTCACTTACGACTGCTGGAATATTTGATATTCAATAAAACATATAAAAATATGTCACTTAAAATACAAAAACTTTTTTTGCTATCAAACTTAAGTTGTTTGTGGTTTAAAAAGTTCAAAAGAAATTTTTAAAAAGTTTACAATTTAAAACAAAAAAGATTTTTATAACAAAAGACAAACATGATGTTACTATAAAGAGATTATGAAAATCGTATCTATGAAAAAATAAAAATTATAATAAACGCACAAAAGGAGCAGATAAAAAGTAAATACGTACCTATTAAACTTAAAAAATCTAAACTTTAATTTCAAACATTTTTATAAAGTATATAAAATATCCAGCAAATCTGTTTAATCCCTTTTTAAACTTTTAAGTTTTCTTGTCATGTAATTTTTATTTATTTAGAACTTTTAAACAATAAAGCTTTTCATGTGGTGCCAAAGCGTAAAATTACAGCAAGTCTTTAGAAGTAGTTTTCGCAAGTTTATATTCCATATTACCATAATTTCTAAGGCCAAAGAAACAGCAGGAAAAAGTTGCAAAAACAAATATTATAACCTCTACTACGTGTTTATAATTTTAAAGTTACAAACCTCTAACAATTAAAAGAAATGCAAATGCACAGAGGCCCAGAAGAGAAGAAAATAGAATGTTTGTGTTATACAAATATACAGTTATGTTTTTTTTCACCAAAATTATTCATAACACAAATTTGTGTTATATGGCATACAAGGCTGGACAATTGAAATTGTGGAATAAAATTTAACTAGGAAAAAAGAAATAAAAATTAAAATAGGATATAGTAAAGCATAGTTTGTTGGGGGAAAATTGGGGCCGAAAGCATTGATATTAGCCGTACAGTAATTACTGTTTAGTACGGTAATTTTGGGCCTAAAACAGGGTTGTCAAATTAAATTTTACCGTTTTCGCCAAATTCAATGTCAAAAATCGCCAAAGTTTTTTCTTATTAGTCTTGACAATTAAATATATATTTTTTTTTTAATAATAAAACATTTGTTTTGAATCGTTAACCCTTATGTAAATGGCAAGGCGCCTTTGGCATTTTTAACTTAATTTTTTTTTACATAAAAAGATGCTCAACATATCTAAAACTTCTTGAGAACTCCTAACTATTAATACATTTTTAATTATAATTATTTTTTAGCTTTAAAATAATTTTGAAAAGGCGTGGTGAACCAGTTTTCATCTTACACCCTTAACGGTATGGCAAGGTACCCGGGTACCTTAAGACATTAAATGTTACCTGTACTCGGTCAAAATCAAAGATATACTAAAATAATACACATAAACACATTCAACTGCTACATCTTTGCAATAAGGGAAATCACCGGGGTAATATTTACAAGTTTTTTGCTTCACATTTGCTATCTTTGATATGCATAAAGAACAATTTACATTAAATTTCAAACTTGCATACCTTCGCATTAATACGTTGCATAGCCCAGTGCGTATACAAAAATTTTAAATTTGCTGAACATTAACATCTTGTTTAAGCTTCAGAGTTATTTTCTGTGAATATTCACAAATATTTCGACAAAAAATTTTAGTTTCCAATACTAACTCCATATAGGTACCCGGGTACCTTGCAATACTGTTAAAGGTGTTTTTTTTTTGGCATTCACATAAGGGTTAACATTCGCCCAAAAAAAAAAGAGGAAAAAGTCGCCATGATATATATTTTGTTTAATTTTATTATTATACTATTGGTATGGTTCAATTATGTATGGGACAAAATACCGCACCTACGGCGCACTATGCTTTGTCCCATAGACAAAAATCAAAAAAAAATTTTTGTCTCAAATTGTTTTTAAATACAGATTTTTTGAAAGATAATAATGTATCTCAAATAAATGTTAACAAAAAAAATTTTTCTGATTGCTTTTGCCACCACGAGAGGGCGTTAAAAGCAGATAATTTCTTGCAAAAATGAGTTTTAGTTGTTTCACAAAAATAATTCTGAAAATTCATTTTTTTAAAAAGTCGCTCGAAATTTGGTTTTCAAGTACTTTGATATATTTGCAGTTAAATTAAAATTTATAATTTACACTAAATTTTCACGATGATTTTTTCCCCTATTTTTGAAACATGTCTTTTTTAGTTTGATAGCGAGCGGGGGTGAAAAGTAAGCAGGGTAGAAAAAAAGACATGAATCGTATTTTCTGTGTTTTTTTTGACATTCCTCTTTGCACTAAATTTTTGTTTTTTAATTTATATTGTATTTTTATTTCAAAATGACAATTACTTATTAAAATATAAAAAAACAAACAAATTTAATTTAAAAAAGATTGAATACATATGTACATACATATGTACATATATAAGGAAAATAAAAAAAAATCAAACAAAATTAGAAACATTGTGAAAATTTAACATGTTTTTGGAAGTTTCTTTAAAAAAGAACTACAAAAAAGACATGTCTTTTAAATCATCGTGAAAATTAGGTGTTAGTATTTATTTACAAAATATTTTTTTTTATTGCTCTGAAAAACACATTTTTTTTGTTGAAAATCCAAAAATTCCTTAAGTTTGATGGAGTATAAAAAAAAATTATATAAAATTAGATATTTTTTTTCTGTTTTTGCAAGTTTATACTCCTAGCTAACAGGGTATTCAAAAATTAGTGCCTATTTTTTACCACAACTTAAAAAAAAAAATGCGTTTTTTGAAATGCCTAATTTTATGATTTTTACTCAAATATCAGGCATTTAAGAGTGTTGAATATCATTGCGCAACACGATTTTACATTTTGAATGTTAAATAATAAAAAAATTTTAATTATATCATTAGTAGACCAAAACCACTAAAGTATTTTCAAAATTTAGCTCGAGTTCTTTTTTATGGCCCACTGAAGTTTTTAATTTTTTTTAAAGGCGTTTTGAGTAAGTCAAAAAAAATGTATTAAATCTAATTCTGAGCTAAACAAGGTTAATAGATGATTTTAATAAAAGTTGATGACGGTTCTTTTCATAGAACTAATTAACCCTCTATCTGCGATGTTTAGGGGTAATTTCAGTCCCTCCTCATAGAACACCACTTACACGCACGTTTAAGGGTTAAAATATTCTACAACAATTTTCTGCATCGAATTTCACTAGGGGTTGTAAAAGATCATAAGTTCGTGTGATATAAGCAAAATGCTTAAAACAGTAAAATTGTAAATTATCATATATTATTATTAAGTCGTGTGAAATAATTGGCAAAAATGTAATAAATCTACTTTTGAGCTTAACATATTATTAAACCCTCTATCTCCCATTTTTAGGAGTCATTTTTGTCTCTTTTTTAAATATTCTTATTGAAAACCTTTAAAACGTGTGTTTAAAGGATTAAAATGTTCTATAAACATTAAATAGTTTTTTTACACATTCCAAACACCGTTAAAAAAAATTCAAAAGTTCAGTTGGCCATAAAAAATAACTCGAGCTAAGTTATTAAAAACCTTCGGTGTTTTTGATCTAATAATGATATAGTTACATCATTTTTTCGTCCCATTTAAGATAAACTAATTTTTGCTTAAAAATCCAAAATTTAAATTTTTTTATCAAAATATATCGCACTTAATCAATAGGAGGGTATTAACTCAAACTGTTCAGTAGATGCAAAACAATTTTAAATTTAATATTTAAGGGACCTGAAAAAGAATTTTTAAACCAACCATTTCATTATCAAAAAGTAGGCAAAATAGCACGATATTTTTACAGCGGATATGAATACTACTCGTCGATTTTTTTCGAAAAGTGGAAAAATAAAAATGTTGATGGATCAAGTGCGATATGATTTTTTCATAATTTTTTAATGACGTTAACATTGCTAGTTTTCCTATTTAATTTTTTCATTTATGTTATCTTTCAAATATCCTTATAGTTTTATTTTTGCAAGAGCATTTTAACCGGTTTATCCCATTTTTCAATAAATGATGTTTTTGTATTTTCCACATTGATAATCTGATGCTACCCAAATTTGGCACAAATATATATCTTGCAAATGTCAATTTACATACCAAAATTTATTACGATCAGAGAATTTTTGTAGGAGTGGTAGCGTTTTTAAGAAAGAGGATATATAGCAGGACCTTGAGTCCTTAGTCCGATTTAAATAAAAATTTACACACACGTTGCTAGTTGCATGTGTATCAGCATGACCACTTTTTGTAATTTTGTGGGCATTATTGAAGCTAAAATTACATTTTTCAATTTCAGGACACATGGGAGGTAGGCGTGTCCTTGGGCCGATTTTTCCAAAAATTCTAATTTTTCTTAACTAAGCTTTTTTATGCTAGTGTACCAAATTTCAAAAATATCTAACAACTCCTTCTATTTTTGTCCCTTCGTTATATGGGAACGAAGCTTAGTGCGGCGGCACACCGATGGTCCTTAAAATACGCCAGCGACTATTTGGTAACAGATTAAAGGAAATAAGTTTACGTTCTCTTTAATCTATTATCAAAAAGTCGCAGGCGTATTTTAAGTTTGCCAACCACGATAAGGGTGAATATATTGTATTTTAAACATTTAAATTATATCAATTGTCGACTATAATTGCTTTATAAATAATGCTCTTACCTTTTATTAGGTTGGAGCAACAGCTGCTTATGTTCTCATCATTATATCGGACAAGACCTTTCAGTGAAAATGATTTTGCAGAACATTTTTTATACTTTAAATTAAATTAGTGCATGACTTTCAAAGTGTTTCAATGTCTAAAACGAAACAGTAGGGCTGAAACGATGTTTATATTTGTGTCTTAAATTTTTTGTAATTTTTAGTCAAAAATTTCGTGTGAATATTTTCTGTCTTATCTATCTTATCTTAAAAATGCCAAAATGTTCTGTTACGAATCAGCTGATTTGTTTTTGAGTTAAAAAAAACCTGTGAAATTGATTAGTTTTTCTGTTCTATTGTGGTTCAGTTTGTTAAAATCAAAAATTTGTTTAGTAATTTTAAGTGACAGCAAAATAAATAATATAAAATACATATTTATATTGAAATAAACAATTTTTTGATTTTAAGAATTCATAAAATTTAATTTCTTCAAATTTATGTGTTTTAAACTTATTGAAATAAAACAATGGACGGTGCAAAACTAATAAATTTGTCATAAATGCCTGATAAGTTGCTACAGAAAAATTAATTATTACAATTCCGAAACAGGACAGAAACAGAAAGTAAAGACTAATTCTTCCTTTAGCTTTTTTCGGTATGGATTTAGCACTAAATTTATAAATCCCTTAACTAAAAAGAGCGCGTCTTTGATCCTTTTTGTTTTTTTATTTAGCACGTTTAGCCCGCTTTTGATTTTGCTGCGGTAAAGATACATTATTGGTTTTTCTGGTTCTATCGAGTTGTATAAACTGTTTTGAAACTGTCGAATAGAAAAACATCGAAAGCGGATAAGATTTTTTATATACGTTTGCAATCGGTAACAAACCATTTCTTAAACATTATAGTTTTGCATTGTATATGCCGCCAGCCCATAAGCCGCATCAACATTTCTCTTTGTGGGTGCATTGCGTTTTCGACAATCACTCTTGGATTATCATTCGCCCAAATGCGGCAATTCTGCTAATTGACGATTCAACTGAGGTGAAAATGTGCCTCATCACTGAAGATGATTTTCTTCGAACATTTTGATTTGAACGCCCATTTTCTAAATAAGCCTGAATAACTTTAACGCATTGCTCGAATTGTATATCTTTCCATGGTTAAAATTGAGTTAGTCTGAAATGGAGAAATGTCAAATGAAATGCAGAATTCAACATCGGCGCTTAAAATTTAAACACCCTTTAGAACGTAAATTCTACTTAAAATTTCAGTTGTACGAGTATCAAAATTAAATTAGCTGTAAATTTTGTAATTTTAGCCCTTTTTGCGCTTTCCGTAAAAAATGGTATGAAGATGTACTAAAACCGTCCGTTTTTTACAACTTAGCCCTTTCCATATATCTTCGCGCGTTTAGAGTCCCAAAAGTTGGCATCACTGATCCTACTACCAACTGACCGCGTTCTTTAATTTTCCAAAAGTTAAGCTTAGATAAAATAACGTAGCATACGATTAGGCGCAAGCACTTACTGGAATATTGAGGCAAATTTTTTATAAGAATATAAATCATTAAAAAAAAATCTTATCTAGAGCTTGTAATAGTTTTAAATCATGATTTCCATTTAACACCTTCAATCCTTTTTAACATTATCTCTTTCTGCAAGGCAAAACAGTCATTGAAATGTAAAGTTAACAAAGGATTATTTCGTACATTATTTTCAGCTGTCACATTTGATTAAAAAATTATTTTTTACATTTTATTTTCGTACGATGTGCGGAAATGATCGTTTTTAAAATACACTTGACTGACTTTTTGTCGTCATAAATATGTACGTATGTCTGTATATATTTTTTTATTTTTATTTATTCACTTAATGTCATTTCCTTTACTTTTTGTCTTTACAATTCAAGTCTCATTAAACAATATATTGCATGTTATAATATTTGTTTTCACATAGTTAAGGAAGCATATTTTTGTATAAATATTTGGCGAAATATTTTGGTAAGATGAACGAAAAAAAACTTTGTAAAAGTGCTATATTCGGCTCTGCCGAATCTCTAATACCCTCCACCGGGATTTTGAATATTTCAGGAGAGGAATTAAAAGCCAAGCTTTATAAAATCTGATTTTTGTTTGCCTAGTTAAAATAAAATATCCTGAGTTATTTCAGAATGGTTGTTCTAGCCTTTTTCATACTTGTCAATATCTAACATCTACCATCTACCATCAACTCGCGAAGGTTTTTAAAATTGTCCCATAAGAAATACAAAGAGCTAAAAAATCAACATTTTTAAAAGATGTTCCTATTTCATTGTATTCCATACCACATCTTTCGAATGTTTCAGTTTAATCACTAGAAAAGTGGCAATAAATTCTATTATTATTGTGGCATCACTGACAAAATGGCTTTTCTTTTGAAATCAGAGTTACCATTTGTTTAGTTTTTTCTTTTTTTGCAAGTCTTTGTTTAATTTTTTTTTTATATTTTTAAATAAAACGAATTCTAAATAAATTTTGGTGTTTTATTTTAAAATTATGGCACTTTTGTAGAAAAAAGAGTCTTTTAAAAAAGTTTTTTTTTCAGAAATGGTGACATTTTTGATTGATATATATATTTGCTCCTTTTACTCCTGCAAGGAGCATAGGGCCGCCATTTTTGATTGATAGCAGATGTTAAATGCGAAACTTGCATTCACACTTGCAACATCTTCCTTGCGATCCTCCGAAATGTTCTCAAGTACACAAAGGGTATTAGGCGTATTAAGCTCAGGAGTGAATGTTTTTATTGAAAATTACACCGAAAAACTGAACACCAAAATATCCCATGTGAGATTTTGAAAGGCACGTGTGATTTGATTTTTAAAATTTGTTAAAAAAATATAAATTTTTAAGGAAGGTTGGTCCACATTTGGGTTCATAACTCTTTCCCACCAAACTGATTGTGCTGGATTTCAGTTCCAAGCTGCTAAGAACAGCTAGAAATAATTGTATACCAATATTGTTCTTTTCTTTAGAGTCGTTCGAAAGTGAGCGTGACTTCAACAGATGGACATGGCTAAAGCGACTTAATATTTTTCATGGGCCCAGAATATATGTGTAGATGAATATTAAAAAAGTTTCACACCAAAGGACAAACTAAGCATACCCCCATTCCCCCTAGTGGTGGAAGGCATACAAATATTGATTTTACTATTCGTTTTTCTAAAATTTCCATAAAAACATCGAAAGCTGGCTTTAAAAATTCTTTTGCGTTGCTTGCAACTTATTTTGGTGGCCCAAAAGAGGTTTGCCAGATAACTTTTTTTTTGTGAACTGAATTCTTTGAAATTTTTAGGGAAAGCATACAACTCAACCAACAACGACTACAATACACAATTCGTTTAAGGCAATTAGCCACACAAGTTGGTCTTTTGAATAACATTTTTAAGTCACTTGAAGTGCATTTTCATTTAATTGGAATTGTAGATTTTGTGGGGATCTGAAAAAACATGGGCAAAACACCAGCATTAGTCACACCTACTTAATTGCACAGTTTGGTGCGGTGTTATGGCTGGAAGAGTCATAAGACCATATTTCTTCGAGAATGAGGATGAAATATTTCAAACGATTTCCGGGGTTTGCTACAGAACAATGACTCACAACTTTTTGCGGTCAATAGTACTGCAGCACCCTAATTTGTGGTTCCAACAAGACGGAGCTACTGTGCTCACTGCTAGGCAAACTATGGACCTATGGTAGATCGTAATCGTAAAATATTCCAGCGGTACAAATTTAAAGGACCGCAAATAGCCGCCTTTTTGAAGGCCCCAATACCCTTTTCTAAAAGACTAGCTTCTTATGGTATCCCCCTTTCATATATATGGCTTCTAGAAAGTATTATTTCTTTTTTAAAGGCCTTTTAAGTAATTGATTTTACATTCGCTACTCCCTTCTTTGGGAAGGGAAAGAAGTTGTTAAGTTTTCATGATTTTTTTTGTCTCCAACATTCTTAAAATCAATTTTACACCTCTGTTTACGAGTGATCTTGACTTAATAACGTTGTTGAAGCTTTTTGTTGTCATTAAAGGCCTTAATACACAAAAAAAAATTCCAAAATTTTTCACCAATTACAGCACTAATCAACATTAAAATCAGTTGTAATTAAAAATTTAAACCAGTGAATTAAACTTTTAAGCAAGTGAACTAAACATTAAATCAAGTGCATTAAACGTTTAATTGATACTATTAATTTGTTTACTGGCGCAAATTTAATTAATTTTCTAATTAATATCACAAATTTCTTAATATAAAAATTTTTTATTTTTTTCTGTGTACTCTTACGGAAATGTATACGTTGCGGATCAGCTGTTCCGTTTTCCTTACCATATAAAAAGCTACTCTAACGTTAACGCAACGTTTCGGATGAACCTGATAAAATTATAGTTTTTCTCCCTTTCTAACCAGAATTTTCTATTTGTTCATGTTTATTAATAAAGCGAATGTTCCATCGACGTACACGGCCCAAATCCTCGACCTCAAAATATTGAAAATTATGGTGATCAGTCCAGCTTTAGAAGAAGAGATACGGAAGGTCTGATTCTATCAGAAGAGCGCTAAACACCTTTGAGGACGGAAACCATGATTTTTGTCCGGTATTGGCAGGACGTAAACTTTTAGCCATACCTAAACCAGAGCGAAATGAACGTTTCCTTCATTTCACATTTTTGTACATCGATCGAATCGAAATCGATTTTTCACTAACCGTCATTCGGTTCAAAGATAATTTGAAGAAAACTGGGACATACGTTTTAATTACTAAAGGAATGAATTGGTTTTTGAATATGGTGACGGAGTTGAGGTTTTTGTACCGGAGTCGGAGTCGAAGTACCCACGAAACTCGCGACTCCTGGTCCAAACATTTTTTTTTTGGCATAATAAAATGTTCCAATATTTTTCAAACTGAAGAAATTTTAAGTTCTGCTTTTGAAGCTAGAAAATAAGGACCAGTCTACTTTCCATATGTAAATAACTATATTAAAGAATTGAAAAATATCGATTTGGAATTTTTTCTTATTTTCTTGCTATTAAACCATTTAAAAGTACAACATTAAAAAAAAAAAATTGTTTTAAGTTAAATTAGGACCAATATCGGAGTTGGAATCGGAGTCAGCGGATGGAGTCGGAGTAAAAACTTTTTTTGACGACTCCATAGTGCTGATATTTCACATGGCCCCTTTACAAACTTCTTTAAAAACGGTCCATATTTGAACACATGTCCTTTATGAATACCACTTCCGAAAATAGTTTCCAGTGCTGAAGATTCCTTGGTATTAATATAAAATTTGGCAACGATAACTTTTTTTAAAAGCGACTGTATCATGGCAAAATTTTGTGTTTCCAGGTCTAAATTTCCGGGTCCACGATTGACCATGGGTCCCAGTTACAGTACAATCGCGAAAATGTGTCTTAATGTACTGCGGTGTAGAGAATTTATTAAATTATACTTTTTTTTAAATTTTATTTTATAAAAAAAGCTTTACAATAACATCGTTTACATTAACATGCAAAACACTCATATTTTATGCACCATAAACAGGTTGCTGTCATGTTCATGATTTAAAAATGTTATCATGCACCTTAAGTACCCGCCATCATATGGCCCGTAACAATCTGATACTTTTAAAACTAAATCAACAATTTATTCAACAACGTTCTAAATGTATAATGCAATGAAATAGTAAAGGACCAACGCTTAAATAAACATAAATTTACCTATAAGAATTTGCAACAGCTGTTGCATGCCACTTGGCATTTAATTGTTAACAAAAAAAAAAAAAAAAACACACAAACGAACTAAATAGTTGGCCCACTTAAAGTTCAGTGAGTCGATGTGTTGGATGTTTTCAAAAAATACCCACTATTAAGTAAAACAGATAGTTGGCCTGTTAAGTGTTATGGAAACTACCTACAACTACCACTCAACTGTTATAAAAAAAAATATATGTACGTATGCATGCATACATATGTATAACAGTCATGTTTAATTTTACCCTCATTTACCATGAACAATCTTAATAGGAACCCAACTAACAACCAACTAACCAACCGACCCGACCCGACCCGACCAACCGCCTAAACGACCGACAACCCAACTCAAACAATTTATGTTTCAAAGCCCAGCATTTTTTCAGTTTTCACATTTTTTTACGTCTGTTTGAGTGTAGAAAAGAATTTATTTCTTTAGTTGAAAATAATAAAAATGTCGAGAGAAAAAAGTCCCATCACAAAAGTTGTGACAAGCCCTGAAATGTGTAATGAAAAATATAAAAGTTTAAAAAGGAAAATAACCAAAACATGGACGATAACAAGCGCTTCTTTCGCCATCATAACGACCAGAACAATTTAATGAAAAGCGAGATAGAAGAACATTATAAATGTTGAAGGTTAGAAATAAAGTAAAGGAAAATAATACATTGTACATACATATGTAATTATGTATCATCCTTTTAAGATATGGTTGAACAGTTAAGATAGTGACAGTTAGAAACTCAGAAAATATCAAAGGATTCAAAAGAAAAGAAAAAAGAATGGTTCTCTTAAATAAATGCATTTAATTCTCTCAAAGCTGGAGTTTGATACAGGGATTTTAAGTTAAGGTTAAGCGAACAGTTTTGCGATACTTCTTTAATTTAATAGAAAGTCGATCGATTGCTTACCGCTGCTTGTCCTGAATAAAACCCAACGATTTCAACTAGAGAGAGATATTTTCTGCAGATCAGGGGCATTTGATATCGATCGAAATTACGATACAAATTAAATGGGAATTTTGATCGATATCGAATGCCGTAATTTGGACTCAGCACTAGTGACTTTGACATGCACGACGAAGCCCACACAGTATAGAAAAAAGTTCAGCCGCTGAAGCGCTTCTATTGCTTACTGACGCTTATCCTGAATGTTTTTCACCGATTTCAACGTGCGTGGGATAGTTTCTGACCTCATGAGGAATCTTGTCAAGCTCCAAAATCATTTGCAGCCATTCAAGCCAACATTTTGCAATCGTTTGCAAGCAGAAAGATTAATTTCAGAGCAAGTAAATTGATTAACACTCGTTTAGAAGCCGATTGACTTCGAAAGGTGATTTTGTAGGACCGAAGCGCTTTTTAAACGCCAAAAGGTGTTGTCTCCATCCAATCATAACTGGCGTATTCGACAACCAAATGTATTAGAAATCGTATGTGAAGCCCGGCCAACGGAAAGTTTATGAACGCTTAGGTCGAATATCCTTAGCTAGCGCCAAGGAAATTCTCTGAATTTAATGGTTTTGCATTAGGAGCTGCTGTAATTGGGCCAAATCTGTAATGAACACAAAGCGAACATTAGACGAAAAACTCCAGGAATATGCGACTAGACATAAAGCATTATTATTTATATCCAAAGGTCGGTCACTGGCTCATATCCGGTTCGGAGGACCATAAACAATTTGCCAATCGTGAATTTGAATATGTTGTGTCTAAGTACTTGGCTTAACCGAAGATAAGTTTTTACACGTATTACAATAAACGAAGGATACAACAGCGGTGTTGAATATCGTCTACAATTGGATTCAAAAGAATGGAAAGTTTTGCCTTGGCCCCCTCCTATGATCCAAACCTTGCCCCGTCCGACTACGATTTATTTCGATTCCGGCTATCAACAAATTTTAGACACATCCAAAAGGTATCCATAATTAACGTTTTCTTGCCTTAAAATATTAAAAGTTCTTTTGATGCAGAGTTTACGTATCGCCACAAAGATAGAGAAGAGCCGTTGCATACGATAAAAAAAACTCAACATTTAAAATAAAAAAAGTGGGCCCTAATTGTGTATAACGCAACGCAACGCAACGCCAACTTTGAAAGATAAAACAAAGGCAAAAATATTTTATAACTTCAATGTACGTGGTCTCTGATTTATAACAATAAGAGCAGTTTCCTAATATATCGGCACTCGAGCTCAGGCAAAAAAAAAACAATTTTAAAAGGCTTTAAAATAGAAAAACCAATATTTTTTTGTGTTGTTTTACTGTTGCTCTTAAAATATGCAGAGAAATACGAGGTCGGGTCAATAAGTTTGTTACTTTTGAAATTCCCGCCACCTAACTGATCGGGCAGCATTGCTCCTGTTAACAGGCATCTGTCAGTTGACTATTGTCAAAATTTAATGAAGCTGCTTCATTTAATTTGCGTTTGACAATCTGTAATAGCAGACAAAAGGCCCAACTATAATATGCATAATCTGGATTCAACTACTGTCAAAAATTAACAAAAACCCACTCAAAAGCATTTAAAAAAACAAAAATAAAATTAAAAAAATATTTTATTCCGTACGAAAAGCAAATGCCAGTTTCATAAAATTAACAGAATAGTTTTCTTAAGTTCAATATGGTTTGACACCTATGAATCACATGTATTCGTACAATTGCTTTAGCCAACTTAAGCACATTCTAGTTGGGCCTTACCTCGTAATTTCATAAGAAAATGGGAAAAAGTGAATTTCGTGTACTTTTTAAGCAATCAATGGCAAAAAATTAGGTTACGAATTGTCTCCTCATTTGCTCTATTCTTCGGATTAAACCTCTTGTGCCTGTTTTTTACAAACAAATACGAATTCTAATGACCTGATAAATCTTATTTTTTTTTTGAAGCGATAAAAAAAATGTTGAGAAAAAGTTAGACAAAGTGTTAAGAGCTCAAAGGAGACAACGTTGAACCAAAAAAAAAATTATTTTCTACCTTGAAACCTGTGTTTCATTTAAAAACTTACGAACTTATTGACCCGCCCTCGTATCTCTGGCACACGTCAAAGTAACTCAAAGTAAAATTCGTTGTTCATTTAAACTTAAAATCTTTGAACAAATAACAGAAATAAACTAACCTTTGTCATTGGGATCAAATTCAGCTTCCAATTCAGCTTTGGTAGGCTCATGTTCTGTGGTGGCACTAGCGGCTGCGGCTGCAGCAGAGCCAGCCGATGAGGTGGTAGTTTGAGTTTCTGATTTCTTCATGGTGGTTCGAACCTGGTGTCCTCTAAATGCGGCTTGGATTTTTACAGCTGCTTTAGCTAGAGAGAGTTAGAGAAAGGAAAACAATAGGAAATTTTAATAAAGTTTAAGGTAAATTAATAAAAATAAAGATAAATTAATAAATATAAAGATAAATTTAAAAATAATTTTGTAGCAATTTTTGTAGTCTGCTTTAGAATTTAAAATGAACTTTTTCATATATAAAATAAAAGATTCTTTTGCTTCCTACACAGAAATAATCTCCGCCAATTTTTGTTTTCCAATTAAACCATTATTCAAAAATTAAATCAGTTTTAATTAAAAATTTAATCAATTGAATTAAACGTTTACTTATATCAGCAACATTTCTGCGAAAAATTTAGTTGTTTGTTCACTAGTGCACATTTAATTAATTTCTTAGTTCATTTGACAAATTTTTTAATTGAAATACATTTTTTTCGGTATGTAAAAATAATCAAGAGTTATGGTGTTTTCATTTCTGACAATAATGTTCCATGCATGCTACCATTCGCGCGGGTTTTTGTTCTATTTAAAAAAAAACATGCAAAGTGTGAGAAGTTGTCGTTCTCCTTTCTAAATATGTTGCAACAATAAATGGCAAATTTGTACCATTTCTTACCCGTAGCTATAACAGAGTGTGAGATAATACCCTTTTTTGCATCTGCGTTAAAATGCTTTTTTATGCAAGCAAGTATTTTTTTATTAACTCTTTTCTTGTGTTTGCGTACAATTTCTGTTATTTTGTGATTTATGGTTATATTTTTTTGCGCATAAATTTTAACAACAGCTGTCCAAAATTATTGAAAATCAGTGTTGCTAACGCTTATTGGAATTCAAAGAAAATTTAATGTTGAAAATCGCTTCAACCGTGGTGAATATCTTACATTAGTGTTGAGTGTAAAACGTAGCTATTTTGTTCCATTGTAATTTAGAAAAATGTATCACATTGTAAGGGTGCGTGTAACCTGATAAATATATTACACAAATATAATGCATTAGAAAAGAAAAACACCATTAGATGGGCTTTTAGGAAACTTAAAAAATTTTGGTAGTTGGTATCATAAGGAACCAGAATATATATATATACTTTATAGAGTCATATATCGTTATTGCAGGAATAACAAACGAGATGACAAACTTTTATATACTCTCTCCAACTGTGATGAAGGGTATAAAGCAGTGTTCGAAAATAAACAGTACATTAATAAGCATTCGGCTTACCCACCCAGGAACGATATCTATTTTTTAGTGTTTGTGTAGACGAACACAACCCTTAATACCGTTCGTAACTATTTTCAAGAAAGAGCCGAACATTATATAGTGTTCTGTTGTTTGGTTAAAAAAAGAACAATTGTAGTGATAATGTAGACAAACACTATATTTTAATGTTCTATAGTGTTTCTTTTTAATGCTTATAAAGAAATTAACAAACTAAAAATTTCAGCAACGACCGCAGCAAGTACAGCATGTGTGTGCATTGTGTACTTTGCTGCCTTTTTTTTGTATGTGTTTTTGTAAAATATGTTTTGTTTGGCCAAAAGTCACGAACATTATTGAGCCGAACTGAACACAATGAAGTTTGTAAAAACAGTATTATTTTTGCGTTCGAAAGATGAAAATCAGGAAAACGTTATTTTTTAATGATTTTCTACACAAACACTATTAGCGTTTGTGTTTTCTATAAATCTACCGAACGGAACACTAAGGAGCGATATTAACTGCCTGTTTTTAGAAAACGTAAGCAAGTGAGTGAGTGAGAAATTATATTGAAAACAAAAACAAATTTTCGTTTTTTATTGTTGTTTTCAATATAATTTCTCACTCACTCACTCACTTGCTTACGTTTTCTAAAAACAGGCAGTAAGTGTTTATTGGTATAAAGAGATCCTCCATTTGATTTTTCGAAAATATACAAAAAAAAAAAACTTAAGACCTGTAGACTAGTGTTAAGGGGGCTTTAGAAACATACAAATTTAATAATTTATAACAAAACCATTTCCCATACACAAATAGCAATGACAAAGATACTTCAAAAAAAAAAACAAAAATAAAAAATTCCAAGCATTCGACATATTGACTTGTATGATTTACAAAAATTTGTTACTTAATTATTTAAAAGTTCCATAAAACGTAAATTATTGTTGTTGTTTCCTATATTCGCTTTATTTTCTTGTTTCACCATAAATATTTTATCAGGTGCCAAATCATTTCATTTCTATGCTTTTTAATGGGTAAAAAAAAACACAAAACTACAAACAATAAAAGTCTGGTAATTGTTATTGAGACAAATAAAAACTCATAAAAATAAAGAATATATTTTAGCATTTTATTGCATAAAGTAATTCGTAAAAATTTGTTTGCTTCTTAACGTGAAATATCGATTTACCACATACAAAAAAAAGTAATTAATGTAAATTGATTACATTTTCTTTGAGGTTCAATTCAAAACAAAACAAAACAAAAAATTAGTCAATTATAAGTTGAAGTACTAAAATAATTGTAGTAAAGTTTTTGTTGGTAATAATTAAGTTTGGAGAACTTTATTATGTCAAAGTCCTATAATTAATATTCGTTATTTTAGATTTTGTTTTGAGAAGGCGTATAATTTATATTAAATTGAATAATTTGGTACCATGAAATAATCAGCCTTATTACGGTTGTCGGTGTTGTTAACGGCTGTATCGTTTTTTCCAATAGACTTAAGTAAGTTTTATTTTACTACAAGAAATTACTCAGTCGTTTACGATAACGCAACCGTAATGAGGCTGAATAGCTCAGAAAAGAAAAAAAAGTCCCAAGAGGAGAAAAAACTACCAAAGTAGTTTTCATAGAAAATTATTTTTTATATATGAATTATTAGTATTGTGGTTATTTTGTTGAACTGTTCTATGGTTTTTAATCCAAATTTTGATATTTTAATTAGGCTTAAGTTTATCAAATTTAATTTGCATTAAATTTTCATTAAATTTGATGAACTTAAGCCTAATTAAAATATCAAAATTTGGATTAAAAAATATTATTTATAGGTATAATTTTTTTTCAAGGATTTATTTTATTATGAAAAAAATCTTTTATCTGTTTGGGTGTTACATATTTGATTTTGAAATAAAAATGGACGCTTACTTTGTTTTAAAGGGGGAAAAATTTTAGTGGAGTCAGGAATTAAGCACGACAAACAAAATCTGTTAAATTAAAAAATTTTTGTATTCCCAAAAACTTACTTGGATAAAGTCCTTATGACACTACAATTTTAATGCATTGTTCAAGTTTTGGTGAACAAAGCAAATATAAAATAAAAGAATAATTTACCAAGTGCGAAGGGTTCAGCTGTATTAAGATAAATGGCAAACTGTCAACAAATTTACTAAAGTTATCGAAAAAAAATTAAGTTGTCAAAAAAAAAATGTAAAATTGTTCAACATAAAATTGACATTTCAAGCTTGAAATATTAAAAGTGTTGCTGAATCATCGGTTTATGGGCAAATTCAGCGATTTACCGCTTTTTGTTTTCAGGTTTCTCATAAACAAAAAGTTGGCAACATTTAATAAAATTAACAGAACAGGGATGGCTAAGTTGTTTCAATTGTACTTTTTTGCTGATACTTTTTAAACTAAGATTTATAATACCTTTTTGTGGTGTTTTTTAAGAACATAAATAAAATTAATTTCAACTAAAAAAATCTTTTGGTACAGTTAGGGTAAAAAAGTACAATTTTTAAAGGTTGTTGGTACAATTTTAAAAATTCTCAACGCCATTCCTGAAACAAAACCATAATATAAGAGAAAAAACTAAAAAACTTTGCTTACATTTTTTATAGTTTGCTCTTTCTAGCATTTACTGTTTCTTTCTATCAATTCTATATCAATGAATGAATAAAAAATGTAGTGTCAGAAGGGCTTAAGAGTTGGTTTTTGTTTGATCGATAAGTCGAATATTTCTTAATCGGTTGACAACCCTTGTGTTTTCGACTGGAAATGTCAACCATTCTGAGTAAAACACTAACAAATCAAAACAAATAAGTTCGAACTGTCATAATCAGATGGCGTTTCGACACCAACTGTAGTAGTTAAATTCGCCTTGGTTTTAAACTTCTCACTTTTATTTATTTATTTTTTAATATCGGTTAAATGAAGCTTAAAGCGCGCCTAAAGCAAAAATACAAAAGTTTTTTTTAATACTAAACATCTGTTTGTTTTCTACAAAGATTTGACTTTTTATTTGAAGTGAACAAATTTTTCTTTTTTTTTCCATTTTGTATCAATCAGAGCGAACATCGAAAGACTGGTAGAATAGTGTGAAAGTGGCTTTTGCAGTTATTGTTTTATTTGAGAGATTTCGGTGACGTTAAGATGTTTTTTACAATTTGTTCTAGAATTTACTTTATGCAAGTGATTAATTTTTTCTTTAATAAGTATTAAATTTCTTATTTGTAATCTTAATATTTTTTTGCTGGTAAATTCTCTACAGACTGCGAAAAAATTTACTTGCAACAACAAATGCCACAAATACAAACTAAAAAAAAAGAAATAAACGGAAAAAGAATAAATGAAAGTGATTTAAAAGAAAAAACCCAGAGGTAAATAAGAAAAAATATAGTGTTGTTAGCTAAAGGAAAAACAACAACAACAACAACATAATTTTAATTATAACGCTTTCGTCGAGGAGGCATTAAGAACAAAAATATAAATTGCAATTTATTTTCATTAAAATAAAAAAAAAACTTATTTTTTGGCTTTCCATATCGATCGAATTTCCCTTTTAAATTGTATTGTAATTTCGATTGAAATCGAGTGCGGTAGTGTGGCCTTAGTTTTTTCAACAATTTAAAGGAAAATATTATTAATAAAATCCACGCCTAGAAATTAAATTATACGTTGAAATTTAAAAATAAATTTCAAGAGCTTTTTTAAATTAGTAATTTTTACTACAATTATTTTTAATTTTCATAAAATTTTGATAAAAGTAGGATTTATATGAAAACTTTTTATTACTTCTGGAATTTTTGTATATCCATTGACTTAGAACTACTCTCTGTGCCGATAAAAGCGTGTGTGTCGTTGATCCCCAGTTTTAAAGAAACAAATTCTGATCATAATTTTAGAGATAATTTAACAAAATTTAGCTCAGAAACTATTTCCGATCCAAGCCTTTTGAAATTAGGAAAAAATCAGTTCATGATTGTATCCAGCGACCGCCTTAGTAGACATGTAAAACTTGTGATTAAGATTTAGATCGCCTTTGAAAATATTTCCAAAGCCTTTATACAAAGAAACCTTTCTCAAAAATCGCATTAATCTTTAACATTATTGGGGTATTCACAAGGTGTGCTATCATGTTGTATTCTCATAATGTTCTAACATTTTACAATCGTTTAAAAATATTTTTGTTGCTTTGTGTCTTAAATTAATAAAGACCTTCGCTGAGCGGCTGAGTCAAACGGCTATGTTTTTGTAGCCGTCGCCGTTGATGGTATAATTTTATTCTTCAGTTGTAATGCACTATCTTTGATAGAGTATGCTGGTGCCTCCTTTGTCACTGTCCTGTACTGGAGAGATATCAACTAACATAAATGGGGTGTCTTTGTGACTGCCATACTACCGCAATCGAAGAACTACAGACCAAAGTAAATCAGCACGTCAAGGGTAACGCTGAAATGACCTTGAACGTTGTGTCGTGAAAATTAATGGGGATTGTATCAAAATCCCGAACTTTCTAAAATCCCGAATTTCCGAATTCTGAATCTCGTAATCACGAATTTGGAAATCATAAATTTTAAAATTGCAATATAAAATCCAGACTTTAGACGCTTGGAATCATAGAATTTTTTTTGTTTAATCGTGATCTTTACAGACAGATGGACTTAATCGACTAAACATTTTTCTAGAACTTTCAATATAAATTTAATATTTAGGAAGGGTTTAAGTCTGGGAGTTAATCACTTCAAGACAAATAAAGGTATATCACTCGATATACCTCAATTTGGAATTATTTGGAAAACCAAATACTAATGTATTTGACTAAGTGGAGTACCATTAAAAACACCAACGGATCGCTTGTGGAGTACCATATTAAACATAGATTGATTTATAGCGATGACCATCTTGATTAGGAGGGGATTCTGCAAGTTTTTTTTTCTGTTATGAATGTTAAATTCGTTAAATGTCTAAAGCCTGTTGGACAACTACCATTTACAACTCCAACGGATCCCTTGTGGAGTACCATATTAAATTCAGATTGATTAATGGCGAAGACCATCATACTTAAGAGGGGATTCTGAAAGTTCTATTCTTCTGTTACGACTCCAAAGTCTTTACGGGAGGCTCCTAATTTGTGTGATACCCAGACAGGATAACAGCAAATTGATTTAAAACCCAAAATAAAATTTATATCACAACTAGCCCCTTAAAAAATCTCAATGACTTTTGAGAATGTCTACACATTAACACCATAAAACTAATAAAATAAATATACTATGAAAAAACCTATAAAAAAAACCTGCGTAAAAATAAAAATTAATCTCATTTATTATATAAAAAGTTAGCACATGTGCTGCTTCCCCTACCCCTAGTGTTGCTACGGTTCCTGTGGTTATTTGAAATGTGCTGCGGACATGTGAATTGTATTCGCATGTTTAATTTTCTAACCAAAATCCTTATTTACACTTATAGATACCTTCCCCTTGCTGCCTTACTTTTTCTTTCATATTAGCTCCTTTAATGCTACACAGAATAAAATAACTTGTTTCACATCTGACCGTTGATAGTCGAGTATAATTAATTATATTGATTCAAGAGCCAGCTATAAATAATCTAGTGACATGTATATGGTGGTTGTAGACAGTGGGGTTGCACAGGGATCAAAATATGTATATGAAAGTGTTTAAGAGATTAATATAATGCTTTAAGCGACATAAAGGATGTATTACTTTTCTACTTACAAATATATTTGAATATTTAAAAAGAACTCCACTCTTACCGGTTTTCAAAAGTATTTTTTTTAAATTCTTGAATTTTCATTAAATTATTTGAATGAAGGAAGAAATTTTACAACATGAAATGAATTAAAATTTCTAGATAATTTTTCGTTCCTAATTGAACCTGGACTCGAACTCAGGTCGAATTTACATGTTTGGAGAACAGCCACATTCTCATCTTCAGAATTCTCTGCAGTTTTATCCTTCTTGCCACTGCGATGGATGACAGGAATTTTTTTCTGACCTGGACGATTTTGACGAAATTTAATTTTTTTAATTTTAGTATTTTCAATTTAATGATTGGTGTTTAATGTCCATAATTTACGACCTCTCCTAATAGTTTTTGCACAAAAATGTATGAAGCCATCCCACTGTGAGACGGTCAGGCGGACATGGCTTAATCGACTTTGAATAACTCAAGGATATATGTATACTTAGATGAATATTAAACAAGTTTCTTACATAATGACAACTTAGTGTACCCCTATTTTTCACTAGTGATAAACGGAATAAACATACTTATATAATAAAACCATAAAAAAAACGCACACACAGAAATAGCGACAATATTTCTATGGAATGACAACAATTTCGTACGTGTTAGGTTACAACAACCAAATAAAGTCATTTCCAACTTACACAACCATAGTCTTTGGTTTTTTTTTGACAGCGTAAAAAAGGTTTTTTCTCTTTCTATTCTGGTCATATTCTGTCTTCCCTCTCCATATATTTAATAATTTATTATCAATAATTAAAAAAAGAATACAGGGTGGCGCATAAGTAATGTCTTTCTTTGCAAGAAATTGTATATATTTTACACAAAAAGGCTAGGTAAAGTCACAGACCCAACTGTTCGCCAAACAAAAGTTTTTTTTCCTGAAATTCTTGGCGATCAAATCATATCGTGGCCACCCCCTTCCGCCGATTAAAAGGCTTTAGATAAAAGCTAAGAGGTATGTCATCAAGCTAACGATCATACAACATATGAAGGCCAATATCGGATAATAACAGAGGGCACTTAAAACAAGAAATTAAAAAAATACAGGTACGGCTCTGGAAAAAGCACGTCAGTTTGAAGCAAACAATGAGAGATTTACTTTCAAACAAAATTTGAACATATGAACACACTAAATTCTGACTTAAATAATTCACAATCGAAAAAAAGCAGAAACAAAAAAAGTTTTTTTCCAGAGTTCGAAAAAAAAACAATAAGGTAGGTAAGCGTAGCGTACCGTATTTTTCCATGAGCAGAACAAATACACATTCTATACAAAAATATAAAATAAAAAAAAATTTTATTTTTATGAAATTGTACGTAAACAAAGCACGGTACGCAACGATTGTGAGCTGACAAACACAAATATTAAGATAACTCCGATCTTGTTTTAGTGTGGTTGTCATAATGTTCTTTTAGCATACGCGTTCTGTATTTTCGTGGAACCTCTTTCACGTGCAATACTATTCATGAAAAAAACCAAAAGCAGTAAACGTATGGTCAGCAGAACACGTACATAAAAAGTACACCATGCGTTTACTAAAAAATACAGAACGCGTACGCTAAAAGAAAATTTCTCGTACGCTAAAACAAGATTGGTACGTTATCTTAGAATTGTATTTGTCAGCTCAAAGTTGTTGTGTACAGTATTTTGGTAATGTTTTCAAAAATACACTACGTTAGAGCATAGTTTTTTTGAACTTGGGTGTTTTATTAAACTAAACTTTACACTTACTATGCACCACCCTGTAAAATTGTTGTTTCTATTTACAAAAGTATTTATAATGTAAGTCCAGTATAAATTGTTAAAGCCAGATTTTTATGTTCTGTCATTTGTCACTTTTATTAACAGCTAAAAGCCACAAAATACAAACAGAAAAAATACTTATGTCAAAATTTGTAAACTTTCCATTTTTATTAACTTAATCTTGTAAACAAATTCACAATACATATTTGTACAAGTAAATTATTAAAAAAAAAAACAATGTTTTGCGAAAAATCCAACCGTCTATAAATCATTTTGCCGAGCAATATTTTATGCAAAAATTAACGACAAAAATTGTGGAAAGAAATATTTTAGCAATTAATCGCATGTTGTAGGAAAAATGTTTGTAATGTTTTTCTTAGGCAGGGTTGGAAAGTTTAATAGTATAAAATTTTAGAAAAACTTTCTACAAAAATTAAAATTTTTTAAATTTTTTGTTTAGAAAAAAACGGGTTTACGAAATTTTAAAAACGAAAGTAAAATATTCCAAAATTTTCTTTAAAAATTTAAATTTCACAAAATGTTGTAAAAACGAAATTTTGTTAAATGTCGCTTAAAATAAAAAAATTTAACAGTTTTGTTAAAAAAGTAATATGACAAAAATTTTATTAAAACTTGTAGAATTTTCATAAATTTTCTTAAAAATCAAATTTTTTTTAACTTTGCAAATTTATCATTTAAGAAAATTAGTTTTCCCTCCCTGATTATGACATAATTTTTCCAGAGTTTATCTTTTAAATAAATTAACTTTGTATCTAACAAGACATGTTTGTTTTTGTTTTATCATATTCTACCATGTTTAACATGTGTCATAATTCCATGGGTTTGACATTCTTCAAAATAAACAAAAACTAATTTCCCTATTGATTAATTAAACACGATTAAATTGTTTTAATTAGTTTAGAGAACTTGTTCGTTGTAAATTTGTTTATTTATAAAATTGAGATATTTGTAGATATTAGATTTATGTACATAATTTCTACTTAATAATTGGTTAGATATAAAGATAAAAAAAGGAAAATAGAAGGGAAATCAAATTGAAAGTTCGCTTTTCATTTTTTGTTATGTTAAAAGCATCAGAAATGTACCATTTGGTTTTTATATGAAAGATGTGTTTTTCAGTACACAGACAGAAAAACACTCGGGATTAATCAAGTTTGTTATTATTATTTTAAGTACGAGTCGTACCATGATACAAATACACAAGGTAGTTCCACTTCTCTCTCAGAAATTATTTTTTGAATTTTATTGGAATTATTTGAAGTTTTTATTTGTATCAAGCTTCAAATAATTCCGATAGACTTTCCCTAGAACAACTTCTACAAACCGTGAAAATTTATTTCTAAAATTCGCGCACTGTTCGACACACAGGTCTCACATGCATACAGCAGAGTAGATTTTACAATTGTAGCAAATATTTATAGCTTCCTTCGTTTTGACACATGTATATGACGCATCGTTTATGTGGTTTATTAGTTCAAGTCGACTTAATTTTTTAAGCGCTTTATTTATGTGGCTGGAGATATCAGTTTTGGAATCGCCACTCTTGCGCAGTATACCCCACAGATCACGCACGTAAAATGGATTTTATGCCAAGACAAGATATTTTAAAAAAACAGGGAAAATTTCCTGTAAGTTCCTTGCAAATCTACAAAAATTTTATAAAATCCAATCAAATTATTCCATGATTTATTAATAAACGAAACCAGATTTCCAATAAGCGCGTAAAATTTCAAAAAAAAAATTACTTGTATTTGAATCTCTCTTCACCAGTCAATACAGTTTTTGATCAATTTACTTTGCATCAACAATTTTGTTAACTAAAAATTCAAAAAAAAATTCACTTTATTTTCCATTAAAATTTTGAAATTCCATATGCATTTTCCTTTAACAAAGTCATTGAATTTTATCTCGCGTATAAATTTCTATCGTTTATGTGACACAATTGTGTTCATGCAAACAATTAAATATTCAAACACATAAGGAGACACGGTCACACAGATATACTTTCCTGCATACAAACACACACAGAAACAAAAATATTTAAATAAACATAAAACAGCAGACATATTTGAACTGTTTCATTACAAGGTTAATTCGTATTTGTGAAAGCTAAATAAGGACATGCCTGATGAATATCAGTCCTTCTTCATTTCTGCATTCAATTTTTTTTTTCTCAATTTCTGTGTTAAACAGCTTCGTCAGCATTTTGATGATGACGGTGATTAAGAAGAGCATGATGATAATGATTTTGTTACAAACAGGCATGACTGCGACAAATTTGAATATGACTGTGTGTTTTTCTGCCGATAAAAATCAAGAGTATGATGACAGCAGCTACGCTTAGCTTTTAAACAAGGAGTAATAAAAATGCCATGAATAAAATGAAGACTTCTCGAGCATCCTATAAAATATGCATGTATAAAAAATCTTGTGTGCAAAAATAAAACAAAATTAAAATGCAAAGAAAGAAAAGGAAACAACAAAATAAAATTATTTTTTTTTGAACACATGAAACTTATGCAAGGCACAGTGGATAAAATTAAGATATAAATGATCAGATTTTTGGTACTTGAACATAAAAAAAAATTTTATAAGAGTCTATAACTGAACGGAATTATAACCGAACTAGACCTGAGCTAAACTAGAACTGAACTGAACTAGAACTGAACTGGAACTGAACTAGAACTGAACTAGAACTAAAATGGAACTGAACAAGAACTGAACTAGAACTGATCTAGAACTGAACTAGAACTGAACTAGAACTGAACTGGAACTGAACTAGAACTAAACTAGAACTGAACTAGAACTGAACTAGAATTGAACTAGAACTAAACTAGAACCGAAGACAAATACACCTCGTTACAAACAATTTAAAGCAATAGTATTAAAAATAACGGTCATACAAACAATTTTACATCCTGTAAAGTTGCCATTATGTGAGTTAGGGCCTTTCTACATGAGACCAACTATATGAACATATGTACTCATATTAACATGTGTATATGCACTTTTGTATAATAGAGAACCCATTGTATATGTATAAGACAAATAAAAGTGTCTTTCCATTGCCGAGATAAGTGTACTAGTGTTTTTAATTTTGTTTTTTATTTCCACTTACATCATCTTCTAAAACACATACGCACAAACACAAGCAAACACGCACATAAGTAAAACACTTAAAAATAAGACTGTATTGTTAAAAACAGAAACAACCGAGAAAAAAATTTAAATTTAAAAAGCAAATAATCTTGTTAAAAGTATTCTTAGAATTTTAGCAAATAGCTAAATTCTCATGAAAGACTATTTGCTTATGAAAAGAATATTTTCAAGAATATTCTTATTAAAATAAAATAGAAAAATAAATAAATTTTATATACTTTTCAAGTTGTGGACAGCGTTGCCAAATGTGCAAATTTATCTGCAATTTGAAGTTTTTCTTAGCATTAAGCAGCTGGGAAATGTTTTGTTGAAAAAATAAATTTCTTTTGTAAGTTGTGGAGAATTTGTAGCTTTTACAATCAAATTTTTTAATTGAAATTTGTTTATATGTACATACATGTTATTCCTTAAGCCATAATCTTTTCCCATTTGCTTAATACATACTCGTATAATATTGGCAAAATTTAAGGACCATATAAACTTCACAAACAGAATTGATTCTTCAACTTCAGGCAAACATCCTTATACCCTTTTTACACTTGCATACATTTCGGGATATCACATTGAAGATGTTGAAAATGTGAAACATGCATTAACACTTGGAACATCTAACATCTACTATGAATCAAAAAAAAAATTTTTTTAATACTTTTTTCTACAAAAGCGACAAAATTTTAAAAGAAAATGTACTTGAAATTCGTTTTTTCAATAATATGAAAAAAATTAAACAAAAAAAGACTTGCAAAAAAGAAAAAACTTTGCAAATGGCAACGCTGCTTTCAAAACAAATGCCATTTTGTCAGTGATGCCACAATAATAATTGAATTTATTGCCACTTTTCAAGTGATGACACTAAAATAATTGAAAGGTGTAGAATGGAGTACAATGGGAGAGGAACTTCTTGTGAAGATGTTGAATTTAAGCTCTATGAATTTCTTATGGAAAAATTTCAACGCCTTCGCAAATTGATGGTAGATGTTAGATGTTAAAAAGTGTGAAAAGGATTTAAGTCCCATAAATAATTCGTCGGCAGTAACTTAAAATTCTCTCTTTTTTCTTTATTTTTCTTTTGTTCTTATATTTCTTTGTTTAAAGAATATATGAAATTTAATGAAAACATGGTAGTATCGTTAAAAGAATAGGTGTGTTTCTGTGAGAGCATAAGAAAAAAGCGTTTTCAAAATGAAATAGATTCTATTTCACGACGGCTTTCTACGACAAATTTGCATGGAAAATATGGCCCCGACGCAGTTCTGTTTGAACACTTACTCTGCAACATTTTCTCTAAAATAATTAAATAAAGCACCATGCATGTCTGTACGATAATTAAACCTTTTCGATTTTTCTTCATATATACTTTTCGATTGTCAAACACAAACATACAATATTCATATGTTTGCCAAGCCGTTTGTGTTGTTTATTTGTCTATTATTTTTGAATATGTGAAATAAAGTCCCGGTTTACATTGTGTAATTTTTTAGCAGATTGTTTTTTTAAAGTTGTATTTGCGGGTTCATTGAGAAATTTTTATTGCTACGATTTTTATGTTTTTATACTTGACAAACAATAAAATTTCTCCCGAAAATATATTTTGTGTCAAATGATCTTATGCCCTTAATACTACTCTCTTCTCTAGCCAACAATGTAACGATTTCCGTTAATAATATAAATTATAAATTTTTTAATTTCCTAAGCTTATCCCGCGAAGCTCTACGCATGTCTGCAGGAAAGGAACCAGAGTCTTTGGCGGGAATCGAACCCACAACCTCGGCGCTGGTAGACTAGCTCACTACCACTACTCACTACTACCCTACCGGGTCACTTGTTCTTGATCGCATGTAAAAAAAAATTAATTTAATGATATTTTTTTAGATTTTTTATGTGCAGTTCTTAAAAAAAAAATAATTTTTATTTTTCTAATTTGCATTTTTTATTTCCAAAAAAAATTATGGTAACGCTGGCTGTGCAGCATCATCTATGAAATTAAAACAATCCTTGTAAACTGTTTGTCAGCTATTTTTCAACTAAGTATTTTAAAAGCAAATAATTTAGCTGTAACAAGACATCCGTTTAAAGTATTTAAAATAAAATATTTATATTCAGTTTTTTATTAAAAAAAAAAACCCAATAAAGGTATTCACGTCAATTTTTCCCCTTGCAACTGTGCAAAATAACATAGTTGCACTTACTTGACGTGATCGACACATTTTGTTTGCATATTTAATTTTCAGCTTCGTGGAATAAAAAAAATACACAAAATTATAAATTTACAAGTCCAATTAAAAGCTTATCTACCTCTAAATTTTTTTCAGACAACTATTCCAGTAATTTTTTTATTATTATTTATTTTTAATTGTTGTTTTTTTACAAAGTTCATCTTTTAACACTACAATTTACATATAATGTTTTTTAAATCAAAGAAAAAAAAATGTATGTTAAAAAGGTATTCCTGCGTTGTTGTTTAGTAAGGAGGGGATTTTATGGGTACTTTTTAAGCATTTTTTTCGATTTGGCAATGCCATAAAAAGTTGCAACATTTTTATGCTTTTACTCTGATAATCATGTTCTTACTTTGCCCCTGACAATTTTGCATCGTTTGTGCGAAATAATTTTCTATGTGGTTGTTGTTATGTTTTTGCTCTTTTGCTTTTTGCTGTGAATACCTTTAATGTATAACATCTCGTTTATTATTTTATACACATTCACGTTTTCTAAATAAAATTTTTTTTTACACTTCAAACTATACAATTTCGAATTTCTATTATCCTCTTAAAATAATTACAATCTCATTGAGTACACTTTAAACACATACGAATGTATGATAAGACACATACACTAATACATGTAAAAAATGTTAGTGCATAAGCACATGTAGTGGTTATTTTAGCACATGGCTACGATGGTTCTTCAGCCAAAATAGGAACATGAAAAATAGTAAAACAATAACATATCTAGGTAACAATGTTCACACTTATTCTCAACATCTTCGTAAATACCTCGAAATTTATGTTCATATAAAAGCGAAGAGTATTAGGATAATAATAAAAAAGAATATATGAATTTAGATTGGAAAAAATGCAAAAATGCTAAGAGTTTCTGTAATGAAACTTTACAAAAAGCTTTGTTATAGAAAAAAAAATATGTATGAAAAAAAACAAGTAAGAGTGCTATATTCAGCTATGCCGACACTTATACAACATGCGATGCGATGAGAACAGAAAGTTATATAAATACCGTTCTCAAGATATTATTTGTGTATGGATTACCAAGTTGCTTGTACTTTATTTTGAAACTTTGACTTTTGCCATTCTCCAGATAAACAGAAATTTTTAATTACTTTGTACGCGCTCACCTTTTAAATCCTGCTCATTTTTAGATAGGATGAGTATTAAAACGTCAATTTTCCACGTTATAATAATATAAATTTAATTTAATCAAAACAAGACTAAAGCTAAAATTTCACTATCGTCGCAATGTACCAATTCTCGTTGAATTTCATGTGCCGATAATGTGAACACAAGCAATTCTCAATTATACGACAATTAAGACAATAAAAAATAAAAATGTACCGATAATCTGAACACTTTTTAGCACAATTTTAAGCAATAAATATGTTTCAAATGCCCCAAATGCCCTCTTATGCGCCGATCTATGTCGACAATCAGCGCCGATATAAGCGAACATCTGTTTGATAAATAAAATAAAAACATCAACGTGAAAACTATTTATAGGAATTTTTAAGAAAATTTACTTTTTATTAAAATTTACCATTTATAGGAAATTTAGTGAAAAGTTACTCTTAATAGGAAATATTGTTAAAATATACTTTTATAGGACATTTTGCTTTACTTTACAATTTTGAGGAAATTTTGTCAGAATTTACTGTATTTAGGAAATTTTATTTAAATTTACTAGTTAAGAAAATTTTGCTTAAACTAACTTTTTATAGAAAATTTTGTTGAAATTTACTTTTTTTTTTTGGAAATTTTGTTAAAATTAACTTGTTATAGGAAATTTTGTTTAAACTTTCTTTTAATAGGAAATATTTTGTTAAAATTTACTTTATTGGAAATTTTTTTAAATTTGTCTTTTTATAGGAAATTTTGTTAAAATTTACGTTTTATTGGTAATTTTGTTAAATTTGTCTTTTTATAGGAAATTTTGTTAAAATTTACTTTTTATACAAAATTTTGGCAAAATTTACCATTTATAGGAAATTTTGTTAAAACTGACTTTTTATAGGAAATTTTGTAAAAATTTACTTTTTTTTTTAGAAAATTTTGTTAAAATTTACTTTTTATAGGAAATTTTGTAAAAAATTTACTTTTTATTGGAACTTTTGTTAAAATTTACTTTTTATAGGAACTTTTGTTAAAATTTACTTTTTATTTGAAATTTTGTTAAATTTGTCTTTTTATTGATCTTTTGTTAAAATTAACTTTTTATAGGAAATTTTGTTAAAATTTACTAGTTAAGAAAATTTAGCTTAAACTAACTTGTTATAAGAAATTTTGTTTAAACTAAATTTTACGTTTTATGGGTAATTTTGTTAAATTTGTCTTTTTATAGGAAATTTTTTTAAAATTTACTTTTTATAGAATTTTGTTAAAATTTACTTTTTATACAAAATTTTGGCAAAATTTACCATTTATAGGAAATTTTGTTAAAACTGACTTTTTATAGGAAATTTTGTTAAAATTTACTTTTTTTTTTAGAAAATTTTGTTAAAATTTACTTTTTATAGGAAATTTTGTAAAAAATTTACTTTTTATTGGAACTTTTGTTAAAATTTACTTTTTATAGGAACTTTTGTTAAAATTTACTTTTTATTTGAAATTTTGTTAAATTTGTCTTTTTATTGATCTTTTGTTAAAATTAACTTTTTATAGGAAATTTTGTTAAAATTTACTAGTTAAGAAAATTTAGCTTAAACTTACTTGTTATAAGAAATTTTGTTTAAACTAACTTTTAATAGGACATTTTTTAATGTTATTTGTATTAGGAAATTTTGCTAAACTTTACTCATTTTATAGAAAATTTGTTAAAATTTACTAGTTATATAAAATTTTGCCACAGTTAACTATTTATAAAAAATATTGTTAAAATTTTGTTTTAAAGCCAATTTTGTAAAAATTTACTTTTTATAGGAAATTTGTAAAAATTTTCTTTTTATAGAAAATTTTGTTAAAATTGACTTTTTATAGGAAATATTGGTAAAATAAACTATTTGTAGGAAACATTGGTAAAATTACTAGTTATATTATTTTTATTATCTTTTTTGAATATAATCCATTTTAAAAATATTTAAATTATGTCTGCGAATAACAAACAAACAAAAACAAAGCACGATAGTATTACACGAAAATGTGAAGCTCAAAAATGAATTTTGCAATTTGTGGTATGTGCGCCGATAGTGTGATCTTAGTTTAAATCTAAGCCAAAAAAACCATAAACTTAAAAAGCAACATTTATCATTCCACGTTTCTTATTTTCTCCTAGATTCATTCTCACGTAGCGAAATATTACCCTTAATCATAATCTTAGTTTGACAACACGTGTGCACCACACTGTCAGCACTATCTCACGTACATGTTTGTGTTAACTTGTATATCTGATTACACATACAACATAAATACACAATAGAGGATGATATTTTCTTTATCCTTTTTCTCTATAATCTGCAGAATGTACTTACAAAAGACAAAATATGTTTAAAAGATTTCAATATGTAAAGAGATTTATGACTTAATTTTTTATAAAGAAAAATTGTTTACTGAAAAGTTCTAAAAGAAAGAGCAAAAGTTGGTAATGAAAAGACATTAAAACATTAAGAAATTGTTGGAATGGTTTAAGATCGTGTTTTAAACATTTGTTGATTAAAATTCATGAAAATCTTTGATATGCTACATCTCCTACCCAATGTTTTGTTTTTGAAATGAAATATGAATCCTTTTACAGCTTTTATTTTTTTTTATTCTATTTTTCATTTGACTTTCAGATTTTTTTTTTTTTTGACATTTTAAGGTCATCGCATAACAAAAAACACTGGCCATTTTCATAAGCCGTATGAAAAGACCCAAAATAATAGTAAAAAAAAACCACAATTATTTTTTGAACATAAATAAATTTTAAAAATAAAATAAACAAATTTTTCGTTATTATTAGTTAAGAGCCTTTTGTTGCAACATTTTATATCCTTTTGGCAGAAGCGAAAACTATTTACATCCTGCGTTCCCCCAGTATTCGTGCTAGTTTTCTAATGGAAATTTATTTATGCTTATTTTACAATTTGAAACCATTTTCTGTTCATAATTCATAGCAAATATTATAGAGGAGGGAGTAAAAGATGAACCGAAAACGGATTTTGTTTCTCGAAATTTTAGCCTTTCATGATGGTCTTTTAAGTCGAGTGTGGTTGTGTGTGTTGAAGTGTTTCCTTGCCACATGAATATTTTTATTTATTTATTTGTTAACATGTGTATGTGTTTGAGAAAGAAAAATAAATGACTTTGTCTGTATTTTTTTAGAAATAACTGTTTCTGTTGTATGGTCATGTTGAAAACTTATTTGTATTACAGCATAAAACTATGTAACAGGTTGTGTTTAGGTTTGTGTAAAATGCAGGAACTTAAAGAAAGGAAATGTTAAATTTTTGTTTGGGAAAAACAAAATTGTCCATGACAATGGAAGATGGTTCTTATTAACATAATTTTCCAGTTTTACGAATAAAAATTTCGGGAAAAGTTTTTCGAGAAAATAAAATTTTTTAGAAACAAAAATGTTTCTTGGTTTTACCAAGTTTTCTATAGAAAATTGTTCCTGCACAAACAAATTTTCTATAGAAAAATGTTCCAGGAAAAAACAATTTTTCTATAGAAAATTGTTCCAGGATCAAACAAATTTTCTATAGAAAATTGTTCCGGTAACAAACAAATTTTCTATAGAAAAATGTTCTAGGAACAAACAATTTTTCTATAGAAAATTGTGGCAGAAATAAACAATTTTTCTTTAGAAAATTGTTCAAGGAACAAGCAATTTTTCTGTAGAAAATTGTTGCAGGATCAAGCAATTTTTCGATAGAAAACTTTTTCAGGAACAGTTTTCTATAGAAAATTTTACTTCTAAAAATAATTTTATAAAAAAGATTTTTCGATAAAAAACTTTTTCACACACAAATCAGTTTTCTATAGAAAATTGTTTTAGGAATAAAAAATATTTCTATAGAAAATTGTTCCAATAAAAAAAAAATTTCTTTAAAAAATTGTTTCAGAAAAAAAACAATTTTTCTAAATTAAATTGTTCCAGAAACAATAAAATTTCCTATAGAATTTCCTATAAGGAACAACCAAGTTTTCTTTAGTAAATTGTTTTAGAAAAGAACAAGTTTTTTTTAAAAAATTTTTCAAAAGCAAAATTAGCTGTAGACAATTGAACTTTTTTGGTTTTAAAATAATTACTTGAATTTTCTAAAGACAATTAATCATTTACTTACGTAATTTATAAATAATATTCGTTTACTTTATTATGTATTCTAAAGAAAAAATTCAATTATTTGATTTTTTTACAGAACATTAGTTACTGCCATTTTTAAGAAAGTTAATCGGTACCTTAAATTTTCTTAGGAAATTAATTAATTACTTAATCTTTTTTAAGAAAAGTAATCTATTACTTTTATTTTCATTAGAAAAATAAGCCACTATATATTTAAATGTTATACATAATATTAATAAATTACTTTAATATTTTCTAAAATAAATTTTGATTATTTTAATTTTCTATAAATTTTGAATAGAAAGTTATTCGACTACTCAAATGTTTTTTTTATAAAACAATAATCGATTACTTTATTTTTCAACAAAAAATTATGAATTACTTAAGTTATTTAAAGAATATTAGATGATTACTTTTATTTGTGTTAAAATTTTTTTGATTGCTTTAATTTTCTATAGAAAGTTAATAATTGATTACTTGAATTTTTTATAAAAAAATGTTCGATTACTTTGATTTTCTATAGAAAATTGTTCGATTTCTTTTATTTTCTTTGGTAAATAGTTCTATAATTCTTATTTTCTATAGAAAACAATTCGATTACTTTAATTGTCTTAAGCAAATTGCTTGTTTACTTTAATTTTCTAAAGAAACATAATTAATTACCTTCATTATTTTACAGAATATTACTTGATTTCTTTAATTTTATATAAAAATTTTTTTCGATTACTTGAATTTTCTATAGATTCGATTATTAAATCTTCGATTGTTCGATTACTATAATTTTCTACAAAAAATAGTTTAATGGCTTTAATTTTTTACTAAAAATTTTTGATTACTTTAATTGTTTACAGGAAATTTTCCGATTACTCTAATTTTCTCTAGCAAATTGTGTGATTATTTTAATTTTTTTTAGAAAATTCATCCGTTTCTTTAGATTTATGTAATAAAAATTCTCAATTACTTAAATTTTAATAGAGAATTGTTTGTTTCAAATTTAATTACACGATTACTTATATTTTCTTTAAAAAAAATGTATGACTACTTAAAATTTCAATATCAAATTTTTTTTTATTCCTTTTCGATTGCTTAAATTTTTTTTGTTGAAAATTATTCGATTTCTTTTATGTTTTAAAAAATGTTGTTTTATTTCTTAAACTTTCTATTGAAATTTGTTCGATTACTCTAAGTTGCTATTGAAAATTTTTCGTTTATTTGAATTTTATCAGGAAAATTGATCAGTTACTTTAATATTCTAGAAGAAAGAAGTTTGATTACCTACTTTTTCTATAAAATTGGTTGATTCCATAGAAAACTTTTTGATTACTTCCGA
The DNA here is from genome assembly GCA_949318255.1 of Pollenia labialis. Lineage (NCBI taxonomy): Eukaryota > Metazoa > Arthropoda > Insecta > Diptera > Polleniidae > Pollenia > Pollenia labialis. Next base: position 132,648,697 of record OX439143.1, on the reverse strand, counting down.
AATGTGTAAAATAACTTAAATTTTCTGTAAATTAAAAGTTTTTTTGACTACTTTAATAGTCTAAAGAAAACTATTCGATTATCTTAAAAAATTTTTTTAGTTCTATAGAGAAGTGCTCAATTACTTTAATTTTCTTAAGAAATGATTTTTTTTTTTGTCGATTATTGTTATATTTCTACTATTTTCTTTAAAAGGTACTGTTTATTTACTTTAATTTGCTTTCATAAATGCTTTTCATTATTAAAAAATTGTTCAAATACATAAATTTTTAATTTAAACTTGTTCGATTACCTAATTTTTTTACGAATTACTGTTAAATTACTTCAATTTACAGACCTTAAAGTTTTGATTATTTGATAATAGTTCGATTATTAAAATCGAAAATTTTTCGATTACTTTCATTTCCTATAGCAAATTGCTTAAGTCTATAGAAAATTGTTCGATTACTTAAATTTTGTATGGAAATGTATTCAATTATTTCAAAATTTTGTAGATTATCTTTCGACAACTTAAATTTTGTATAGAAAGTTTTTCGAATACCTTAATTTGTTTCGGGAGAACTGTTCAATTACTTCAATTATCTTCAGATAATTTGAAGTTTCTTCAAAATTGTTGCTTCTATAATTTCTATTTTTTTTTAACATATTCAATATCTAATATTTTATTGTTTTAGATCTCTGCCCTTCGCCTTTTTGTCTGTTTTAATACTTTTTTCCTTTCATTTTTTTGGCTTTTGTTTGCGCTTCATTCACTTGTGTAGTCAGTTGTTTATAACCTTAAATTTATTTTTAAAAAAGTTGTAATCAAGCATTTCGCAAAAAAAATCTAAACAAATAAAAAACAGTTTTGTAGCCACAGGCATTCAATTTGTGTGTCAGTGTTAAAAAAAATTCGATACTTTTCCTACAGACTTCCAACTAGGAATTACTACATCTTTTTAAAAGGATTTTTTTCCTTAAAAAAAAGTAAATAAACATTTCCAAATATGTTATAAAAAGAAAAATACAATACAAATATACAATTATTATATTTTTGTCATTGTTTATAGAGATTGTGGAAGGAAAAATATAAAAACCACAGTTTTGTGGTTTGACCTTCTTTAAAAATTAAAGGTATGGGTAATACGTTTTTAAAAACCGGAGAATTAAAAAAAAATATTTATGGAATAAGTAAAATTAAGAGTTTAAACGTTTTTTTTATGAAGTGAAAAGAGAGAAAGGTTCTTAAGAAGCATTTAGATGATGCTAAAAATTATGATGACAAGTGAAAATAAAGGGTAAAATTATGAGCCTTTTTTTATTCCTTTGAATTTTTTTATATGAAATTTGATTTTGTGATAAAGCATTTTCGTAAAAAATATAAGATAATGTGAAACTTTTCTAATGTAAATTGTGGATATCCTAAGATTTTCTAAATAATATTGAAAATTTTCAATATTTTTTTATTTTATTTTTTAATACTTTTTTTTAAATATTTGTTTTATCATTCATCAAATTAAATTTTCATTAAATTATTTTTATGAAGAAAGGAATTTTACAACATGAAAATTAATTAAAATTGTTATTGATAATCATTCATTCTTGACTGACCTGAGATTCGAACCCAGGCGGCTGGTTACCCTGACATTCGATCGCTACCACTCGATCTCCGCAGAGGGATTTGCCGTGTTACACTCGCAGCCATCGACGACTGCTGACGTTAATAGTCAAACATCAATCCTTAAACCAAATTGTATTTTAACCTTTTGGTAGATTGAAATTTGCTTTTTTGAATGATTATCCATTTTTTAATTGATTTTACATGTTTTTCTTTTCCTTTACGTCTGTTTTTTCGTACTTTTTGTCAATAATTCTTATTGAAGTCCAAAGTACATTTTTTGTTTTTGTCATGTTTTGGCTTTCTTTTTCTTGTTAACCTTTTTCAGCACAACTTGAAGGACAAATGTACACATAATTCCTTTAGAAATTTCAAATACCGTAAAATTTTTAAAGAAAATAGAAGATATCTTCATTTTTTTTTAAAGGAATTTATATTATCGTAAAATTTTTTAAAGAAATATATCGTAAAATTGTTTATACAAAATTATAGATATCGTAAAATTTTTAAAGAAAAGTGAAGTTATTGTAAACATTTTTTTAAGATAATTTAAGAAAATTGAAGATATCGCAGAATTTCAAATAGAAGATAAAGATATATTTAAATTTTCTAAAGAAACTTTATAGATATCGTAAAATTTTTAAAAACAATCGACGATATCGAAAATATTTAAAAACAAATTAACGATATCATTACGCTTTTTAATAAAAACTAGGTTTATCATAAAATAAAAAAATAAAATAAGGATGTTTTAAAATTTTTCAAAGAAAAAAATATCGTAAGAATTGTTTAAGAAATTTTAAATATCGTAACATTTTTTTTAGGAAATTTCTATGTTTAAAGAAAATTTATAATATCGTAAAATTTTCTAAAGAAAGTTGAATATATCGTAAAAGTTTTTATAAAATCTAAAGATATCGTAAAATTTTCTGAAGAAAAGTGAAGTTATCGTAAAATTTTTTTAAGGAAATTTAATGTTTAACAAAAATTTAAGCAAATGAAAATTTATGATATCTCAAATTTTCGTAAGAAATTTGAAGATATCTTATAATGTTTATTTAAGAAAAAATTTTAAATATGTATATCGTAACATTTTTTTTTTTTTTTTTTTGGAAATTAAAATATTTTTTAAAGAAATTTTATAATATCGTAAAACTTTCCAAAGAAAGTTGAATATATCGAAATTTTTTTTTAGAAAAAACTTCTAGATATCGTAAAATTTGAAGAAAAGTGAAGTTATCGTAAATTTTTAAAACTATCTTAAGAAAATTTATGATATCGAAAAATTTTTCGATGAAAATTTATGGATATAAATAAATTTTCTAAAGAAAGTCGACGATATCGTAAATATTTAATAAAATATTATTGATATCGTACAATTTTTCATAAAAACTAGAGATGTCGTAAAATTAAAAAAGAAAATAAGAGTTATCTTGAAATTTTCTAAAGAAAATCATTGATATCGTAAAATTTTTGTTATCAAAGTAGATATTGTAACATTCTTAGGGAAAGCAATATCTAAAATCTTTCGTAGATTATTGTTTATCTTTATTTTAACCTTGGTATTATTTTTAATTCTTCACTTACTTAGTCGGATCATAACAACGCTGGAATGTATTTTTAATTTTTATTCCCGTTCTTAAAAATGTGTAATCTATTGTATTTAAAAACGCTCAATTTCTTTATGTTTAAAATTGTATAATTATTGCGCTTTAAAAATTGCTCTTATTTAATTCTTTTATTTTGATGTTTAATGTTAAAATCTTTTATTGTGTGACACATAAAGAAATACTTATGAATTGTTTATCCTGTACTATAATTATAAGACTTTAAGTCCTGTTGTATAGGAATACCAATAAATAAAGAAACAAAAGAACGTATGAGTTATATTTATTTTTAAGCTTTCATTTAATATTTATTATACGCCTTGTACCACAATTTAAAATTGAATTTTTATTTTAGCTCTGTTTTTTTATTTGAAGAAGGCAATAAAAAATTCCGAAATAAATATAATTTTTGCATACATTTTTTGACACAATTGCAGTTCATAAACAAGCAAATTTAGTCTAATTTAAAAAAAATAATAACGATCTCTTTAATTATCTAAAAAAAAATTTACAATATCTTCTATTTTTAATAGAAAATTTTACAACAATTTAAATTTTCTATGGAAAACTTTCGATTTCTTAAGTTTTTCATAGAAATTTATACGATATATGCAATTTTCTATAAATAATTTTACGATATCTTCAATTTTTAAGAGATAATTTAAAGATATCTTAAATTTTTTATAGAAAATTTATTGAAATCTATAATTTTCGCTAAAAATTTTCTAGAGGCAATTTTACAATATAATTTTTTTGGTATACAAAATTTTACGACACCTCCAATTTTAAATAGAAAATTGTTAGAAATCTTAAATTTTCTTTAAAAAATGTTAACAATATGATCTCTTACACTAGATATTTGGCTATAGACTGCCGAAGTTGCTCGAACGGTAGAACCGCAAAGAAATTGGACGATGAAAATGTGGTTGTTCTCGAAACATGTAAATTCGATCCGACTTCAATCCCCCGTCAAGAATAAAAATTATCAAAAAAAACTTAATACATTTCATGCTGTAAAAGTTGTTTCCTTCATTTAAATAATTTAATGAAAATTAAATTAAAAAATATAAAAAAAAAAAATCTAATTTTCTGTAATAAATTTTACTAAATTTTTAATTTTCTATAGAAAACCTTCCAAATCAAAATGTACGTATGAGTAATATTTATTGTTTAACTTATATTTAAAAATAATTATACGCCTTGTACCACACTTTTAATTTAAATTGCCTTTTAGTTGTTTTAATATGAAAAAGCAATTTAAAATTCCCAAACATCTAAAATTAACATAATTTTTGGATTATTTTTTTTAAAACAATTACAGTTTATTTCGGTTTTTGCCCACCCCTCATTGTACATATGTTTACATGCTAAATGTCAGATAAATGCTAATAAACCTTAAATAATAAAAAAAAGACAGACAAATAAAAATGTACAGGCAATCAATTTGACATCAAAATTTATGTTATAAAATGTTTTTTTCTCTGCAAAAAGTTCGAAAACACACCAAACCAAACCAGACCCTCTCAATACAATAGAATTCAATTTATGTCAATTACTGTTGCAAAACAAAAACTACATAGCAACAGCAATTTCTGTGGTATAATTGAAAGGTTTTAGAGCAGATGCGGTTCTATCATGAACCCCATTCCTACTTAAAAGGGCTGCGGGAGTAGTAGCTTTTGAAACCTCCTTCCAAATGTTTGCTAATGACTATAACGACCCTGGTTTCCTTTACCATGGAAAATGTCCATTGTACATTTAATTTACATTAGCAAAGATGAAACATTAAACGTTTAGCAATTTGAGGAAAAGGGGACAACTAATTTTTAACTAATTGGCATAAGGCCAAAGTTTTTAGGAGGGGTGCAGGCAAAAACTACAAAAAACAACTTAAATTAATTTTACAAAGTTGAAGAATTTTTTTTTTTAAGCAGAACTGGCTAATTCTAGCTAATAATTGTTTTTCAGTATAAGAAAGCCGCCTTTTTTTTATTTACAAATAATGTTTTTCTTTTTTTAGGTTTGTTGATTTTAATTAAAATTACAAATATTGAAAAAAATCTGATTATTTAAAGGGAAATGAAATTAAATTAATGAATATGTTAAACAGCAGGAAAATAAAAAAAAGGAAGAAAAAAAGTAAAAAAAAATAAAAATTAATTTCCCTGAATCTTGAATTATCGAACAAAATTAATAAGAATTCAACACAAAGAAAATACAAGATGACGTAACAAAAAAAAAAAAAAAAACGAATGCAAAAGACCCACTGTGAGAGGCAAAAATTAAAAAAATGTTTTTTGTTTAAATTTTTGTAGGTCTTTATTTAATAGGCCAATATAAATTTATGACTTTAACATAATTGCTACGAGTTAAATTTCAACTCAGAATCCGCTTTTGAGTGCCAGAGTCAACCTAGAGCTGAAAAAAAAATCGATAGCTCTAACGATATGTTTATTTTTAGCGGACTTTCAATAGGTTTTTCCGATTTCTTTCGATGCTATCAGCTAATTTATAAATTAAATACATTCGATGTTAATTAGATTTAGTCAAATTAACAACTCGACACAAGCTGTTAGCAGTCTTTAGTTACCGTTATAGTAATGTACTAATAAAAATTAAGTAAGGTTAAGTAACATCGGCAGCCGCAGTCAAGAGTTCTACGGATGGTGTGTTCAAAAAAAAAAAAAAAATCCCATGAATTTTATTTTCGTATCTTAAAAATTGTGGTAAATCACAATAAAACAAAAAAAAATTAAGTTTCATAATCAGTATTTAAATTTTTTTTTTAAATCTCTAGAATATGAAGTTTGATAATCAGCATAAAAATAAATTTCTTAATAAAAATTAGTGGTGTTTATGCCCACACCACAACAGTGGTATTAAGTTAAATAAAACTTAAGCCGTTCAATATAAAAATTTCTAAAAAAAATACGCACAGAAAAAATTCTTCAACATTTTTCGTCAATTAAAGCATTAATCAAAAATAAAATCAGTTTTAATTAAAAATGTAATCAAGTGAATTAAAAATGTAATCAAGTGAATTAAACGTTGAATCTTGTGAATTACCAGTTGAATCATGTGAATTAAACGTTTAATTGATAAAAAAATTTTGTATACTGCTGCAAATTTAATTAATTTTTTTTTAAAAAATTTCACAAATGTTTAATTAAAATCAATTTTTATTTTTCCTGTGCGCCAATTAATTCAAATATTTTACAAATTTATTCCACTTTTAAATATTGGAATATTTCCCGCTATTTATAATTCTCTTCACATTTTCCGGAAATCCTTCCATTGTTTCCGTTACCTTTTTGGACGAAGTGTTCTGTCTACTCACGCTAACCTGTCCCGTGTTCTTCAAGTCTTTTTTTATAAGAGTTGTATACCTTTCCACAGGCCCAAGATCAGGACAGTTGGGTGGATTTGGCTCCCGTGGTACAAATTTGCCATTATTGTTTGAATAAAACTCAAGGGCCATGTTTTCCCATAGTGTCATGATGGCAAATCGGGCCAGAAATATGTAGGCACTCTGTGCTGTTTTAGGAAAAGTAAAGCCTGTTATTACACTTTAAAATATGCATTACTGTCTGCAAATGGGTTGAATCCCAAGAAATTTCTTAGGGAATTTTGTTTCGCAGCCACATACAAATTCTGACCAGGAAGTTGTGAAAAGACTGCCAGTTCATAGGTTTCATCGTCTATCACACAACAGGTGTACTTTTTTTTATAAAATTTGTCTTCAATTTTTTCGCTTGTTTTATCTTCTAAGTTCTTTACCTCATTGCGACCCGGAACTTTCTTTATATGACTTAAACCCAGCATAAGAATTACACTTTACGAGCTACTTTTCTGAGAGAAGAGTTCGGCGCTTTTCGAAAGAGTTGCAAGGCTTTTTTTGCCATTCCAATATCTTTTAGACATTTTTTACTTCCTGGTCCATATTTTCTCTCAATGCCAAAGTTATCTTTTAAGTTTAAGGGGTTTTGTAACAGTACGACGATAAATTTTCAGATCTTTTGCCTATTTTTTTGAAAGTCGATAATTGATTTGTTTTTTATAAAGTTTTTATTATTTCTTGCGATCTTTTTTTGGCTGTCCATTTTGAATGGAATAACAATTGAGAGTAATTAAAAATAATAAATCAGATACTTTTTAAAAGCTTACGTGATTAAAAAACTCACTCTTCAAGAACTAATTAATAGATTAAACTGTAATGTCCTTTCAAAAAAACTTTTCTTTTTTGGCATACAAAGTGATTTTATTTTTTTGCTTAAATAATAGAAAAAAGAAAAGGAAATTATCTCCTGCCACAAAGATAATAGAGTCATCACATTTGACAAAATAACTAAAACTGGCAACATACGGTTACAAAATATGAATATAAATGACTAGTTTTGTGAATTGGCTACAAAGATGAAGAAACACATTTGCAACCTCTCTCTGTTACATACACAGAGATTTATACATATGTTTGTATATACATGGACATACATGCACATTAACCAGATGTCTTATCACTGTATTTCAAAAACAACTACCATAATCTTGTGTAATTCCACTACTTTTAATAGCTCTGACTTGTGACATTATGAGTGAAGCTTTTTTTTTAGGTAAGTGTAAATCTAGTATCTCAAATATTCAAGTCATGTCTTGAAAATATACCTAAACACATACGCACACACACACATATACTCTAGATAGTTAATAAAACTACAACTGGATTTATCTCAAAATGGTAGAGAATGTTATACCTATTGTCTTCCTTAAGCTACAATTTCGATTAAAATTTTTGTTTATAACATTTTATGAAATAGAAATCATAAACCAAAACTAATTTCCTTAATAGTTTTCGTTTAGAAGCGATATTTGTTTATGCATTGAAATGAAGGGGGCAGTTGGTTTTGATTGTTTCGACCGACCAACCAATCATTAGAGTCAAATGTTTATGGAAGGAAAAAAATCTCCAAGGATTAATTAAATATTTATATGAAATTTGGATAAACATTAGAGACAAATTTTCTATTTGTATAGAAAGATAATTGAATTTGAATAACAAAATAAATGAGAAAATAAATATTTCATAAGGAAACAAATATAAATAAATTTTGTTTGAGATTTTTATTAGTAAAATAGTTTCAGAAATTGATTATTGAGAGTAGAGGCAATGATTTTCGTCTAAAAATACATTAACGTCCGTGGCCTGTATTCGTTTCAATAAACTTAGAGTAGCACAGTGGCATAAAATTAAATAAAATTAGTTAACTATTTGAGCAAAACTGTTAGTCATGAAATCCTTACGGGCATCTTAACACACGAACTGGTAACAATACTTTTTACTCATGGATTTTGTTAAAAAAAAACCTCAACTTGTAAGAAGCATCAAATCTAATTGAATGTCCCCATATAAAAAAAATTCGAGAATTTTTTTTTTAATTTTTTGCCACGCCTCTGGATACGCGCTTTTAGTTTTAGTGCACTGTTTCTTATATACATTACATACAGTACATACATCGATCGTAACATATTTTATATCGTTATTCATGACTTGTCTATGGCTTCATTTTTGCCTTTGGTGACTTTTTAATCTGACATCAAATTCTGGGCGCCACTTATGCCATCTCGTATCCTTCCCGCCTAATATCAAATTTTTTGCACGTGGAAAAAAAGCTCTTCTTAACAACATTTAATATACTCACTTTTATGCCACGCCCCAAAAGTACGCCCAATTATTTCTTAAAATACATTCATGATGTCCAATGGACAGAAATGAATAATTCTCTCTCCTGATGCTTGTAAAATGGAAAATTTTGTACCTACCGGTCCCAGACGAATATTTTGGATATGCTGAGAGGACATTTAGAAATCAATATACAGTCTAATAAGTCGTCGATATTTTTTCGGCAAATGCTTTATTCCCTCATCATTTTTCAATTTAATTTTTATTTTTATTCTCAAAAAAAATATCCAATAACAAACTCCAGCACGTAAAATATATATAAATTTTTAATTTATCGATAATCAAAATAAATGTCTGTATTTATATGCACATTTACTAGTTCATTTTTGCATATAAAAAAATAAAAAAAAAAAAATACAGATGCACATTTTCTAGGGTTTCTTTTATAAATGTATATGTACATTCAAAATTACCCTACAGTTAGTGACTACCCACCTTATATGACTTTAAATTAGAATATTGAAACGTATAAAGTTCTTTTCAATAAAAATTTAATTTTCATAAAAAAGTTTAAGTGTTGAAAACTGAAAGGACTCAGTCGTAATGGGCCAAAGCTTTAATGTACAGTCAAGTTGCTCTATTCTTAATAGTTATTCAAGATTTGGATGCAGTGTATCCAAAGTTCGGGCACATTTAAATCTGTTTTTTTTTTTGATACAACGCAAAGCCATAACCAAGCAAACAACTTAGTTTAAAGTTGAAAAATAAAGTCAAGCATTTTGTTAATAATTTTCTTAATTGAAACAGAGGCTTATTGGATAAAAAATCAGTTTTAGTTTCAAATTATTTCCCTATGAGCTCTTTAGACTTTGTTAAACGTTTTTCCTATTTTGTTTAACTCTTAAAACTGCGTTTGGTAAAAGAACACTACTGGACTGTTCGTCGATAACGAATGAAAACTTCGTTCGAACGCTAAATCAAGATCGGTACGTTTTCTTAGTATTAGTGTTCTGCAGCGCACAATCGTTGTGTACTGTATATGGTTGTACACAAACCATATACAGTACACAAACATAGAGACTTTTTAGTTAAGTATATTGTTAAGTATGTAGTTTAAATTTTTATATAGATTGTGTATGTGTACTGTTCAATAAAAATACGGTACGGTACACTAACTTGCTGTACGTTGCAATACAAAAACCCCAGTTTTGATATAAAGGGCAGCGTTTTAAAAACTGCAGTCAAAGTAGAAAAATTCCAATTTCTTCCACTTCTTCATTTGTCACTGGCCATTGACCATAAAAATTGGTGCTTTTACATTTAACTCATTAAATGTAAACAGTCGCTTTCAAACCAACTAACAACAAAAAGCGAAAAGTCGTACACAAATTTTCATTTTTTTTTCTACAGTTTTTGGTTTCGACTGCAGTTTTTTAAAACCTTACAAAGGTAATAAATCAACTCGTGTTTTTAATCAATTAAGATATGAATATTTTTTTTTAAATAACTCTTTAAATATTAACAGACGTTAAGCATTTAAAAAGAGTTTAAATTAAATTTAAATATGTATCACATTTATTTTTCGAAACAACTTACTTAAACAAGAGTATTAACGTTGTGTCACGAACAGAAATATTATCGTATCTTGTTCGATAAAGCCTTTAAAATTGAAATTAAAAATGGTGAAGTCAGCTCACTTGGATCTTTCAGTGGTACCTTTGAAATAGCCAGCGCCAATGACCATCCTACAGAGCAGTTATCTAATAAGTATCACTGCTGCATGCAACCTGTTAGTCTTCTTAATTAAGGGACCTTAGTTTTATCTTAGATATAATTCATTCAAACAGACAATGTCATTAATTTTAGGACATTGACGCTGAAAACAAAGCACAGTTTCATCTTCTTCATCGTCATTAAAACCTCTGCAGTAGTCATAAAATTCCAGAAGCATTCGCAGATTCCAGACCCATTCACTGATTCCCAACCCATTCAAAAAAACCGTCCAGTGCCCAGCTATAACCGAGATCGGCTCGCTGTAGAACCTCTTCGTTCATTATAGCTCGCCCATAAAGCCCTGGCTAAGAAGCAGGTGAATAAAAAGTCCAGCCCAGCTTTGCAAGTCTAACTATGGCAGCCTTGCTATCAGTAAATATACATTTACGTTTGCTTCATACATTTTCTATGGTTATAAGAATTTTTGACAGATAAAAAAATGCTTGTCGGGCTTATTTAGGTTGGTCTGTCAGCTTGTTTGCTGGGAGTAAATCTCGGCACTTCATTGCTTTTTCTTTTTTTTTCTCTTTGTTCTTGTCTACTCTCTTTAACATTTGTGTGTTTATGCTTGATTGCATATTTTAGGCATCATTTCTGCACTTTTAATATTCATTCAATAAATATATATTTATACTGTGCACTTGCTGTACGTGCATTAAAAATTTTTAGTTGAAGTTTTTCTTGTCTTTATTTCTTTCTTCTTCATTTTCTTATTTTATTGACTTGTGTATTCAAGTCAAACGTGGTCCTTAATATACTTAGAGTTTATTCAAATAAAACTGATTTAGAAAAAATTAAACAAAATAAAAAAAAACTTATTTAAATTTTTGTTTTTGTATTTTAAGCTTGAATAAAATTCGTTTATAACAAAAATGCAAGTGTTAATTAAATTTTTGCCAAAGGACTTTGGAGAAAATTAGTTTAAAAAGAAAGAAATACAGACACAGGTAGTTTAAGAAATATTATACTAAATTTAAATTAAGTCTAATAATTCTGCAACTTAAGTGTAGCATAGTGGTGGCAAAGTGCCGCACAATTAAAACTATATAGTCTAGCTACTTACAGCCCAATAATGAATACAAATTCCCCGGGAATTTTTCCCTTTTCCGATTTTTATAATTGAATTTAAATAGGAAAAATGGGAGAAGGGCGAAAACTCCCGGTGAATTTTTATTCATAATTGTGCTGCTTATCTATATTGAAACGGCTTTAGCATTAAAATTAAAGGATTCCCAAAATGTTTTCTAAAATTTTAAAAAATAAATTGTGCTTTGAGGCTGTCCCTACCGAATTTTCACTATTTAGCCCCCTAGACTAAAGGCTAGATTCGCCCTTGACCTTCCTGACCACCTGTGGCGGTGTCGGGTATAAAAAAAATTAAATTTTGGTCTACTTAAAGAATCTATTAGATATTCAGCCTTATTACGATTGTCGTTGTCTTAAATCACTGTAATAGAAAAATTTAATCTTCTACAAATGAAGACTAAGGACATGTTTTTAAAATATGAACTTAGTTTAAACTAAGTTTAACGTAGTCCGAAACTCGGATATTTACCAAGCAATTTGCGGCACAAATCTGTTTTCAGATTAACTAAACCTTGTTTAACTAAGGCTGGGATTTTAAGATCTCAGTTAAACTAGGTTTAGTTAATCTGAAAACAGATTTGTGCCGCCATCAGCAAGTTTGACGAATCAGCTTGGTTTTGCTTAAAATGTTGGTCTTTAACTTCGAGTTTTAGACTACGTTAAACTAAGTGTTAACTTAAACCGTATCTCAAAAACCAGGCCTTAGTCGATTACGACAACCGTAACAGGGCTGATTATTTATTTTTTTTTTTATTTTTTCTTAAATGTTATTTCTACTTACAGATTTTGAAAATGTTAATAAATTTTTCTCGTATTTTACATACCTGTAAAGAGAAAAAAATAAATAAATTAATCAATTACAACATTTAAATTAGTAAACTAAGTAAAATTTACAACAAAAAAAATTAAACAATCAGTTTTAGTGAGATGGCGCTTGGATCAAACTGAGTTTGGCAAAAATATGCTTTATTGCAATAAACTAATGACTTTAAGAAACTATTTAATTTACTCTTAAAGATACAAAAAAAAATTAGTTTAAAAAAACTCCCATATCGCTCTATTGAATTTCACTTAAAGTTTTAACTCGTTTTTTTACCTTTCCCCTTTTTGCCAATTAGAAAATACCAACAAAGTTTCAATGGAAAATACTGACATATTTCCTTTTCAGTTTTTTGCACACAACATCAAAAATTTGCTCATAAATGTCATGGTTGGTGAAACAAAGGAAAATAAGAACTACGAGTATGAACAATTTTTATTTAGAATTGTTTCTTTTTTCTGGAAAACCATTTCTCTTTAGTCTAGAGTAAAAACAATAACCTGGGGCAGGGCAAAAACTGCTTTTCTGTTATCTAAGGAATTTTTTTACATTTAAGTGGAAAGAAGGGGTGAATGTAAATTAAAACTAAATATTTTTCTGAAATTTTGTTAAGTTAAAAACTATTCTAGTTTTAGTAATAAAAAAATCTAATAAGTTTAAAAATTAAAGAAGGGCTGCCAAGCATTTTTTCCTTGTCCCCAAAAAATAAAACATAAATCCCCAAATTAAAAAACAAAACCTTAAAAAGTTCACATCTTTTTTTGTGTTTTTTTCTGACCAAATTTAAAATTTTTTTAAAAATAATAAAAAAAATTATAAGAAGAAATCCCCAAATAAAAATGTTTTGTAAAAAAAATTATTTAATTTTGTTTGTAGCGACTGGTTTCGGCATTATTTTTTTCAAATTCTTTCTATGCGATTTTAGTGAGGAATATCAAGCAGAACAATATGCTGTTTTTGAAGACGAATTAGCCAATTTATAAGAACTAGGATCACCCGGTGGCCGAAATTCTACAACTTGACATTATCTTTCGAGAGAACCTGTGCCTTATACAATAAAAACGTACACATTTTAAAAGAACGGCAAAATGCCATATTCACCTATCTTTTTACATATGTCTGCAAGATAAATTTAAACGCTTTTCAAACACTTTAATTCCAAAAATTTAGAAAAAAAATATATTGGGCATATCCCCGTATTTAATTTATAATATTTTCATAAAATGTTATCAAAGTAAAAAATAGAAACACAGATATTCGTTTAAAGTCATTAAAAAAATTTTACGACTTTTATTTTCTTAAACGACGTTTTTGCGCGACTTTATTTTTCAAATGTCTAACGGTAACGGTGCAAGAAAAACACATTTTGGGATAATAACAAAAAACTTAAATATTATTTATATGTACATGTATTTTATCTGGTGCATATCTACACAAAAATACCTTTAAAACGATTTATGTTTCATTAAAATCGGTGGACGAGAAGATACTTAAAAATCAACCACAAAAAATTGTTCGCGTATTTTTATATAAGATTTGGAGCTTTTTTAATCGTTTTCAGCCATTCTTAAAATCAACATTTAAAATACATATGGGGGATTCCGAAAAAAAAAAGTTTTAAATTAAAAAAAAGACTTTTCAAAAGACTGATCAAATGGCTATCGAAGCTACTTTGGACAAATTTTGCCAACACCAATAGGTAATAAGTTACATGGATGAGAAAGAACACCTGTATGGCCAAAATGTCAAACTTTGCTCCCTCGAACTCAGAAACTTTTTGACCAATTTGTGTCAAAACTACTATCCAATAGAACTAACTAACCTTGGTGCAAATTTCATCCAAATCGGAAGACATCGATTTAAAAGTTGGGTTACTTGACACGGAATCCCCCCATATATCCCTCATTTATTTAATACTTCGATGCATTCTTTTTCCCAAACTTTACTATATTGACTTTCATATTTACTTTGTCTCCAAATTGCAGGGATGTGGAGTCGGAGTTGATGTTTTTGTGCCGGAGTCGGAGTCGTAGTACCCACAAAAACTCGCGACTCCGACTCCAAAGTTTTTCGGCATAAAAAATTTAAAAAAAAATTTCCAAAATAAAAATTATCTTCTTAAAACACATTTAAAATTTAAATAAATGGTTTATGAATACTGCTCTTATGTGCTGTTTCCAAATGAAAGGCGATGGACTGAGTGATCTTCATGTAAATTTTACTACATAATCAATCACCTGTCAATTGAAAACAGCACATTAATGTTTGCGTACGGTAATTGATTCTCAAAAACTCTAATTTTTAGAAGGCCGTACAGTAATGAAAAAATAAAAGTTAACATCACTGAGTCTCATATACATTAACCCTACGTTTCCACATGCAAGTAGTTACTTGCAAGTAGTGTATACGTATTATCAACGAAAAATCGAGGAAACAGCCGATTGGCTGAAAGTGCAAAAATTGTGTAAATGTTAGTGAAAAAGTGTGAGTGTATTGAGTTTTTCGAACTTGCACTTGCATGTGAAAACGGGGGGTTAGCATCAAGATTAAAGTAGGAATCGTAGTCGTTAGGCTGAGTCGCACTTAAAAAATTTCAGCGTTTGTAGTCGGAGTTAGTACTTTTTTCGGACGACTCCACCGCCCTGCTAAATTGACTTTAAAAAATTAAAAATAGTATGTGTTTGTCAATGGTTTTCGATTCTTTTTTTAAATTCTTATGTTTTAAAACACTCACTCAAGAATAATAACATAAGTTAATTAAGTACCTTTAATACACTCAACAAAAATGGTTGTCGTATACGAAACAAAGAAAAATAAGCGTAAACAATAAAAAAAATCCCCAAATGACTTTTTTTGTCTTTTTTGCTCGCATTAAATCCCCAACTTTGGGGATAAATCCCCAAGTCTGAGATGCCTGAATGAAAGTTGCATTAGTAACAGAATGCTATGCACAATCGAAGTATTAACACCACTGCACAAGAGCTTGAAAGCATACAATTTGTGGTCAAAGTCGATTTTTATATTTTTGTTTAAGAAAATTTATTTGGCGATTATTTTGATAGCAGGAAAAGAACTTATAAAAATTGTGGACATTGCAAGACTGTTGGCAGCCTAGCCAGATGTCCAAGCAGCTGATCATGCATGTATGTTCCGCGGCACAATTGCTTAAAAGCATAAATTAGATTTAAAAATTTTATTTTTAGAAAATTTACGGTTATTTTGATAGCAAGCTATCTAATAACAAAATGTGTAAATTACCCAGCCCTGACACATAAACAAGCAGCTGATACCGATTGTTTTTATTTGTAATGATTTTTACGTTTTACATTTGGGGTTTTCACGATAATCATTGTGCAAACTTGCAATTTTTAAATCTACAGTGCATACTGTAATTGATCGTGAGCATGCTCTTTTTTTTGTGCAAATGTGGTATTTTTTTAAAAATGTATTCTGGCAACACAAAAAATTTCTGACAGAACTGCTAAAAATTTGCATTTGTTAACAATTATACACAAGCAAATTAAAATAATTTGTTTCTGTTAAAATTATTTAAATTACATTTTCTATTTTAAATTAAAGCCCACGAAAAATTTTAATTTTTAAGTTTCCTGAACAAACAAAATGGCGCTGAATATGTCAAATGTAATGTGTACATTCGTTTGCAACTGAACAAATATGCACTACTATTTTTGCTCCGTATTTTTTTTTATTGCTAACGAAGTAATTTTAAGTAAATAGAAAATACGAACATTTTGTTGTTGTATTACGTAAATGTGTCTATTTTTGGGCACAATTGCATCGTATCCTATCGTGAAAACCTTTATTATTTTAAGCAAGTAAAATTGAATAAGCTGAGCTTAAAAATCATTAGTCCTAGAATTAATCTATAAATACAATAGAAAATAAAAGTAATGGTATGTATAAAAATATGTAAAACAGTAGAATCCCGATGATTTCTACCCTGTTATATCGAAAATCTTAATAACTCGTAACTAACTGTTTGCCCCTAAAAAAAAATAGAGTTAAATCGCAATAATTCCATACATTTCGGTCCCTCAAGCTTTAGTTTAATGTTTGCATATATTTATTACAACTTTTAAATGTAAATTACCCCATTGTGCACTGGAGTAACCTACTTGTTTGTATTTATATAGGATACTTTGGAAACTAGGAAAACATGTCCTCTTCTCATGTTGCTTATATTTGTTTTATTTTGTCCTTGTAATACCAGCTCTTCTTTTTAGTGAAACTCGTCACAAAAATTTGTTTGCTTGGTTTTCCATTATTATTTTCATTATGGTTGTTGTTGATGGCAGTTGTTAATGTTGCTAATGTTACTGTTGTTGCTGTTGTTTTTGTTGCTATTGTTAATGAATGTGAAGTGGAAAGGCAAACAAAAGTGGTAAATTGCAAGTAAATTCATTTACTTGTGTATACGATACACTCATACACATGCAAATGATAATTTTGCAACTCTGTCACTGTTAAAACTACCTTAAGATTGAATATAAAAAGAAGCCATTGTTAAGAGAAATTATGTATACAAATAAATTAGGATGAACATAAAGCAAAGAAGAATCGTTAAAATTATGCATTTATTTATTACAAACAATTGCCCGTATTCATAAAAAAAATTAAAAATTTAATAAATGTTTAAAGAACAAATTTACTATGAGATTTGTCCTTAATAAACATTTGTTAAATTTAATAATCGATTATGAATACGGACGTTTATCATTACATGAGAAAAAGTTGAATACTTAATCAGAGATACGAATCGAATCGATTTTTTCCAAAAGTTTTAAAAAAAAATTTTGGGTTAATACCCTCTTTATGATCAAGTGCGATTTGTGTTTTAAACGAAAAAACACACAGCCAACAAAAAAAACACGCAGGCTTTTCGTGCTGGTGTCGTTCAAATTGCCAAGCGACAACAACAAGACAATTGAGAAGCGTTGCCAACATTTTTTGTTTTCTCATTCCTTCATCAACGTAAAAAACCCACACGAAAGATCATTAAAATATACTGTATGTCTACAGAATCACTTCAATTGTTCAGTTTTTTTTTTTTACGAAAAACAGAACACTATAAAATGTTTGTTATTTTCGTAAAAATAGTTATAAACGGAATAAAGGGTTGTGTATTTAAACACAAGTTTATATCTTTTCTGGATGTGTGTGTACCGTAACCTTCGCTAAATAATTTTCAGTTTATTTTCGAACACTGTTTTGCTTTCGCTAATGTTTTGCATCGTATAACGCACCGAGTTACAGTTTATTTTTACATTTATTGTTTGCAATCCTTTTTAACCCTAACTTGTTCATTTATCTGGTGGAGTACCATCTAAAACTTGATTTTAAATTAGAGGAGTACCTGTTTTTTTTGAGTTATGACGACGTTGCTGTAACTAAGCGAAATGTAGTGTGTTTTTTGGTAGTGTTATGAAACATATGGTCAAAAATTATTTTTTTTGTAAATAACTTTTTAAATATTTTGAAATAAAATCCGCAATAAGGAATTTAATGTAGTTTGTCTTCGCCTAAGTAGAGATATTTATTGAAAAATTCTTTTTCATAATAAACTTATTTACACCCGTTTTATTGTGCTGGCAATAAGTTAAAAGGAGTTTATTGTATCGAATACTTTATATTATTTCTTTTTTATTTTGTTGTCTACCATTGAATTCTTTATACGTTCAATGAAATAAATATAAATTTGTATCTTTCTATCTTCTTTCCATTTTCTTCGTTAAACTTAAATAAGTTTCCGGTTATTTTCTCAAGATACTTCCTACAGAATTCATTGGCTGTGTTTGCTATAAAGACAATTTATGCGATTTTTTTCATTTTTTTTTTGTTAAACAAACAACTTCCGTTAGTAAACAGTAAACAAATGAAATATGAAAAGTTCATCCTAAAAAAAATTAAAAGAGTTCCTTAAAAAAGTCTCAAATCTCAAAAGGTAAAAATATTTCATTGTATATTAGACAAATGCAAGTACAAATTACACTACGTAACAAAAATCTGCATGCGATTGATAAATTAATTAAAACAATTTTATCTTTCAAATCACCCTTATGTGAAAAGTCACACAAAAGGAATCATTTTTACACGTTAAGCAAAAAAATTGTTGCGGTTCACTAACGAAACTGCTTGACTTTGTTAGCAGTATCAATTAAGTACTGAAAACACATTTTTTGATTGAAAACAATTCTTTAGTAACGAAATATTTCTAAACTTACGTAAGTTACCCGCTTGTGTGGTTTTCCACACATGTGTAGTTTCTATTTAATTTGCACTAGAGACAACATTTTCTGTCGGCAAGTGTGAATATTTTGGATATTGTTGCGAAATGCAAACGAACTGTGGCGCCACAGCAAAGTATACAGACATTGCATATATTTGGAAAACCACACACGACGTTAACTAACGTAAATACTTTTGAGGGTGATTTAAGTGTTAAATAAATGCCTAAAGTTTACGTCGTATGTATATTAGATGGTGTATATTATAACCTTGTTATCGAGCAATAGTAACGTATACCTTCAGCTTGATATAGTGAAACATAATAAAGTCAATAATGGAATCGAATCGAACCCACAACCTTTACACTTATAGAGTAGCTACATATCTACTGGGGCACCCAAAAGGTCAACTTAGTGAGCGGTACACTCGTACTTAATTTAAGTTTTTTCCTCTTACTTTTAGTAAGAGTCGTGCTTAAAAATGTATATACGAAGAAACCAAAAAAAATGCAATGAAACAATCCAAAATACAAAACAATATTACTTTCAAAAACCATTGCGTTTTATAGGCGTGCTTATGCGTGTGCTTGTAAAAGTTTGTTGTTGAAACAACAACAACAACAACACTACAAACGTGTATAAAAACGATTTGTTTGTTTTATATACAAACAACACTACATGAAGAAAAACATTAATTATTTTCATGTTTTAAAAGTGAAAGAAGAAGCAAAAATTCCCAAATTCTATTTGTTAAAATAATTTAGTTAAAAATGTTCACTGAATTTTCAAATAAGAATGATAACGAAGACCACATCGGGCATGCAGCTTGTGTCTTACAACTGTGAGTTCTTCTGTGAACAAAGGGCAGAATACAACAAATATCACAAACCCCCACATGATTCTTTAACAAGACCGAAGTCCTGGTCTGGTTGATGGTCTACTAGTTCGCCCTAGACTTCTGATCAGCAGTGATCTTTTAGTTTTTTCTTTCCGCGGAAACGGGTAGGCTAAATCTATATTTTCCGATACTGTTATACTGGGAGTTGAAAATAGCCAAAATATACTTTCACATACCACGGGAAATATTCTATTAAAAAAACAAATAATATCTTGTCTATGCAACTAATTTATTCTTTGAGTTTTTTTCTCTCTAATTTTCTATTACACAAATAGATTAACGAATTCGTTTGCTTCTTTTATCCTCGAAAAATGAAATTTGCTAAGCAAACAAACACTGTTAGTTGTTGCCATTTATCAATTACCAAATAAAAATTTCGTCCTTTTTTCCATTTCCATCAGATCCTTTTTGTTTTTGTACGTCTGATGCTTTTTGGCTCACAAGGATATTATTTAGTTAAAAGGCACTTAACAAATTCCAATTTCAATACTCCATGGTGGCCATTATCAATATTACTTTAGATGTCAACAAAAAACATCCATCCATCATTGATGGAATATTTGTTTGTTTGATCAGAACAAATACATACAATCAATTCAATGACATAAGAGTGTGTATGTATGAGTGTGTGTGTCTGTGTGTGTGTGTTTGCGTGTGCTTGCACGTAAAATATTATGATTTCTTTTTTGTTATATAACTTTAAATTGTTGAAAAAATAATAAAGAAATGGGAATAAAATGCACAATCACATGAGAGATAAGGCATTAAGAGTTGTGATAAGGGTGATCCATATGTAAAGGGTGTTCCAGTAAGAATGCAAGCAAAAAAGTACCAAAAGCTCCTCCTTATTCACTTCTTATAAATTAAGAAACATGCATGTTTAATTTTATGTTTCTAGTCCCAATATGGATGAAAATACAAAAAGTACCTACCAGTTGAAGAACAAAAAAGTACCAAAAGTTTTCAATTTGTATGTTCTCATTCACTTAATACCCTGCACTTTTAATTTTATCTTTCTTAGTTAAATATTTTAGAAAATTCTCCACAGAATTAAAAAACAAACGAAATTTCATATCCCGTATTTCCTTCCCATTTTTTATGCCTTTTTCGTCTTTTTGAAGTATGAATAATTTCAATATTGTAATGGGGACGCCAAATTTAATACGTACATTTATGGCAACGAATAGAGAAAAATGTTGGTTTAATCTTTACTTCTCTGTCGGTTGGCTTTAAAGATAGATGGGGTGACAAAGAAGTTCCAGAATACAGGTTATACCTGTTTATTCCACATTAAAGTAGTACCCGACACCTGTCCGCTTATCTTTCTAACATGGCGTTTACATTTGCCAGTACTGGCAAGACATTAACAATACATGCAAACTTTTTCACTAATACATGCACACTTCTCCAACTGTCTTGTCTAATGTCTAGCAAATTTTGCAGACAGTAAAATTGGACAGTGATTTGACATTTGCTAACAGTAATCTGAAGTTTTGTTAGCAAAAGGGAAACAAATCAAAATGTAAAAAAAAATAATATTTTTTGCTTTGATTTCTTATATCTTAGTTAAGTGTTATGTTTGTTAACACAATTTAGTTACTTTAAGCTATTTTTAAGCTTGTTTAGTTCATATAAAACACGTTTAGCTGGACATGCACTGCAACATTCATGTTTAACATATTTTTAATAGTGAACTCTTTTAACTACTGTCTGAACGCCTACGTCACACATTGGTTGAAGAGTGGCCAAAATTCATTTTTTGCATGTTCGCCGATTTGTATAATTTTTTGGTATTTTGTTGGCAGATATCTGAATATTATGATTCCGTAGTATTAGGCTGATATATTTATTATTTGTTTGGATAGACACGCTCGAAGTTCATATATGTTTGCTTGTTTAAAATGGCTTGTAAATTTACTGTATATTCAATCTTTTGGTACAATCACAGTAAACTTATCATTTGACTTTGTTGTATATTTTCGTAAATGACAATTGTCAAAGATGAGATTTGCATTAAAAAAAGTTGAAAAGAGTGCTATATAAAAAATTTCGTAGAACAAAATATAAACAACATCAAAATTGCAATGTTCATCAACTTCAATAGGCTGTATCTTTTTAGCGCTGTGGAGCGCTGTTTAACAAATGATGTCAAATTACAGCTTGAAGTCTCAGCTAAAAGTTAAAAAAAATTCAGCTGCACATATTTGCACTTTTTCAAAAATAACAGTAAAAACTATAAAGTGATAAAGTAACAAAACATGAATTTTCGTTCATGCTTGTTGATGTTGCCATAATTCTTAACTGTTTAAAATTATTACAAAATGTAATTTACATATTAGTCAATAGTGTTAATTATACATTTCATTCATGAAAAAAGCATTTGCTTCAATTGAATTTGAATTGTTGTTTACTAATTTACATTAAATTGGCAAGTGCAGTGATAAGTGGTGTATTATTAAGTGATATCAAAATTTTATTTTATTAATTATGGAAAATTTAACAATTTCTTATTTAAATATTTGCGAAATATTGATTGATACCAAAATGGATATTGATATTATTAAAATTGGAGTACAATAATGATGTCAAAAAATTATTAAAAGACTATGCTTAAAATTCATATTCACGTTTTTGCTATTTGTTTTTTCTGTGGGAGGTGGGCGTAAAAGTGGGCGGATCAGGTATATATTTTCAGGAGCCCATTCTACAATTATAATATTTATTTTTAGTGAAAATTGAGTTGATACAATCAAAATAAAGAGAGTTATGCCACTTTTTCAATACAAGTTGTATGGGAGGTGGACGTAAAAGGGGGCGGATCAGGTATATATTTTCAGGAGCCCATTCTACAATTATAATATTTATTTTGAGTGAAAATTGAGTTAATACAATCAAAACCAAGGGAGTTATGCCACTTTTTCAATACAAGTTGTATGGGAGGTGGGCGTAAAAGTGGGCGGATCATTTTGATTTTTCCATTTTTTCTTAATTCAAACAAAAAATGCCTATGTGCCAAGTTTCATTGTCCTTCAACTTCTTCTTCTATTTTTAGCCGCTCGTTATACGAACTTCAACCAATGTGCGTCACGAAGACAGTTAGTAGTGTATTTTCTTACTGTCTTGCCAGTACTGTCAAATGTAAACGCTATGTAATGAACAAAGATAGGTAATAAAGTTTTTTGTTGTAGCTCTTTTAATTTTGGAGAAATGAGGTTACCGAATTTACCCGTTTTTACCCATTTTACCCTCTCAGATTTAAGAAATACCTTTCAAAAGGTGTAGTTTTTGTTCAAATCGGTTGCCAAACAGAGGAGGAAAGTGTTATTAACTGGTTTGCCTTGCCCATTTTTAAAAAGATATAAATTTTCTATTTAAATAGTTTCGTTACTAGTGACCATATGGACACATATTTTTTCTCAGTGTGTTTGCAACTAAGTATGTATGTACTACTGATGTATTTAGTTACACAAACAGAACTGTTTGTATATGTAGGTAACTAGACATGTGTAAGTAAATTGAATTAAAACCGACATAATTTTATTAAAATATGAAATTGTTTATAATTCATTATTTATAGTTTGTACGTATTTTTATCCTTTCACACGCACACCCACTGGTACACAAACACCAGCAACTTTTGCTTGGACATGGACATAAATTGTTTCATAATTTTTTTTTTTTTTTTTTAACAAACTCACGTGTTCAGTTTTACGTTGTTATTAAAATCGTATTTAATTAAACTCTACAAATGTTTTATTTAACAAAACTAAATTAAAAAAAGAATTAAATATAAATTGTAATTTGTGTAACATAAACACACAAAAAAAAAAGAAGAAAATATTTTGTGAGTTTCTAAATTTACATTCAATTTGATTTGACATGCCATCATAATAAATAAATAATGGTTTAATGTGAAGTGATACTTAAGAAAATTTGTCTAATTTAGAATATTTATAAGACTTAAATTAGCTGAAACTCTAAACGAATTTTAAATAGCAAATGCTTTAGGACTCGTCACTTACACGTTAGTGTTGCGGACCCGTAAGCGTTGCGAAACAAATTCAATCTTTGGCAGGTAATAAAAAGATGCAGACGTGTCATGTGGTATTGAAATGTGTCAAAAATTTGTGAAAGTTTTTAACGATGAAAAAGACTTCTCATAAATTTTAGCTTTTGTTTTTTTGTGGGTTTTTTATAACAATATAAAAAAACGCTGTGGGCATCGATTGTTTCTTTGCTCTGTCAATAAACGTAAGCAAACATTCCATTCTTTAACTGCTGATTCGTGAAAATGGAGTCAAATTTTAATTTCATCAGGTTCATCCGCAACGCAAAGTTATATTTACGTTAGAGTACCTTTTTATACATAAGTTTGGTAAGGTAAACGGAACAGTATACATTTACGTAAAAGCAACAAGGACTTAATAAACTCATGGTAAAAATAATACATACCTTCAACACCGCACAATGGCTTTTTATTAAACAAACTCGCTGGGTACTAACAGCGAATAATGTAATGAACATTTCTTTTTCAATATTTACTTTTTCAAGTGGAATAACTTAGAATTTTTTCAAGCCAATTTAAAGGCAATTTTTTTACTTCAGTGAAGCAAATTTGTTAGAAGAAGCATTAATGTGAAAAAAAACCAAGAGTACGATATATTTGGCTATGCGGAGTCTCATATACCCTTCACCATGGTGCGATAATAACAGAAAGTAATAAAAATTCCGTTCTTTTGATAAACGTATAAGGAAATCAACTTTGTGCCAAGCGCACTTGTCTAATCCCGCCCAAATTTTGTTGGATGTTGTGTAAACGTTGCCTCTTGACGTTCTCTAAATATCCAGAAATCTTAAATGTCTTTGTATGGGAAGTGCCATGGCCACTTGTCCCATATTGCTAAAATTTTGTCGGATTTTGTGTATTGGTAGCCGAGATGCTTGCTCTTAATTGTTTCTTGCCGTTCTACAAATATTCATGGAAAAAAAATAAACAAGGATTTTTGGGTAAAATTAAGGGCAGTTGTTTGTTTTTGCTCATATCGCAGCCAATTGTAGAACGATCAGGCTGAATTTCATTAGCAAACAAATTAAGACTAAATGTGACATTAATATATTACCACCAAATCTAAAGATCGTTAAATATTCCTTAAATTGAAAAACTTAAAAGAAAAAATTGCACAAATATTTTCTCATAAGGAAAAGAAAACAATAAAAAAATTTTACTTATGCCCGTAATTTCTACAAACAGGTATCTATTTGTGTTCGTACCTAACAGTTATTTTTACCCATCCGGTAAAACTATTTTGGTAATTTCAACGTTAATTTTGCCTACGTGTTTTTTCCTTTAAGTTTTCTTTTAAAATATGGCAACATTAGTATTTTTATTAATATTTTGAATAAAATGTCAAAAATCGATGGTGTAAAATACACTGCAGTTTAACCAGTAGGTAAGACAAACATGTTAAAATTATCAAAAATTCGTTACACCATAGATATCTATACACCGCTAGATATCTGTTTGTAGAAATTACGGGCATTAGACTGGGGAAAATAATCGATCGAAATTCATATTTAAATTATATTGTAATTGCGATCGATGACGAACTTGTGCCCTGGACTTTCATTGTGAATTATTTCGTTTAATAGGAAATTTACATACACAGAAAAAATAGAAAATCGACTTTAATTAAACAATTCGTTCAGACAATTAAATAGTTAACTAATTTTGCCCCTGCAAAGGAATTGATCATATCAATTAACGGATTTGTATTTTCGAGTCATAGGACACAAATTTAGTCAATTAAAAAATTAATTGCATAAACAAAAAATACACCACATATACACAAACATTTAATTTTATGGGTTTTGATTAAAAAAATTAATTGCAGCAAACAAAAAATTAATTGAATAATTAATGTACACCAATTAATTATTTAATTGAATAATTTTTTGCAAAAATTTTTTCTGTGTAACATGCATATTTTTGAATTCCTCTGCCAGCCGTTTGATTTAATGAAGTTGTAGCTCCTGACCAAATCAGTATCAGAGAGACTGGTTTTGTCTATTAGGATTCTCTAATCGAACACTTTGAGTCTTAGTTCCACAAATGACGGACAATGACAGTCTCGACTCCTTCACAGAACAAATAGAAAATCGACTTTAATTAAACAATTCGTTCAGACAATTAAATATTTAACTAATTTTGCCCCTGCAAAGGAATTGATCATATCAATTAACGGATTTGTATTTTCGAGTCATGGGACACAAATTAAGTCAATTAAAAATTAATTGCATAAACTAAAAAATACACCACATAAACACAAACATTTAATTTTATGAGTTTTGATTAATTATTTAATTGAATAATTTTTTGCAAAAATTTTTTCTGTGTTTTCTTAATCATAATCGCAACTTCTGCAAAGTTCATTTAAGGGGATTCCTAGCACCTGGGCGTGTTTCCCAATAGGATGATAATTTTTATATTTATATATCTTTTATATCTTGCGCTTAATAATTCAAAATCATGAATTTTTACCCAAGCAAAGAAATCATAAAAAACTCAAGCAAAGAAATCATAAATAAGCAACTCTTACACACTTCTAAATTATTAATAACTTTAAGTAAATACTTTGTTTATCAAAACTTTGAGGCTCTAAAATAGTAGCACATAAAACATATTTTAAATTTACATATCGTTTGTCCCATGTAAAAAGGACCTAACTCGTTTTTTTCGAAATTGCTTTTTTTTGTTCAAAACATTTCAAACCAATAAATACACCTTGTCACAAAAATTCAAGGCAACAGTATCAAAAATAACGTACAAGCAATTTTACATTTTAATAAATACAGTTTGTAATATATTTTTACCTTCTCCTGTAAAGTTGCAATTATGTAAGTTAAGGCCTTTACACATGAGTTCAACAATATATTTATATATATTTTGCATAACCATTTGCTTTTAATTGAAAATTTCAATTTCACACTTGACTTAATAACAAAACCTTAAAAAAATCTCAAATAAATTGAAAAATATTTTCCCTCAATTTTGTTGATGCAAAATAAAATACAAATTTAATATTCATATGGGACAACAATTTGTGATTAATCTTTAAAGTGTTAGCAATTAATATTCACCAGTAAAATTGTAAGCAAAAAAGCAAACGAAAGAGAAGAAAAAAAAACAACTGCCTATAGTTAAGGTGAAATTTATGCAAAAACATAAAGCATACCTTTGGGCAAACAGTATTATGAACAAAATATAAGTATATAAAAAAGTAATTTCACAAAAAGGGAACTATATAAAATGAAATATAATGAAAAAGGTAAATTATGCCTTACAGCGAAAAAGTAATGGCAAAACATTATGCAAAAACTATTTTATAACAATTGAGAGTTTACTTACAGCTAATAGTTATAACAACCATCCCTTACGATATGCTTTATATTTATGTTTAGCTTGAAAGCATTAAAGTTTTAGTATATTTTAAGGCATTTAAAAAAATTAAATTATAAAGGTGAGAAATATTTTGTGTATAGCATTTTATTAAAACGAATTTATTTTTATTTATTTTTTATTTTTGTTGTTTGAAATGCTGATTTGTTTGTTTTTTTCTTGAAGTTGCCTTCAACAATAGTTCATGTTAAAGAATTTTTAAATTATTCAGGCCACGAATTTCATACATAAATATTTTTGAAGAGCACAACGAAAACAGTTGAGTACTGGTTTGTCTTAAATATGCAAAAATGTTTAAAAGAAAAGGTAAATGTTGGGGAAAATTTGAATTTGTAGCACAGTGGCGTATTAAATTAGAAAAAGTGGCGAAAGAATAAAAAATTCAAGGCCATGCCTATTTCCCAAGCAAATACATAAGTTATAATGAGATTCCGATTCTTTCCGATTCGAATGAAACGGATTTAGGATCGAATCTCTTGTTGAATTTTGATAACTACTGTTACAGGACAAGGATGTGCTTCAAGGTATCAAATTGTTCTTTAAACTTTACATATCCTCACAGGAAAAAGTCTAACGGTGTGATATCACACGATCTTGGTGGCCCAAAACGTGAAATTATGTGCTCACCGAAGTGTTCTCGCAATAAATCCATTGACTGATGCGATGTGTGGAAAGTGGCGCCGTCTTACCGAAACCAAATGTCGCCGAGATCACCAGCTTCAATGTCAGGCATCAAATACTCGGTTGTCATGGCACAATAACGTTCGCAATTTGACGGTTACGTTCGCACCGGCATCATTTTTAAAGAAATATGGACCGATGATTCCACCGGCCCACAAACAACACCAAATCGTTGTTTTTTCTGGATGAAGTGGCAGTTCTTGAATCTCTTAAGGTTGCTCTTCGTCCCAAATGCAGCAATTTTGTTTGTTTACATACCACTTGAGCCAGAAATGGGCCGATTATGTTCACTATAAGTTGAGCGAAGTGCACGAAACAAATTCCTCATAGAACGTGAATTTTCGTAATAAAGTTGAACAATTTGTAAACGTTGTTCAGGCGTAAATCTTTCCAGTATGAAATGCCAAACAATACTTATCAAAAATAACATAACAGCATGACACGACTCACATGTGATCTGTCAAAAAAAGGCTATTGATAAAAGAATATCTACTTGAATCAGCCGTTATAAGAGCTTTCGACCGATTCTTACTTTTTTTAATTCCCTGAGCTAAGGCCCGAGAAGCTGTACGCTTGTCCACATGAAAGAAACCGGAGTCTCTGGCCCAACCCCAGCGCTGATTGGCTAGCGCACTACCAGCTAGCCTACCAAGGCACTCAACCATTTTCAAAACGCTGGGTTCTTATGACAATTAAGACGCACGTACCCTTAAATTATCTCCAATCTGTACATTGTGCACAAGCCTACCAGCCAGACGGACGGACACCGTTAGGTAGATTCAAAACACGAACCTGAGTCGATCGCTATACTAAAAGGTAGGCCTAGGACAGGGGTGCCTAAACAATGTTTTGCAGATGTATTTATTTTAAAGTTTTTAAGTACAGTGACATGAAAAAGTAAGCGTTAAGACTTTCCTTTAAATTTAATCACAAAAAATTGTTTTTGTTCTACAAATTTTTAATAATACTTTACACCATCACACAAGTCTTACGTCTTTTGAGGAAATTACAACCCTGTCATGATAAGTTGTTTTAGTTTTTTGAAAAATTTTCAAACAATAATTAGATTAGAGAAGCACATTCGGCAACATACGAAAACCTTGTGTGATAGTGTAAGGTACCGTTTAATAATATTTTCCTTAATAATATTTTATGGTTGTATAAAATGTAAATAATGACTCTTAATTATTTTTTCTCTATAGCGGCTCATGCACTTGCAATAAAATTGTTGTTACGGATTTAAAATGACCTTTTGCCGTTTTATTTTGAACCATGAATTTTTTCCCACACCTAATAAATTTAACCATGCAGTTAAACATGCAAAACGTTTTTCTTTCCCTTGTGCATAAATATGTATTTAAATTCTCCTAGTTGCGCAATTGCATTCATAATAATTATGTATGTATGTAGCTTTTTTCGGTTGGTAACAACTTTCATCTCGTTGTTAAATTCTTTGACACCAGAAAAACAAAGAGAGAGAAAGAAAAAGGAAAAAAAACATTTTACTTTTTTTTTTTTTTCTCGAATAAAGTGGTCTGATTCTGCCGTTAGAAAAACCTGTTTCAACACGCTAACAAATGCGCGTGTAATTTTTTTTTGTCATTTATGGTCATTTCGTTCTCTCTGTACTCTGGTTATTAGTGTTGACATTTCTTTTTGAAGGTGACCGTCACTATAGTTACGGTTGTTCTGCTCATCCCTCATAGTCGCTTGCGTACGTACGTACCCACATACATATATACATGCATATACTCTTTTTCTCTCTCATGACAATTATTACATGGATGATGCAATAGCGAATGGAAAGAAAAAAGAGAAAATAATTTTTTTTTGCAAATGCAATGCGTATAAGAAGGGTAATTACGCATGGTAAAGTTAGTTGATTTTGGGCAGTAGTGATGACAAGTTGTGTTAAATATACGGGAGTGTTGTTTTAAAATTTTTAAAAGAAAACTCATCTTTAAAGTATTGAATCGTGAAAGAAAATCGCATTTTTTAAGAAAAGTTTATTGGTTTGACATTAGGAGTGCCAGAATTAATCGAATAATTAAGAAAGTTTAAAAGAATGATCAAAGTGCAAACAGTTCTTTTTAATTTTCCCCCACCCCACAAAGGAAAAATGGAACAGGGAAAATAGTGTATATTGTAAATTGTAAATTAGCAATTTTTTTTTCTAAGCGCGTAAATTAATAAAATATAAAACACATAATCATTTGCATTCTAAGTGGAATAGAAACGGGGCAATCATTTGATCGAATAAACCTAAAAAAATGGCTTAGAAAAACTAGCCCATATAGACAGATCGCAGTGCGTCAAACCGCAAAAAGTTAGTTAACAACACCAACATTTGAACTTTAACATTAGTAAATAAAAACATAAAACAAGGCAATACCTTATTGAAAATACCAATCTCCTGAGAAATGTAAAACCTTTGTAATAGTGCCTAACTCGCAAACTGTTATTTTTTTTAAAAGATTCGATAAACTAAATTTATACTTTAAAGCGAAAGCACCAACAAAACAATTAATGTGACTTGTTTGTTAATATAACACCCTACAGAAGGTATAAATGCTATACAACAATACCATTTCTGTATGTAAATTTTGAAGGCAACATAAATCACCCATCTAACATTTAAATATCTAACAACAACATCTACTTGTCCTCCGGGAAAACTCAAGAGAAATAGCGAATGTTAAATCCAAGCATGGACTTATCCTCATCGAGTCTTTCAATATCCATCAAAGTATAAGCATCGGCAGCATCATCATAACAACAACACCGTTTCCTGTTACAAGAGGAACCCTAACTTCAGCAGTGGCGAAAATTAACCATTTTTATTTAAATTTTATTTGTAAGTAGTTCTTATATAAAGTATTTTCATATTTCGCGGAAACGTACCACTTAAAGCACATAATTAAAACCAATTCATAGTTCGTCACGTAAGACTTTTGCAATATGTCCATATATCCGTGGTATAATAAGCACCAGGTGTGTTGATTTGGCGGAGTTTACATTGTTCAATTGACTTGATTTTTGAGACTTGTTGTAATTCCTTTCATACTTTGAGAACAAAATTACTAATTACTATACCGTGTACTTATTCTACCATGCATATATCTAAATTAATCGTCATAATTCGAACTTGTCATATTAATTTTCCTTGGTACAGATATTTTTTCCTTATCGTAAACAAACGCATCGATGCAAAGAAAACCAAATACATGTAACCAAAGGTACCTATTTTCAGATAAAAATAATATAAAGTATAGATCAATAAGTATCAGCTCACTACCAAAACAATATAAAATTTCGAATTGGAAATAAAAAAAAAAAGAAAAAACAAAGCAACAAAAAAGGAACTTTTAATATTTTTTTTTCTAAAAGGTCTATAAAGCTAAATTTGCTATAAATTAGAATTTGATTGTATATTTTCATAATTTTCATTGTTGGCTTCCTTATTTGTTGTAAATAGCCTTAAGAAAAGGCTTTATAAAGATAAAGGCGTATTAGAACAAGCCCTTATTCTTACGATGTCTAATATAAAAAAATTGTAATATCTATAATATAAACTCTTAGTTGTCGTAAAAAGGAAAAGAAAAACAAAAATTATAATAACAATAAAGATTATTGTAAAATTTATTGGAAAGTTCAAATGATTTGCTAATTTTTTTTTAATGGATGCTAGGAAGAACCGAGCCATGGTAAGTAAAACCATTATGTAAAGGATTGTTTTGTACATGGGACAGGTTAAATAAATTGTAGGGTACCAGCCTGTTATAGGGTGGTGTAGGGAATATTGTACCCCTATATGGCGCAACACCTAGCCATATCATCACTTATTGTGATGAATTCTCATTTTTAGATTTCCCAGCTTTTCCGTACGTTTGTCATTTTAGTTTCGAGTAACTTTTCCCCCGTGGCACTTTTGCATTTTAGTTTTTTTTTTATTATTGAATTTTCTGCATACTTCCAGGGTGTGAAGTATGTATATGTGCTTACGCGTCAAATCCCGGGTCGGGAACCACACCTCCTCTCTGAGCTAGCTGGCCACCTTTTATGCCCACCCTTTTCCGGTTTTTGAATGTTGATAAATTTGTATTCAAAGTTATTTGACGGCGCGTAACATATATGGCGCCCAACGTAAAGGCCAACTGTGGCATTTATACTTAAAATTTGAAAATAAATCGTGCGTAAAGTAACATCAACGTAAAATAAACTAGAACAAACGTAAAAATGACGCTAACGTAAAATAGCATTTGCTTAAAGTTAAACTAACGTTAGGCAAATGTTATAATTTTACAGCGGGTTATTAATAAATTTTTCGCTTGAGATTTTTTTTTTTTTTGAAGATTTAATTAAAGTAGACTTTCGGGAAATTTTAATGGGACGTAAGGACATGACTTTGGGGTAATCCAACACCTGAAATTTCATTCGCGACGGCCAATTATTAAAGTAATTTCGGAAAGTTTTGTTAACAGCGAGTATTGCTTTCGTTGAAAATTCGCTTATTAAAAGTCCGAACTGACGACATCGAGTTGCGCGGTTACGTTGTGTTAGTAGACGGTTTTTAGGGAAGCTGTACGGAATCGAATTCATTTGTTAGAGTCCTTGTAGTAAATTGCCATCGGGTGGCAATACAGGTAGCAGAACAATTTAGTTCGGTTTTAATTCTCGCGATAACTTTGGAAAATCTGGGAATTTTAAAAAATTAGATTTTTTTTTTGATGAAATTAAATTTTTTTTATTACAAAACAATCGTTGCAGTATCACGGCTGGTTCTTCCTTGGCATCCAAATTTTTATGAGATTTTGAAAAAAAAAAAAAATCAACAAAAACAAACAAATTTAATTTGCTGGATACAATTTTTCTTTCAAATTAAAATAATTTTTTTAAGGAAAATTTTAGAAAATATTTCTCCTTGAAAGTCGAAAATTCAAAAATTTTTTTTTACTTTTACAGAAAATAATTTTTTTTTTAAAGAATATTGAAAACTGAATTTTAAATTACTTAAAATAAAAATATCATTTGATCACAAATAATTTTTCCATTTTTCATTCTTTGGCACTTTTGATCATTTCTATTATTTTTTTTTATTTTTCCACTAATTCAAACACTGATCCTTTTCCTTGATTTGCCCATTTAAAACTCGCATTTTTGAAACAATTTGTTCGATTTATCTTTTCCGAAAGTAGACCCGCGTTTCTACTCACTGGTTGACTGGTGCATTATGCACAAGCCCACCACGCGGCAAAGCACAGCTAAAAATTTATCGCGTAACGTCTCCTACCCAAAATCAACTGACTTATCGGCAAGGGGTAGGGCACAATCGACCGTTAGTAGATCGTCCTTGTCCAAAGGTAGGGGAAGGGGTTCAACTCCATCAGGGAGAAAGTTATCAGTAGACTCGCAAAGTAGCATAACGGCATTAAGGGGTTCGTCCGTATCCCGTTCACTTATTTCTGGCCCCTCGGAAGAATCCGATTCTGTCCATTCAGACCTCAAACCTCTTAGCTTGTCTCTCCCGGACATAGAATCGGCCCAAATTGAATCCGCAGAACCTAGGGTAGAAATCGTTGAAATGGCCACACCGGAAACAAACCGTGAGGGTGATACACAACCTTCAAATGTAAACATAATGGAAAATTTAATGGCTTATTTCCAGGAAGCTTTGAGGAATACACAGGATGAGTTTCGGAGGGAATTTAGTGCCTTGAGGGAATCTGTAGGGCTTAATGGAAATGGTAGGGAACCATCCGCCACACCGGGACTTAGTGCTAGGACGCCTACTCTGGCGAATTCATACTCCCACGTTTCCTCCAACGGGAATTTCAAACTAAAGGACTGGAGGGTATCATATAGTGGAGAGGGCAGTGTTTCAGATTTTTTGTTTAAAGTAGATACGTTAACTGAGCGATCTCAATGTCCCCATGACCACCTAATGTCGAATTTTCACCTATTTTTAACGGGTAAGGCCGAAACCTTTTACTGGGATTATATAAAACAGAACCAAAGGGCAACGTATCCGATGCTAAGGGCTGCGCTATCTAGCGAATTTGGTACGTTAGAAAGTGACCACGAAATTCTGCTTAGGATATCTTCGCGTAGACAACTCCCCAGAGAGAGCTATGACGATTTTCACTCTTTCATGGTTCGCTTAAACTTGCGGTTATCGACTCCCATGACGGATGCCTCCCTTATAGAGATAATCAAGAAAAATGTACATGCGGACCTTAAGGTCATGCTATTTATTTCAAACCCAAGAGACTTGATTAGTCTTCGTGATTTAGCTAGAAAAGCGGAAAAGGTTCTTTTAGAGAACAAATCAACTCCTTTAGGTAGACAGCGGCAAGTAAATGAAGTTTCAGTGGAAGTAAACCCTGAAGATGCAATCGCGGAATCCGATCCCCAAATTGAGGCCCTTAGAATAGGCAGAACCTGGGTAAAGGGTGATTATTCCAAAATTAAGTGTTGGAATTGCCTACAATTCGGCCATAGTTACATATATTGTCCCGACGAAACTCGGCATGTTTTCTGCTATAAGTGCGGACAAAGGGGAGTAACCACTCCTAATTGTAAGGGTTCCCACGCGGAAAACAGGCAGCGGAGCGAGTGGGCGACCGGGGATGCTCGTTCCAAAGAATAAATCCCGAGTTTATGCCCAGCAACGAGAGTAAGCCGTCACAGATAGACCTACCTCACAAGCTGGCCAGATCAGTTAATGATCCACAACCCAGACTTTCAAACTGCGTCTATGATTTACGGCCAGAACTTTCAAATTGCGTTAATCATTTACAACCCAGACTTTCTAATAATGTAAATTATCTACAACCCAGACTTTCAAACCGTGTCAATTATTTATTACCCAGACTTTCAAATTGTGTAATTTCCCGAAGAATCCTTAAGTGCAGAGAGCGCTACCGAAAGAGAAAAAAATATAGAAGACTTATTGAAACCACATGTTTGCCAAATCATTACGATGATAGACCTTTTGCCATGATAAAAATTTTTGATGAGGAGTTATTATGCCTTTTAGATTCGGGGGCTAACGTGTCAGTATTAGGGAAAGGTAGCTTGGATTTTGTTAACAAAAATAATGTTCGTTTGGAAAAAATTAAAACTTTCGTCTTAACCGCCAACGGGTCGAAAAATGAAGTTGTGGGGTATTGCAAACTACCTGTTATGTTTAAAGGGGTTACAAAGGCCATAACGTTTTATATTGTACCGAACTTATCCCAAATTGGGTATCTTGGCACAGACTTTTGGAGGGCGTTTGCGCTTGCTCCCCAAATATTTTCAAATTTGTCCTGTATGGAAATTGTTGCCAGACCCGATGCGAATTGTCATGAGCTTAACCCAGAGCAGAGATTACGCCTTGAAGAAGTTATCTTTAATTTTCCATCCTATGAAAAATTAGGACTTGGCTGTACGCCCTTACTTGAACACCACATTGACACAGGGGATGCTTTACCTGTTAAGCAAAAACATTACCCGCTCTCACCCCCTAGACAGGAGGAAATTTATAAGGAACTTGACAGATTGTTAGCACTTGGTGTTATAGAGGAGTCAAATTCTCCTTGGTGTAGTCCCATAGTATCTGTTCGCAAGCCTGGAAAAATCAGACTTTGCCTTGACTGTAGAAAATTAAACTCGCTCACCAAGAAGGATTCGTACCCGCTACCCCACATTAACGGACTGCTTAGTCGTTTAAAAGATACACACTTCATCAGTGGCATTGATCTGAAAGATGCATTTTTCCAGATAAGATTGTCCGAGTCCTCTAAGGAAAAGACAGCATTTGCTGTACCGGGTAGGTCCTTGTATCAGTACAAGGTAATGCCTTTTGGTGTTTGCAACGGGCCTCAGACAATGAGCCGCCTCATGGACAGGGTAATCCCGGCTAGGTTAAGGGAAAATGTATTCATTTATCTTGATGATCTTCTTGTGTGCAGTCATAATTTCGACACTCACCTTAAATTGCTTTCGGAGGTTGCGTTCTGTTTAAAATCTGCTGGGTTAACAATTAATGTGGGTAAGAGCAAGTTTTGCCAACGCGAGATAAAGTATCTTGGTTATCTTATAGGCGGTGGGAATTTAAAAGTAGATCCTGGGAAAGTTGAGGCAATTACTCAATTTCCTATACCCAAGACCCCTCGACAGGTAAGACGTTTTATAGGCATGGCAAATTGGTATCGGGCATTTATTAATAACTTTTCTGATCTCGCGGGCCCAATGACGGACTGTTTGCGTAAATCAAACATACCTTTTCGCTTGTCGCCTGAGGCTATTGATTCTTTCGAAAAACTAAAATCAGCTTTGTCAAATGCTCCGGTGTTAGTTCAACCAGACTTCAGTAGGGAGTTCGTGGTTCAGTGCGATGCTTCGCGCATTGGCGTAGGTGGCGTTTTGTACCAAATAGATGACGTAGGGGGCGAACGACCAATCGCATTTGTATCTCAAAAGTTGAATAGGGCACAGCGAAACTACACCGTAACGGAGTTAGAATGCTTAGCGGCCATTATCTGCGTCAAACGGTTTAGACAGTATATTGAGGGACTCCCTTTTAAAATCATAACTGATCACTCCAGCCTTCGCTGGCTCATGAGCCAAAAAGACCTTAACGGTAGACTTGCCCGCTGGAGTTTGAAACTTCAACATTTCGATTTTGTAATGGAACATAGAAAAGGTTCCCTAAATATTGTCCCCGATACACTTTCCAGATTCGATACCGATGAGATAAGTTTAAACTGTAATCCACCCGAAATTGACCTTTCTTCACCCGAATTTAACAGTCCCGAGTATAACGGACTAAAAGAACAGATACGCCAAAATGGCGAAGCTTTTCCTGACCTGTGCCTTAACGACAACCTTATTTACAAAAGAGTGAATTTCCAAAATGGCATGGATGAAGAACATTTATGGAAGTTATGGCTGCCAGAATCCTTGACCAGGGAAACGACCAAATTGGCTCATGAGGGGGGATGCCATAGCGGCTTTAATAAGACACTTTTTAGAATCAGACAGAAATACTATTGGCCACAAATGGCACGGGATATTAAAATGTATATCCAAAATTGCGACGACTGCAAGATTATAAAACCCGTTAACCGGACCCTACGTCCGCCCATGGGAAATCAATTCCAAACTAGCCGCCCCTTCCAAAGATTGTATTGCGACTTTTTGGGACCTTACCCGTGTTCTAAATCAAAAAACTGCCAGCTTTTCATTGTAGTCGATCATATGACCAAATTTCTGTTTTTAAAGCCCATGAAGACGGCAACCACAATTAATGTAATCGATTTTTTTCAAAATGAAGTTTTTTGTACTTTCGGTGTACCACAGTTTGTACATACCGACAACGCAAAGCAATTCACCTCAAAAGAGATGAAGGAATTTTTCGATCTTTACGGCATAACCCATATCACCACGGGATTCTACTCGCCACAGGCAAACGCCTCGGAAAGGGCAAATCGTGAAGTAATTTCTAAAATTCGCTATTTTTTAAAGGACCATTCGGACCACACTAATTGGGATCGGGGAATACCGAAGATTTTGCAAATTTTGAGAAGTGATTTTCATGCGGCCATAGGGTGTTCGCCCTACTATGCGGTTTTCGGCCAAAATATGATTCTAAACGGATCAAGTTATACAATTTTAGATCGTTTAAACATGCTTCGTGATGACACACCGATCGAAAGAAATGACAAATTACAGCTTATTCGAGACAGGATTAATAAAAACCTTGATAAAGCCCATGAAAAAGCGTGTAGGACATATAATCTGAGGACCAAACCGATTAACTTCATCGTCGGCCAAGAAGTATTTAGGAAAAATCACTCACAGAGTGACTTTAAAAAGGCCCTTAACGCTAAGTTCAACCCTAAGTTTGTTAAATGCAGGATCAGGAGCAAAATTGGAAATTCTTTGTATGAAATCGAGGACCTCCAGGGGAAGTACGTCGGTAAATTTCATGCCTCTGACATACGACCCTAGTTAAACTTGCTTAACGTATATTGCCCGGCTTCGTGGGTCGAGCCACACGGTGTACATAACGTATTTTTTTTTCTGTAAATATTTTCGCGCCTAAATCCTGCCTGTTCAAACCATGTATCGGAGATCTTGATTTGAAGCAGGTTTGTTACGGATTTAAAATGACCTTTTGCCGTTTTATTTTGAACCATGAATTTTTTCCCACACCTAATAAATTTAACCATGCAGTTAAACATGCAAAACGTTTTTCTTTCCCTTGTGCATAAATATGTATTTAAATTCTCCTAGTTGCGCAATTGCATTCATAATAATTATGTATGTATGTAGCTTTTTTCGGTTGGTAACAACTTTCATCTCGTTGTTAAATTCTTTGACACCAGAAAAACAAAGAGAGAGAAAGAAAAAGGAAAAAAAACATTTTACTTTTTTTTTTTTTCTCGAATAAAGTGGTCTGATTCTGCCGTTAGAAAAACCTGTTTCAACACGCTAACAAATGCGCGTGTAATTTTTTTTTGTCATTTATGGTCATTTCGTTCTCTCTGTACTCTGGTTATTAGTGTTGACATTTCTTTTTGAAGGTGACCGTCACTATAGTTACGGTTGTTCTGCTCATCCCTCATAGTCGCTTGCGTACGTACGTACCCACATACATATATACATGCATATACTCTTTTTCTCTCTCATGACAATTATTACATGGATGATGCAATAGCGAATGGAAAGAAAAAAGAGAAAATAATTTTTTTTTGCAAATGCAATGCGTATAAGAAGGGTAATTACGCATGGTAAAGTTAGTTGATTTTGGGCAGTAGTGATGACAAGTTGTGTTAAATATACGGGAGTGTTGTTTTAAAATTTTTAAAAGAAAACTCATCTTTAAAGTATTGAATCGTGAAAGAAAATCGCATTTTTTAAGAAAAGTTTATTGGTTTGACATTAGGAGTGCCAGAATTAATCGAATAATTAAGAAAGTTTAAAAGAATGATCAAAGTGCAAACAGTTCTTTTTAATTTTCCCCCACCCCACAAAGGAAAAATGGAACAGGGAAAATAGTGTATATTGTAAATTGTAAATTAGCAATTTTTTTTTCTAAGCGCGTAAATTAATAAAATATAAAACACATAATCATTTGCATTCTAAGTGGAATAGAAACGGGGCAATCATTTGATCGAATAAACCTAAAAAAATGGCTTAGAAAAACTAGCCCATATAGACAGATCGCAGTGCGTCAAACCGCAAAAAGTTAGTTAACAACACCAACATTTGAACTTTAACATTAGTAAATAAAAACATAAAACAAGGCAATACCTTATTGAAAATACCAATCTCCTGAGAAATGTAAAACCTTTGTAATAGTGCCTAACTCGCAAACTGTTATTTTTTTTAAAAGATTCGATAAACTAAATTTATACTTTAAAGCGAAAGCACCAACAAAACAATTAATGTGACTTGTTTGTTAATATAACACCCTACAGAAGGTATAAATGCTATACAACAATACCATTTCTGTATGTAAATTTTGAAGGCAACATAAATCACCCATCTAACATTTAAATATCTAACAACAACATCTACTTGTCCTCCGGGAAAACTCAAGAGAAATAGCGAATGTTAAATCCAAGCATGGACTTATCCTCATCGAGTCTTTCAATATCCATCAAAGTATAAGCATCGGCAGCATCATCATAACAACAACACCGTTTCCTGTTACAAGAGGAACCCTAACTTCAGCAGTGGCGAAAATTAACCATTTTTATTTAAATTTTATTTGTAAGTAGTTCTTATATAAAGTATTTTCATATTTCGCGGAAACGTACCACTTAAAGCACATAATTAAAACCAATTCATAGTTCGTCACGTAAGACTTTTGCAATATGTCCATATATCCGTGGTATAATAAGCACCAGGTGTGTTGATTTGGCGGAGTTTACATTGTTCAATTGACTTGATTTTTGAGACTTGTTGTAATTCCTTTCATACTTTGAGAACAAAATTACTAATTACTATACCGTGTACTTATTCTACCATGCATATATCTAAATTAATCGTCAT
This sequence comes from Pollenia labialis, assembly GCA_949318255.1. Taxonomy (NCBI): domain Eukaryota; kingdom Metazoa; phylum Arthropoda; class Insecta; order Diptera; family Polleniidae; genus Pollenia; species Pollenia labialis. The sequence continues at coordinate 132,608,816 of OX439143.1, read as the reverse complement.
AATTCGAACTTGTCATATTAATTTTCCTTGGTACAGATATTTTTTCCTTATCGTAAACAAACGCATCGATGCAAAGAAAACCAAATACATGTAACCAAAGGTACCTATTTTCAGATAAAAATAATATAAAGTATAGATCAATAAGTATCAGCTCACTACCAAAACAATATAAAATTTCGAATTGGAAATAAAAAAAAAAAGAAAAAACAAAGCAACAAAAAAGGAACTTTTAATATTTTTTTTTCTAAAAGGTCTATAAAGCTAAATTTGCTATAAATTAGAATTTGATTGTATATTTTCATAATTTTCATTGTTGGCTTCCTTATTTGTTGTAAATAGCCTTAAGAAAAGGCTTTATAAAGATAAAGGCGTATTAGAACAAGCCCTTATTCTTACGATGTCTAATATAAAAAAATTGTAATATCTATAATATAAACTCTTAGTTGTCGTAAAAAGGAAAAGAAAAACAAAAATTATAATAACAATAAAGATTATTGTAAAATTTATTGGAAAGTTCAAATGATTTGCTAATTTTTTTTTAATGGATGCTAGGAAGAACCGAGCCATGGTAAGTAAAACCATTATGTAAAGGATTGTTTTGTACATGGGACAGGTTAAATAAATTGTAGGGTACCAGCCTGTTATAGGGTGGTGTAGGGAATATTGTACCCCTATATGGCGCAACACCTAGCCATATCATCACTTATTGTGATGAATTCTCATTTTTAGATTTCCCAGCTTTTCCGTACGTTTGTCATTTTAGTTTCGAGTAACTTTTCCCCCGTGGCACTTTTGCATTTTAGTTTTTTTTTTATTATTGAATTTTCTGCATACTTCCAGGGTGTGAAGTATGTATATGTGCTTACGCGTCAAATCCCGGGTCGGGAACCACACCTCCTCTCTGAGCTAGCTGGCCACCTTTTATGCCCACCCTTTTCCGGTTTTTGAATGTTGATAAATTTGTATTCAAAGTTATTTGACGGCGCGTAACATTGTTCAATTGTTCGTATTGTGCAATTATATCGCGAATGTGTGTTTAATATTCGAAGTTGACACAATATATTGGTAACAAACAAAAGACTTTTGATTATTATTGCAAAACTAAAAGAAAGTGACAACATGAAAGTTGGCAACATTGTACAATATTGCTTATGTTATTACGTTATGTTCACCTTTTTATTGAATGAATGAAACCATTGTGCGACTTATTGCATAATATAGGACAAAATGGAAATAATATGGCGAATATTATATTGTACAATAATAGTGCAAGTGTATGGGCCGCTTAGGCTTTTTAAATGTTTGATGACAATAGAGATATTTGGCATTACCAAACACATTGTTAACCATCAAATACTTTCTTAATTCCATAATTTATTTACGCTTTGTATTTGAAAAAATATCAACGAAGCTACACTTTACGTTTGCACATGTCGCTGTTTCATAAACCACTACATTAAAGAGCATAAAAAATGTTTAATAAAATGGGCACTTCTGTGTCGAGCAACTTTTCGATTGAAATGTGTGAAATGAAACAAAAATGTCGTATATGGAAACAAACATCTGTTTTTCTAACTAAACTGTGTCCGTAATTTTTTTTGAAGAATAGATGCTACAGGGTTGTTATATGTGACGATTTTTCTTCATTTTGACGATTTTTTTTGAGAAAATACAGTAAAATGACGATTGACGATTTTTTAACTAAAAGTAATAGTGTTATGACGATTTTCTGACATCAATAAAACACTTACAAGAAATATTTGCAATTATGTATATTGGGAACAGTCCAAAATGTAAATCAATTTTTTGAAATACAAAAATTTATGGAAATTAAAAAAAAAAACAATTCCTCCCCTATCACAATTTTGTAGACGATTTTGTTAAATTTTCGCGACGATTCGAATTTTGTTAAAACTTTTGACGATTTTTGAGGAAAATAGTCTAACAACCCTGACAGGCTGTCACGAAAGGAAATGACTCGCCAATTTACAGAAAAATTGTGTCTGTAACATTTTTAAGAGAAAAGTTCCCGCTTTGAATTCGCAAATAAACTCACAAATAAAAATGGCGGCTGGCGAGAAAAAATTTTAACCCTAAAAAACAATTCAAATTCAAAATACAAATTATAATAATAATATTTTGTTCTTGGCACATTTTTTTATTGTTTTATTATTATTTTGTTTTTAACATTTTTTAAGTTATACGTTTGTTTTTAATGCTCGTTTGCAAACAACAAACATTAAAGTCTTACTTTACAATCTTTTCGATGCGAGAAGTTCTCACTAAAGTTACAGAACATGGATACTGGTCTAGAACCATTATTTAAAGGTGTTACACACATCAGAACAAACTCACAATACCAATTGCAATTCATCTTGTCATTGAAACAGGTGAAAAAAGAAAAATATAAAAAAATAAAAAAACTTTTTTATTAGCTTCCATCTTTAAATCAGCTCGTTAATATAAATAGTTTTATTTTTTTTTTTCTAAAGTCCTGGCAGGTGAAATGAATGATTGGCGGTGAAGTGGTGGCCTTGTTTTAGAGTTTAAACAATTCGGCTTGAAGTATTTTGTAATACAATACCTTAGAAAAGAAAAACTATTATTAACTATCGTAAATTGTTATCTACAAAACAAAAAATCCACAGCTGCGACAAAAACTATTGACTCATTGTCAAAATGTTAAATACCCCCAGCTAAAGCACATTATTCAAAAAAAAAAAAAATAGTTGCAATAAAATAAATTGCACAAAAAATATGAACATTTTTGCAAATAATGGTTTTATTATTGATTAAAGTTTTACGTATATGACACAACTGAAAACAACAATTGGAATAATGAATACAATAAATACTTCAACTTAAATTTATTTATAAATACATGAAATTGAGGTTAAAGACATGCAAATAGTTTTGTAAAAACCTGAAATAAATTTTAAGACATTGAAATAAAATAAATGTTTTGGTATCAAACAAAAAAAAAAAAAAAAGACCAATAGAGTTTTGCTAAAAAATATTACAAAGTGTTTATGTCTTAGTTTATGTGTAGTCTAAACAATAAACTAAAGTTTAAAGTATGCATGTACAGAATTTTGTGGCCCTTTGTTTTTTTTAGGAACCACAGGACATGATATATACATAAATATATGTGTACAAACTGAAGTTTTAAAGTTTAGTCTAAGCTATAGTCATACTTGTTGTATACCCCGAGTTTAAAACATAGTCGAATATCCGTAATTTCGACAAAAAGAAAGCAGGTCGTGTTCGTAGCCAACAGTTACCTTTACCTTTTTCAACTTTTATTTTGCCTACGTGTTTTTACCTATAGTTTTCCTTTAAAATATTGCAGCTTTTACACCATAGATTTGCTGGATGTCTTTTTGTAGAAATTACGGGCATTAACCAGAGTTAGAGGAAACACTGTACACTAATATAGTGTACTTTTGGAAAACTTTAACCTTTTGAACTTCAGTTGGAGTTTGTGAATTGGTCACAAACAAAGTACGGTACACAACGATTATAGGCTGAAGAACACAAATACTTAATTGTCGTACCGATCTTGTTTCGGCACACGTTAACTGTTTTTTTTTTTCATTCGTGTTCAGCATTTTATAGAGAACCCATAGTTTACTTTTAATGTTAACATTCTTTGCTGCATTTGGGGGTTTTTCTCATGAAAAAAACGTAAGTTAAACATAAGCAATATGCATAAATAAAGATCCGTACGTTATCTAGTATTTATGTTCATTAGCTTACAATCGTTGTGTACCATATTATGTTTGCGTTCATATTCACAAATACAACATTTTTTTTTTTTTTGTATTTTGCATTTTTGTTTAGAATGTGTATTTATACTGTTCATGGCAAAATACGGTACGGTACACTAACGTGCAAAACAAAAACAATCCGAATTAAAAAATGTAAACATCTTTACTTAAGTACACATTCTGTGGCATACCAGAATATGTCCCGCCGCACAGTACTTTTTCTATATACAAAAAAAAAGGTGAAATAATGTTGTTCCAATGTTTTAAAAAAATTACAGTACTGTATTCGTATCTAAATAAATTACGTGTATGAAGAACCTTTATTAATGTTAAATTAATTCATGTACTGGGAAAATATTTATTAAAAATTTATTTTAAAGAAATACCACAATTTTTAAGTTAGTATTTGGTTAATAAGAGATCTTATTTTATATGAGCCCACACTTTATTTAAAGTATGTATTAGTTATGTTCTGGATTAATCTTAAAATAGCGTTGCCGTAACTAAAAAAAATTTTTGATGGACAAATAAAAAAAAACTGAGTGGATCCTTTTTTAAATTTTCTCTGTCGTTTATTTAACCAATTGTCCGCCATTAAGAATCAAAAGAGAAACTAACCACATTTTAGTTCTAACTTTTTTTAGAGGCCCAAAACGCATTTATTATTTTTTATAATTTAGTACTTCAGATTAAAAGCTTTAATATTTTTCTGTTCGATACAATAATTCTATTTTTTTTGTACTGTTATTAACGTTCTGAAGAAATAGCTTCAAGAAAATATCTACCGTTATTAGACAAATAACCGTAAAAAATTCAAGTCAATCTTAGTTTTACTTAAATCAATCTCATTTTCGGATTATTTTTTTTCTTTTGAGTGTACAGCTGGGTATCATTTGATCTGGCTTCGCCCAATATACTTTCATAAACATTTACGACTACAAGTATTTTAACCAAACTACTGCATAAGGCGAATTGACTAGAAGGTGAGGTAAACTCTACAACAACAACACTGCTTCTGTGGTCGGGTTGTCAAAAATATTGCTAGTAAAAAAATAGGTTTGTTTACATAAAAGACTAGCTTGTATACAAACTTTGAAAAGTCGACCACCGAAAAAAACACCATATGTTGACTTGACACCACCTCGATTCGACTTGCTACTGCTTATACAACATATATCCTCTCATCTATAATCTATATTCTCTCGTCAAAAGCATTTTGCTTTAAGTATATCGACTATAAGCTTTAGTTTCTTTCTCTAGTCTCTCGTTTTAAGTCTTGTATATTGTTTCGTATATAGTTTTTTCTATATATGCTCGTAATAATTATGATTTCTAATACTCACAAGTATTGCAGGGTATCATAAGATCCTCATTCGCCCAATATACTTTCATACATATTTTATTTAATTTTCTATGACTTTATAAATTTTTTATTTCTATAATAAAATTTATAGTTGACAAAAAAAAACACACACACACAGATATAACAAACAATTGTGTTTGCTTAAACGTGATTCAATTAAATGTCTTTTGTTAGTAGTTTTTATCATCTACAAACGTGTATAGATTTTCTAAATTTAAAATTCCAGCAAAGTTATCGTTGGCATGCCATACAATAGACTTAGTTGAATTTAAATTATTGAATACTTTTTATTAAAAGTTAATAATATTTTAAAGGTTGTGTATTGAATTTGGCTTTGAAATATTTGTGGAAAAAACTTGGCATACATTTAGGATTTACTATAAAATGTTTTATTATTATTTTGAAAAGCTAAAAGATTCAATTCGGTTAAGGTGGTTTTATTTAACCACCAGTTAATAATTTATTGGGAGAATTAGTAAAAAAAAAAAAAAAAAAAATCCCAAAATGTATGCTTTAATTTTGTTTAGAGTTTTTGTTGAGTTAGTATTTATGTTATAAAATTTGAGGACTAAAATTATGCGGTTTAAAAGCTTAAATTGGTGATTGTTTTTGTTTCAGTTTCTATTTACCAAAAATTAATTAAACTTAAGCATATTTTAAGGCTCTTTGTTACAATTTTTGTATGATTTTTTTTTAACGCCTTAAAGTATTCTTTATTAACATATTTGCAAATAAAGTGTTATGTTTTTGCTATTTGGGTTTTCAGTGTACATTTGTTCAGTGCAAAAAAAAAAAAAATTGCGTGACGTGTGGCACTGCCAAAAATTCCCAGTTAATCCTCATTTTGCCATGAACAGAATAACAAACAAACAACGCCTGCATATTATTGCATTTTATTATCAAAATTTGTGCTTTGTGAGAAATATGTTTCTATCGAAAAATTGTCTTTAGCGACGAAGCTCAAATTTAGCTTTAAAGGTAAGCACACAAACAGAATTTGCGATGATTAGTGACGTTTTTTTTTTTACCGAAAATTGAAGAATTGGATTTGGTTGACATGTAGTTTGAACAAGACGGCACCACGGTACGCGATACCATGAACCTATTGATTAGCGATTTATATCCGTAATGTCTACAAAAAGAAATCTAGTTGTGTATTTTAATCTATGGTGTAAAAGCTGCCATATTTTAAACTAAAGGTTAAAACACGTTGGCCACACGTTGCTTTGAGGTTAATTTAACTGTTAGGTACGAACACGACCAGCTTTCTTTTTGTAGAAATTACGGGCATTTGTGAGCAATTAATCTAACGTTTTGGAGCAATCCAAGCAATGCGATTTGACCACACTAGACAATTGTCTGTGAGTATACGTGAAGTCACAAACCAGCCACAACTCCAATTCCCTGGAGGACAGCTGTCATTGCCGAAACGCTAAAAAAGAATGCCAACGTTGTAGCTTACGGAAAGGAACACCTACGGTGTAGCCGCAGGCACAATTTACATGAAATAATCTTTAAAAAATTAATGTCAGGCGTTCATTTATCACCCCAAATAAATATTTTATTCACTTTTGCAAGTTTTCCAAACCCAAGCCATTAAAAAAAATTACCCTACGCTATAACCTTTTAGTTAACTGTACTTAAATGCAATTAGTAAAAAATCGGAAAAGGATGTTATTGTGAAAAAAGGGGAAAATAAAAAGAATTCTGTCTACTAGTAAAAAAAATTTTTCCAGTTTTTATATTTTACACTTAATGAAAGAATATTCTTCTCTTGATATTTTAATTAAAATATAATAAAACTGAAAACAAGTTAAAGTATGTAGACGAAATCTAGAAAACGCTTAAAAATTACTTTTTTAGAAATGTCCATTGCTGTGATAAAATTTTTTTGCGGAAAAGCCTTTATTAGAAAAATGCAAATAATTAGAAAATATATTATAAGACATAATACTAATAAAAAATGTTAGAAAACTTTCTTTTACGTTTCTTTGTAGAATATTGTTTTCATGGACGTACTTTATTTAAACAAAATGCGCTCAGCATTTACTTTAACACCTCTTAAGTGAAATAAATAAAAATTTTTTTTCCTTGAAGTATCTTATCCCATTTAATTTGTAATAAATTCTCAAATCTTCTTCTGCTTTACTTTTGAAAACCAAGATAATTTTTCACCTTAATCATTTTCAATGGTTCTCAAGTTGGGTTATCTTTTATTAAGAAACTTTCGTGTTGATAAAAATGTACAAGTAATGAAGAAGAAATTACCAAGAATAAGAGGCATATTCGACTATAACGAATTTTATTTACCTTTCAGATACACATATGGTCAAAATAAGAGGTACAAAGGTTTCTACTGCATCTATAGATTAATTTAAAATATATATGAGCCATTCCGCGCCAAAACGAATTTTATTTTTCCAATTTTGTGATATTTTATAGTACACTTTTACTTCTTGGTAAATTTTGAAATTTTTTTGATTGCTCCTTCAAATGACTTTTTTTATACCCTCCACCCCAACTAGTTATGGTGGGGATATCATACTAAGTTTGTGATTATGCGTGAAACTTTTTTAATATTCATCTAAGATCCCTAAAGTATATGAATTCTGGGTCCTTTACTACTTCTTAGTAGATTTAGCCATGTCCGTCTGTCTGTCCATCGGTCTTTCCGTCTGTCGGTCTGTTGAAATTACTCTCACTTTCGAACGACTCAAACGAAAAAAAAACAATATTGGTATCAAATTGTTTTTAGTTCTCCCAAGCTGTTTGGGATTTAAATCCAGCAAAATCGGTGCAGTAGGAAAAGAGTTATGAATTAATATGTGGATCAACCACCCAAAAAAATTGATAATTTTGTTACAAAAACTAGCATAAATAGTGGTGGAATGCAGATATTGATATAAGATTTTGCACAAATTCGTTCTTTATAACTAGAAATAATATCACAAAATTTCGTCAAACTCGGTTCACTATTTACCATAGGCCCTATACAAAGTTCACTCTCGAAAAACACTTTAATACGCCTAAAACCCTAACGACTAACGCTATTATAATAACTAAAGTTGGTCAGTGATAGTTGTGTAAGACTGTAAACCATTTTTCCAAATTTCGTGAAGATCGGTCCATAATTTACCGTAGATCCTATATAAAGCACACTCCGGAAATATTCTAACTGTAGGTGGAGAATATCGAAAGATTCGGTACAGCCGAATATAGCACGCTAACTTCTTAAGTTTTCCTTAGTTCATTACTTTCTTAATAATCGTCCATATTCGAAAATTTTAAAAATCAAAAATCGGTACTAAATATGAAAAAAATTTTTTTTTTTTTTTATTTCTTTATAAATATTTGTGATATTAATTAAAAAATTAATTGAATTTGCATCAGTTAACAAACATAGTATCAATTAAACGTTTAATCAAGTGAACACTTAATTAAATTTTTAATTAAAACTGTTTTTTAATTGGTAAAAATAATATGGGAGAATTTTTTCTTTATTTTAAAGTCACACATTTTCAAAAACACGATTTAAAATTCAAATCTTAATCAAATTTATTTATTTTAAAGAAAGCCTTCATTTTAAATAAAATTCTGTTTTCCTATTGGCTACGGCCGCATGTTACAAAAAAGTTAATTTTGAAAATTGGTCTTTTGGGGAGTAATTAAAATTGGTTAAAATATGGAATTTGGGGTACATTTTATTTAACCCTATTTTGCCCTTTCGCGCCCACTCTTAAACGCATTGTCAGAAAAATTATTTTGTATAATTATTTCCTTAGTGAGTAGATCTAAATTAAGGATTTTTAAAAAATTTTTGACTTTTTTAATTTTCGGGTGACTAGAAATTAAAAGTTGCTTATAAGCAACTTTGGGCCGTTGAGGAAGTATTTCACTTTATGAAAAATTAAAACAAACTTTTCTTTTTTTATTCATTCTTTAACCAACTCTAAAAAATCATCGTATGAACGCAAAGGAATTTTGGAAATTACCTCAAAAGGAAATGAAGAAAAAACGACGTCGTAAAAGTCCTCATGTGGATTGGGTGTTTCATACAAGAAATACAAAATTGTAATTGAACCAGCACTTGACTCTGGATGGCGGCTTAAAGAGAAGCACACAGCGAAAACACAAATGAACCGTTATATTATAAATGTGACGTGATGGGAAAAAACAAAAAAAAAAAAAAAAAAAAAACAGTTTCAATGGTTAAGAAAACCTTTTCAATATCGTCCTGTATAATTTAATATGTTTAAACATTTCATGTTACATTTTACAAAAATTATTTTCAAAAGTAGCAAAATTATGGTTGTTTTGTTCTCTGCAGTAGTTGAATGCTTTGCAATCACTTGCTGTTTTTGCCTAAAATTCTCACATTCTTTTTTGACTCCAATAAACACATAGAAAATGGCTGAAATAAATTACCATAATATGATTAATATTGATCATACATATTACTGTTAATGCTGAGCATAATTCGGTTAATTTACACAAAATCATGGTTGATTAAGACAAAATTTGATTAATTTTTTAAAAAAATATGGTAATTTTTGACCATATTTATGGTAATATTTAACAATTATATGGTTACCAATAAACATTAGTATTTTTAAAATCAAACCACAGTATGCTGCACTTAGAACGTGGTTATCTCAAACTAGTTTTTTTCTACGTGTACGATTTTCGAAAAACTTATTTCAACCAACCTCCGACCAAACGAACAAAGTTAAAGTTAAAGTCAATTCTTTCTCCCGAAGGGTTTCATATACATATTTATATCTTTTATTTTAAAAATTCCATACGAATGGACAAATTTATACAAGTTAATGCTTGCAGTGTAGTGCTTGAAAACAAAACAACAATTTAATGCGAAGTGAAAACTACCCAACCATATTCTTGTTTATGGCAGTTGATGGAAAAACTAAAACCACTTTTGCTTCTTCTTTTTTTTAGCTTGCTTTACTTTCGTTGTACGTTATTTATTTATTTATTTCTTTTACCAGTTAATGTATGATAAACTGTTTTCGAGTTTGAAATAACATTTTAAATATTTATACACAATTTTCTTACGTAAAACAGCCAGGAGTTGTTTTAGGCAAAACAGCCAAATAAAAAAAAAAACTATAAAAACTAAATGAAAATTTTTTATATTTCTATTTCTAAAAATGAATTTTTTTTAATTTATTAAAATTGTGGCAAAAACTTTAAACATGCTTTTCGCTGCCAATATTTGTTTGAAAGTTTTTTTTCATTCTTAATACATTAAGGCATTTGGACTTTTAAGTAGAGCTAATTTGATTTAATAGTTTTTAGCAATTTGTTCTTCTTAAATTATTTTAATTTTTTTTATTATTTCTTTAAATCAAGAATTAAAATTTGTTTTGTTATTGCTGCATAAGCAATTTCTGTTAAACTTTTTGCTTGACTTCCATTTTGTTTATATTAATCCATTTCCGTTTCCGCTTTAAATACTTTCTCATTAATGAAAGGAAAATAAATATGTGTTGTTTTCTTTTTTTTATTGCATGTTTATATTTTCTTGGTTTATGTTTTTCTTATTGTTGTTATTTTATTGATATTGTTGTGCTTTTCTGTTATTATTACATTGTAAAGGTCGTTTATTCTTTTGTCAAAATATTTATAATAATGTAAGAAAATATATAAAAAAAAAAAAGAAAAACAAAAATTTACGTAAAACATTATGTGGCATTGATAAATGGACTTCTTTGAAAAAGTTTCTTTTTTTTTCCAAATGACTTAATTTTTTGATAATAGATTAGCCCTTTCAACTCTAAAAGAATTTAAGTTCTAAAAACAACAAAATAATTGTTAGTCAAAGTTGAAAATCACGATTTTGTACAGGGTGGTGCAACCATAATGGACGATCTTAATTATGAGTCACACCTTAACGTCAAGTTGTTTGGCCAACTTAATTTGACATTTCTTTGTTGCAGTGTTTGGCAAATTTAACCATCGAGAGGTACACAATTGAGCGGCGTGCATTTCGAGTGATTGTTGAAAAGCCGATGCATTCAAAAAGAATAACTGTTTGGTGTACAAATTTAGTTTTAAATTAGTAAAAATCACTTTAAAGTCTTTTTCAAACTTGCCCAGAACTGATTTAAGTTATGAAACTTGCCCATATAAAATATACTAATGGATGTTAATACTTGTAAATATGTAAATAAAAATATGCATTTATGAAAGAAAAATGATTAGAATATAGAAACTCTCTCAAAAGATTACAACAAAATTTCTTTCAAAATTTCGTACACTTAAAGTAAAACCAAAAAAAAAATGAACACATTTCTCACTCAAACAATAATTGAGTTAAGGTTTTTTAGCAGCAGAGCAGAGTTTTTTCTCTCGCTCTCTTTCTACTCTAGTCATTTTCTCTGATATATGGATATTTTTATTTAAATGCATGTTTGTATCCAGGATGGCAGCTTAATATTTTGCTTATTCATTTGACTTTATTATTCCGTTATTTGTTATCATTTTGAAAGTCATGTCAAGATAAAAATGACAAACATTATTATTATTATTACCATACATATATATTTGCTGTTAATGGCTAAAATCATAAAAGGGAATCGAAAACATGAAAATTATTTTATGATAATGAAAAGCGGAAAAAACAATAAAATAAGAGGAAAAAAAGGTGAAAACACTCACAAGTCATTAAATTTTTCTACTTTTTTTTACAAATATTTTTTTTACTGTTAATTAAAGGCTTACCCCGTTATTCATAAAAAATATTTTGGATTTATAAAAAAAGGTTTATCAAAAAACATTCCATAGAAAATTAGTTCTATAAACCTGTTTTAAACCTTAGACATTTTTATTAATAAGGCTTTTAAAGACTGTTTTACAGAGACATTTGCGTTAATTAAATTAAATTAAATTAGTCCTCCATCAAGAATCCACAACCATATTATAGTTGCCTCTAAAAATGTTTTCAAGAGAAACATACTATGGTTGTAAGCCAACCATGCTATTGTAAGTGTTAAACAAATTTTAGCTATTATTGATCATAAAATAATATGGATGAGGCTTCTTGATGGAAGCCTAATTTAACCATAACAAAAATATGATTATATTAAACATAATATGTTTAAAATTTTCTTTAAAAATAGTTTGGTAGGAGGTGACCATATTTAAACATGTTTTTCTCTGGGTGTAAAAAGGTAAAAAGACAAGACACAAGAAGAAGTTTCCATAAAGTCTTGTAAGAAAGCATTAAAATTAACTGCCCCTTTGAAGAGTTTTGTCATTGACGACTTTGTCGCATTTCAACACATCAAAAAAACATTGAAAGTCATTGTGAAACTCAACAGCTCAACTTGATCTAAATCTACTGTAAATAAATTTTTTTCAAACATATTAGACTCTATAATAAGCAGACGTCTCTTCTAACCGGACATAACACCTTGACGTTGAATGTCCGGTTATGGAAGGTTTCATTGTATTGAAATAAACTTCTTTTTTTAAAAAATTAACTATTAAATTGTTTGCGGCAAAAAATCCTTAAATGTGCCACTGTGCTTCGTTCATAAAATTGTAAGCATGATTAAGCATGACTATGCAATAACAGGAACCCATAATAATAAAACGTTTCGTGATGAATACGCAAACGATTTTTATAATGATCATAAATTGCACAATGTTAAAATATTGCAAAGAACGAAATTATTGCTAACGCAAAATTCAATGCCAAAACATTTTTAATGTTGCCATTCACACAATCATGTAAACTTTTTAAAGCTTTTGTTTTCAAACAAACCTAATGGCTATTATTTTATTTTCTCTCCCTTTTTTTTTTTTTGCTAAATTAACTACCTAAATTTACTTTCCATTTATCAATACATGTCCGTATATTTTTTTTGTAATCCCTCTTTGTTATCAAACAAAAAAAAAATACTCCCAAAAGTATTATTTTAATTATCCATTGTTATTTTTATTTTCGTTTAGCTCTTAAAAGTATGCAATAAAGTTTTACCACAAATACCTAAAAGCAAAAAGAGAAAAACAAACAATAAACTACAAAAGGGAGAACAAAAAGAGCGCTGCTTGCACAAATTAAACTTAATTCATTTTCCGTGACATTGCGGTTTTAACTGAAATCGGCTAAAATTCAGAAAATTATAAAAGTAAAGAAACAGTGATTTTTTGTGGGGTTAATGGGGGAAAAAATAATATTTAAAACGATTTATGGTAGAGGAAAATGTATTGTTTTATTTTAAAGTAAAATTTTTTGAAGAGATTAACCAGAAAAAAAAATTAAATTGTATGGGCTTTACAGTTTTAATTAACAAAATTCAAAGGAATTATGGTTTTCGAAATATGAAAGGAAGAACTGACTAAAATGTTGATTAAAGGAATGATTTTCAACAAGTTTTAAAACAAAATTTTCATTTGAAAAAGCTTTAAAAAGAGATGGTGTGACCAAAAACAAAATAAAATCATTGTATACGTGCGAACATTTAAGAAAATTTCTATTAAAACCTTTTTTATGCAGCTGTCAACAAAGAGGAACCTGTACTGGCTTGCGTAGCAAGTTACATGCCCAAAATCGTAGGATGTCTCGAGTAAGCGTCAGAAGCAGCGTTAGAACAAGTCAGGTGATTTTGACAAATAAATTTGTACTTGTGGTGATCCCACATAAAAAACGTTATAAAAAGCATGCTTTACTTAAACTTAAGCAAAAAAACAAAACAGAATTGAGAAAAAACATATAAATAAATTGAAATTTGAAAGCACTGCGGAAAATTCATTTTACGGTCTGAAATATGATTGCTGAACTGAATATCGATTTCCACACAAAAAAGAAAAAAACGTCCATGACACACACATATTTGAAATGTTATTTTCGTATGGAACTCGATATTGAGTTTTCTCAGAAAATTGTGAATAAAATCAAAAGTTGTGTACCGATTACAATGAAATAAACCTCATTTCAGTCGAAATATTTTAAGCTAAACGCTTTTAGACCAAAACTGTGATTTTTGTCGCATTTTTATTATTTATGAATTTTTAAAGCACTATTTTTCGAAATTTCAACGATATCTATGAAACTATTCGGCAAATTTAAAAACAATGCAAGCACGGCTTAAAGATAATATTGTTGCCGAGTTTCGGATTTCGGAAAACAGTCAACCGTTTTCCAGTTATTCCAAAATATGTAGTGAAAATGCCTTCATTTTAGACATAATGGTATATCTACACAGAGGAAAATGGAGATTAGTTTTGAAATCAGCGACCTCAAGTTAGTAAAAATTTCAATTAAATTCTAGACCGCAAAAAAAAGTTCAATTTTGTTGTGCAGTGCAATCAATTATAGCAAATTTCGATCCACCACGGAGAATACCATTGGTTAAAATATTCTTGTGTGACTATAGACTGCAAACCGTCGCAAATTCGAAAAAGATACAACTGCAAAGAATTCTGATGATGAGAATGTGGTTGTTCTCAAAACATGCAAATTCGATGCGAGTTCCAGCCCTGGTTCAGTCAAGAATGAACATTTTTTTAAAAAAATTTTAATTCATTTCATGTTGAAAAATTCCTTCTTTCATAACAAATAATTTAGTAAAAGTTAAATTTAATGAACTTAAGCCTAATTTAAAAATGTCAAATATTTTGAGTACTACTTTTTCCACCCATAAGGTGTGCTAAACACTTTTACAAAAAGAAAATTAACGTTCATTTACATTTTATTTATGTATATTTTTTTAATTCATTGAATTAATTTCCCCGTTTACTTATTTTTTTTTTTAAATCCTGTAAAACCTGTTTTCTGGTTTTTTTTCTTATTTATTCCTAAACTGCCTAAAAGCATGTTTTATAAATTACTTTATTATTTATTGTTTTTTTTCTTTTAAAATTAAGTGTTTAATGTCTAAATCGTTCTTGTCAGCCTAAAACTTATGGAATATTAAAAGTTATTTAACTTCTCCCAAAGGTATGCAAGATATTTTGCTTAAATGTATGTATTACGGAAGTTATAATTATTTTCTTATTATTTATTGGCATTTATTGCCATTTATTTAAATAATGCGAAATCCATGTTTTTTAATTTCTCTGTTCCTGAAAGTATGCTAAGTAAATAATAATTTTTTGAATTCTTAATAAATCTCTTTAGGTATGCCTAAAATTAAGCTTGATATGTAATATTGTTTTACTTCTGATTTATTTCTTTATGTTATAATAAGATTAAGCATTAAATATTTATTCTAAGAACGGTAACTTTTAATAGCTCAGTACACTTGAATGCCTTATAAATTGTTATTAATCTGCCAATATTGAAATTATTTAACTGCTCCTTAAGTTATGCTAAATACTTTGTTATTTAGTTTTTGTCAAAAGGTAAAACTTTTATGAAAATGTAAACTATTTACATTTGTAATAGCAAATGAATTAATTAAAATTAATGAATTTTAATTTAGTAAACTGTTTTTTGTGCTTTTACTTAAACAACTGAAATTACTTTTATGGGCAACCTTAAGTTATGCTAATAATATTGTTATATTGAATTAAGTAAAAGACCTACAACAGAAAAATTAGTTTACATGATTTTAAAAGTTAAATAGCAGTTTTGTTATAAGAATATACCCTGCGGGAAATTTGAGTCAACAGTTTTATAATAAAAAGGAAAAAATTGTGATTGCTGAAAACAGATCATATCACTTAACTGGTGATAATATGTTTAAAGAGTAGTTACTCCAAAAGGTAATAGACAAGCAACTAGTCATGTAACTTGATTTTGTGTGGGTAGTGGCGGATTTTCCCTGATTTTATTACTTTATATGAAGGGTATCTTTCATATGAACATGGTTCACTCGGGACAATATCTGCGACAGGCATTATTTTAACCCAAAACGTAATGTGTCCACTTCGGTAATTTCTGTGACCTGTTACAAAGTGTCAAAAAGGTGCCAATCAACCCCCTTCTAGGACATCACTTTGTTAAAGTTCCAAGTCCCCTTCATATAAAGTGTTAGATCTAGAACGGGTCCACGCCACTTTATAACTGTCACGTGACAAGATTGGTGTTAGTTCCCTTTTCCCAAGGGTATTGTTGTATAATTTATTGAGCTTGAAGTTTTTCTTTATTAATTCACGCCAATATTTCGATACAGCAATGTGCATCAAGCTCAATAAATAATACAACAATTTAAAAAGCCTTTATTTAGGCTTGCACTAAGGCCTAAGACCGCCTATGCAGGAAAGCCTTAATAAGCGAAGCCGGTATTTGTTATACCGTAGAGAAAATCCGTGCGTCCGGCCGAAGGCCAGCTATGCAGAAGAGCTTTAGTTATCGAAACTGATGATTGGCATATCATAGAGAAGAAAATCCTTGCGCTTGGCCGAAGTCTCAACCATGCTATCTATCATCGCACACAATACAATTAATTGTATTATACATATTGGGGTTTTATTTCATTCCAGAAATTGGGGTCTTGTTTCATATGAAATAAGCTCCCAAAAATTAGGGTATTATTTCATTTCTGTTCGGGATGTTATTTAATTTCGTTGGGAGTTTATTTCATTTTCAAAATTGGGGGTTTATTACATATGAAAAAAGGCCCCACACTTTGGGGGACTATTTCATTATATTTTTCGGGGTCATATTTTGGGGGGTTATTTCATGCCGCATTAAAATTTAGTTAAGTTGTTTATTTAGGTGGATCAAAGAAAAAAGTTGTAGCAGTCATCCTCTATAATGAAAGATATGACAATAAAGTTTCTAAAACAACAAAATTCTTTTTTGCCACGCCTTAAAACTCAGCGCATTTTGTTTGTAATTAATACGGCCGCCATTTGAAGTCCGATCTTAACATATCGTATAACATTCCGAAGATAAGCTTAAAAGCATCGCAGGTCTAGCAATAGAAAATTTATGCACCGCATAATTAATTAACTAAAATTCTTAACATCTTGACTATGTTTTCAGTTTTGCCTTTAGGGGCTTTTTAATCCGACATCAAATTCTAGGTACTACTTATGCCATCTCGTATCCGTTCGTTACTCATGTCCAATTTTTTGCCACATGCCAAGAAACTTCTTTTAAAACTTTAAAGAATATAGAATTTATAATAAACTCACTTTTATGACACCGCTCGAAATTTACTGCAACTTTATGCCACAAGAGTTAGAGAGTGAAGAAGAGAAAGTGGATCATGCTATTGACTTTAAAATAAATAAGAGAGCTTTACTTTTTATTATAATTTTATTTATTTTAGCCTTAGGGTAGGCAGACACTAACATTAAAATTAATATCCCCTAAGACATACTTTACTTTTTATGTATATTTCTGTAATAAAAGCTTCTTCAAGATTCCCATATGCATCTAACTTAAGACAAATATTTAATTTATTTAACTGTTCTTGTTACAAAGATTTATGTTATTTTTAACAAATTAATTTATATTTTATACTTTATGGCATTTTAACAACAAATTTTGGCAAAAGAAAAAAAAAAGAAACGAATAAACTAACGTTCACATAATCTTTGATTTATGGCAAAATGCAAAATAAATACGAAGAAAGAAATATTTGTATAACTCCTATACTGATTACATGTTTCCAGCAGATTGTTCGAACCGGGTCGTACACTGCAGGTGGCAAAAAAAAAAGAAAGGTAGTTCAAATGAATGTGACCTGGATTTGTTGAAGGCAAAAGCAAAAAACAGGACTCAGTTACAACAGCTAAAGAAATTTTAATGTTTTAAAATAAAATTTAAAATTTCAAAAATTTTAAACATTAAAAATCTCTATTTTGTTTTCGGTTTTTGTTTCTAATTTAATAAATTGTTTAATTTTCTATAAACATTTTCTCGTAAAGGTTTTATTGTTTTAATTTGTATTGTGTTGACAAATCATTAAAAAAAAAGTCATGATTTTCATTATTTACTATTGTAAAGAAAATCAATCGTTTTTAATAGTTTAAATCAGTTGGGGAAATTACAGGACATCCCCTTTTAGTCACGCAAACTTGATTTACTTTCTTTGTTGATAAAGGAAAATTGTTTTAAATTAAAAAAAAAACAACTATAAAATTCTAACCAAACAGTACGAGATATTGTCCTATGAAACACAAGGAAGCAAATAAATTGTTTAATAGCAATTTTTTCCAATGAAAAGGGGCGAAATGTAACCCCTAAGTCCATTTAATTAATATAAAGGAACAATAAAGACATAAACCTTTTTAAATCCTTTTGTTTTTTTTTTTTTTTTTTTTTTTGATGAGGCCTGATTTATCTTTACGACTAGGTTCGGCATATTTAATTTGTTATAGCGGTACAAGAGTAAAATACAAAAAGAATTAATACAATCGATGTGAAATTCCATATCTTAAGATTGTGGCAACACAAAGCGTATGTATGTAGAATCCCATAAGCACCACGACCCAGAGGATCTTTTGTAAAGGCTGTGTGTCTCACCATATCAGGTAAAGCCTAAGTATAAAGCCCATTATCCGGCCCGGTAAAATATCATAAATTTAAGTTTGGCTCATCATTCGACCCCTGAAAATTTTTCGCTTAGAAGCCCCGAAGACGAGACAACGGCAGAGCAGATAGTCTGACGTTTCGCCCATCAGCCCCACAAAATCTGCATATCTTGGTTCTTACATTACCCAGTATAAGCTGATGGTATCTTACACCAATGTGTACCGTAAATAGGCCAACAAGTAGCCTTAATTCCTCCTTCATAAGTAAAAGCAGTCTATCTGCCCTGCCGCGGGACAGGGTCACAAATTTGTTGGATTATCTTAACCCAGGAAAGGACGTCCATGTGTAAATGAATTTACGTTCGGACCATGTCTGAATCGTCACCGTAAATTGACCAGCAGGGACAACGGAGAAAGGCTCAGGGCGTATAAATAAGCGGCACGCACCCCTGTTTGCCAAGCAGTCAGTTTTTTCGTTGTCGATGTGGCCCTTATGATTCAATTAATTCTAAACCTTATAATCGGTAATTTGGCAGCACAATTATAAGTTTCATATCAATATCATATAGATGAATACATAATCGGCCTCTGGCAACACTATAATCTTAAAATTTTAACGATTTGATATCATGTGAAATAGAGAGAACCCACCAGTGCCCCGGTAGGCTAGCTAGTAGTAAGCTAGTCTATCAACCCCGGGGTCGCGGGTTCGATTCCCGCCAGAGACTCTGGTTTCTTTCCTGCAGACAAGCGTAAAGCTTCGCGGGGATTAGCGTAGGGAATTAAAAATAAAAAAAAAAAAAAAAAAAAAAAAAAAAAAATTGTTAAAGTCTTTTTTTAATACCATTAATAAACAGTGAGCTTATCTTTTTTTACATTATCCCAAGATTAGGTGAAGGATCACACATGCCAAGTTTGACTCGTCAAGTCTTGAGTTTTTCTGAGAGAGGGGCATTCGCTTTTCTCTTCTCTCCTAAAAGCTTACGACTTGACGAGTCAAACTTGACGTGTGTGAACCGGCACTAATTGTAGTTGTAAGCGGGTTAGAAATAAACAAATTGCTTTGTTGTTTTCGCAAGAAAATTAAAATAAAGCAACTTGCCAATTCAGTTTTTTATGCAAGGGCACTTACAAATTTATTATCAAAGTAATTTTTTTTTATAATTCAAGAAATTTCAATGTATTTGCATTGCTAGGAACACAATTAATTCGTACAACGCACAGAACATTATATTGACTAAATTAAGAAAATAAATGGAATTTCATCTAAATCGGCCACACCCACCACCCACCGCCCACACAATCCTAATTGATTTCTTCGCAGAAAGTGTCTCCTATCCCAGCAAAAGTCTTAAAAGTTGGAACAAGCACTTTCTACAATAGCCAACATTTAAATAAAAATTAGATCGAAGTCGATATGGTTTTACGTTTGCATCAGCTATTGTGTGTGTCTTTGCACGAAATACTAGCATTAAACCTGCTACTTCGTTAGCATCTCCCATTCTTTCGTAAACATATTTGTACGCCAAAGTTTTTACTTATGTTTCTAAGTTTTACCAAAAAGAAAGTACGAACCTTTTACATCTTTAAGGTTCTCTCTCATTCACTCAAGATCCTGCACCTAAAATTTTATGTTCCTAGATTCAATATTATAAAAAAATCAAAAACTACCAAGGAAAGTTAGAGCAGAAAAGAAAAACAAAGATATTTAATTGCATGTATTTTCCCTTTTTGATACTTTTTTCTACCCCCCTGAAGCATCAACAATTTCAATATTGAAATGGGAGCCCATAATTTAAAACACACGTAAATGTATGTCCATTGAATGGAGAAACATATTTTGTTAAGAAAAGTACCAAAACTAGGTATGATTTTCATCCCTAAAACATTCAAATTTCGAAAATGTACCAAATTTATTTTCGGATTTTTTAGAAAAGTTACGAATAATATAAAATTTATACTTCCTGTTTATAAGTTTAAAAACTAATACAGATTTAACCCGTTAACACCCCCAAAAAGGACGATTTTAAAAAAAGTACCAGACACCTTTGCGCTTATTTTTTTTTTTTGGAGAACAAGCATTTAATTGTTTTGTAAAACTTTGTGTTACAAATACAATTATAAGTTATATTCTACCTTAATTAACCGTGCAATAGTTTCGTAGATCTTTAGTTCGCTGTAGGTGCAACAGACCAGTCTCTGGCGGGAATCGAACCCGCAACCCTTACACTAGTAGACTAGTATACTTTGGCATTCTTATTTTATATTTTTTTTTTGAATTTTTCTTGGTAATTTAAAGCTTTTCTGCTTGCAAATTTTTTTTAAATTGTTAAACATATAAAAACTTGTCCTAGTCATCATTTTTGTTTATTGCTTAGTCAGCAAAAACTATGCACATGCACATAGTTGTCTAAAGTCAAACAAAAAGAAAATACAAAATAAAAATTAAACACGAAAACATAACCAAACTAAGGGCCAATCATCGGATAGGGCTTGCAAAGGAGGCATAAAGAAAAGCAACTACTTATGAGGCTCTTAACTTTTTATCAGACCTACTTAACACTTTTTTTGTTTCTGTTGGTCGGTTTGTTATCGTAGTCGTTGTCTACACGAATATCTTAGAGTGTAAAAAATAACGAATTGTAAGACAACTGGGTCTAAAGCCTTTTAACCTTCCACAATCGATAAATAGTTGAACTGTCAATGCTCAAGATTAAGACTAGAGTAAATTCGTACTACGAATACAAGTATTGAAAAGCAGTGGGGGCAGAAATAAGAGAAAAAACAACATAAAAAGATTATGACGATGGTTATAGAAATGATTATGAGCATGAAAATCATTATTATCACACTCGAATCGAGTTAAATCATGCTTTATCACTTTATTTCACGGCTATTTCTTAGATACTTTTCCTACTTGTGAGTGTAAAAGTGTATGATTCATTGAATGAAAAAGAAAATTTGTAATACAAAAAACCATTTAAGATAAAATAGAAAAACAATTGTGGGATTTATTCACGATGAACAAATAGATGGAAGAATTAAGGAGAAGAGCAAGAAGAAAAATTTCGCACAATCAAACACGTTTTGAAAATGTTGAAAATTTTAGTTGAATTTTTTTTTTCATCACAATGATTGTGTTCAATCAAATAGTATAAATAGAAATCAGAGAAAAACAAAAAAAAAAAAGTGTTATTGCTTGTAAAATAGCAAACGTTTATAAAGCATTGAAAGTGCTAGTGTTTGAAATTTTCCAAAATGTTTGTTTATTTGAGAGTTAGTTGAATTGGATTTTTCTAAGACCGCAGGAAAAATGCGGAGTAGTTCATTATTTAATAATATCGCAAATTGTCCCAAGAATTTTACTACTAAAAATCAGCAGCATCAATTTAAAACAAGTAAGAAAGTATAGTGGGTTAAGCCCAACCATATGATACCCTACACCACAGTATACAAAGACATTTTTTGCTATTTGGGACCCATTGGCAATCATGTACCCTCCTAAACAAAATTATGTTATGAGTTTAAGTTTCATATAAAAGTTCTTTGTACCGAAAAATATTCAGATATCTTCATCTATATGAGATTTTCGGATGGGGGGCTTAAAAGGACCTATGGTTAATGTTGGACCTACCAGGACAAAATTTTGTCATGGCATAGAAGCTATCATGAATTAATTAACATGATTTGCTTGTCGTGCCTAATTCCCAACTTTTATTCATGATAAAAACACTGAAATTAATTGTTGATGGAATAAGCAATTACGACAGATCATCACGAAGCTTCATCCAAAGATTTAAAAAAACTACAGATATTAAACAAATAAATCTGTTAAGCGAATAAGAATTATACGCACCAGTTTTACTTGTAACAATATCAAAGCTTAAACAAAAACAACGACAATAAACAGTGAGTTTGTCTTTCCTTCCATTCCCCACTACAATTGGTTGTAAGCAGGTTAAGAAAAAACAAAATGAAAACAAAAACTTCTTGCTTTATTGTTTTCGCAAGAAAATCAAAAAATTTTGCAAGTTGCCAGTTTAGTTTTTTTAGGCCGTGCCCTTGCCAGTTTATTATCAAAGTAATTTTTGGGAATCAAAAATTTTTAATTAATAATATTTTGTCTGCCGTGCTCTAACAATAAATTTCAGTATTTTTAAAAAGAATGAAAATTGGGAATTAAGCACGAAAAACAAATCTTGTTAATTAATTGGTTTAGCCTTTGCGGAAGCTTCTATGCCATGACAAAATGTTGTCCTGGAATTAAGCACGACAAACAAAATCTTAGTTTTTAATTAATATTACAAATTTTTTAATTGAAATCAGTGTTAATTTTTTTCTTTGCATAGAAAACGACTATAGTCAAAAGCAGCGTTGCCGTTGTGGCAGTAAAGTATCACTTTTGACCCTTTTTAATGCCAATGACACTTTTTGTGACCCATTTTTAAATTTATCCCTTTTTATCATTTTAACAAAATTTATGACATCTTTTGAACCTTTTTGAAAATAAGTAGCATGTCAGAACGTCCAGTTTCATAGTTTACAAACTTAAAATAGAAACTTGTGAGTCCATTCGTTCCTCTCTCCATTTGCTTTGTATTTATTTGTATTTAATTAATACATACTAATAAACTTCTTTAAATACCCTTTTTTGACCCTTCTTTTCATTAATACCCTTTTTATGATACTTTTTCGAAATTTTCAACGGCAACTCTGGTCAAAAGACAACTCCATTATAGTTGTTGTAGTTTTTCAAGGGAGATATTTTTCTTCGTTTTGGGAGAGTTTATTTTCTTTTTTTTTCTTTCGTCTAACAACCTAAAAAGTTGAGCGTTTGAATCGCGACATACAGTTTTGAATAAGTTGACGCCCACCTAATTGGGCGTGTTAAAACTTCAATACATACTTATATTTCAGAGAATTTATTAGCATTACTTTTATATAAATAAAAAAAAATACTGTGTAAGCAAAACAGAGTTATGTGAAATTCATAAATTTTTTACGGGAGTTGGTCCACATTTTGATTCATACCTCTTCTTTCCCTTCATCAATTTGGCCAAACTGTATCAGACAACACTTTTATTTTTAATTAAGTATCAATTGTTAAGGATTCCACAGACAAATGGAAAGAGTTAATCGACTTTAAGTTACACAAAACACCAGATTACTTAACATGATTTATGTTGAATATTTCTCTTATGTAACAAACGCAATTAAAAACTTAATGTACCCTATTTTTGTGCTATTGATGGCAAAGGGTTTAAATATCGATTCATTAGATTTTCGTTTAAGAGTACAAAACTTTAGCTGTTCTCGTTTGGGACTAGTCACTATTTTTGTGTGAAAAACCACCTTTGAATCTGTCACCTTTTTTAAAATAAAATTTGTACCTCTTTTTTTGTTGTTGTTGTTGTTGTTTCTTTCAAAATCTTCTGCACACCTTAACACTTTGTTACTAAAATAACCTTTCTCTCTAACCACTTTAATTCGTTGGCCATTCGTTGAAATTTCACAGAAGTGGCTAAATCAAGGTTGTCATTAAAATTCGGTTCATTAAGTTCCATACCCTTCAAAAGTCAGTGGAGCAAATGAATGAAAATAAAATCCTATTAACTTAATTAGATTTAAACGAATTTTATGGTCATCTTATCAAAGACAGGCGTGTGATTTAAAGCAGTTAAGCGAAATAGTGTTACAAAGATTTTATTTTTGTAAGCAGAACATCAAAGATTTTCTACGTGAGTTGTTGTAAAGGAAAACAATGTAGGATATTTAATTTAGCATTATACATAAAACGTATAGCAAGAAACAAAATTATATTAAAGTTTTTTTTTGTAAATGTACAAAAACTAATTTGCTAAAGAATGCGGCCAAATTTTTATAATTTACTTGAAAAAATATTTCCATTCCTTTTTTTACAGCTCCAATTTCCCTTAGGTCGTACTAGAAAAGTAGGAATTTTTCTTTATTTAAAGTTTTTTTTTTGTTTTTTTAAATTTATTGCTTTGTTTCCTTTCTTTTTTTTTTTGGTAAAATTTGTGGCCTCCTTTTTTATTGTGCTTTAGCGGAAACATTTACTTTTGTTGAATTAATGAAGTAGGATTTTAGGCGGTTTAAAATACCTTTTTCATACCACTATTATTATTACAAATATATATACACACACACATATTCCATACTCCAATTATTTATGTATGTGAAAATGTGTTTTAGAGTTTGTTTTCAATGCAATGTTCGATTTTCTTTTTGTAATAAAATAAAAATAAAAAAATAAATGGTTTAAATATCTATAGTATACTTATATGGTGTAGTTAACGGAACTGTTGTAGGAAATCATTTTAGCAAAAGAAGCATGCATAAAGGCGCGTTTAAAAAAAAGAGCCATAAATTGTAAATACCAAAACAAATTTTAAATTCATAAAACTTGTATAAAGAAGACAAGCTAGAACGTTATAGTCAGGTGTGACGCATGTATTTTTAATATCACACATTACAAATTCGAAAAAGATTTATTAAGAATACAAGAACTTTGGCTTTACATAAGAGCTTTGGCTAACTGAGAGCGAATCTAATAATAAATTTACAGCATAATTTTAATCTTATGAAACTTATTTACGACTTAAAATGTATTCAAAACGATTTCATCCGATTTGAAATTAATTAATTTCCAGATAAAAAAGAGTTATTTTAACAGCCAAGCGTATCTGTATAAATACGAACCAAATCGCAACAGTGGTAATATGCTGCTAAAGAGTCGACCAGTGCATTAAAATTGGAACAGAACAACTAAATCATGTGGATCAGTGATGATTGAAAATTTGACAAAGACCCAAACGCCAGAATATCGGCAGCAGCTGGACTATAGTCAGGTGTTAACAAATAAACGATGAATAAACGATAAGTGTCCATCAAAGTAAAACTAGCTTTGTACAATTCTCTATATACAACTGCACCTACATACGGCTGCGATGGGCACATGCGACAACAACACAAAGTCGTATTCAAACTGTTGAATTGAAATGGCTAACAAGAGAAGCCGGAAAGAGCAGAAGAGACAAAATATAAAACGAAGCGATCCGAGATCATCAAAGTACAGAACCCTTATAAATTAGAATAAATCGATTAAAAATGAGGCGGTATGGGCACACACAGAAAAAAAATATCAATGTTAAATTAACATAGCGCAATGTTGACTTAAAATCATGGTAAATTTCTGCAAAAGTATGGACATTATTTAAAGTTGTCATTGTTTCATATTAATTTTAAATAAAAATGTTAAAATAACATTGTTCAACACCATAAAAAGATAAACATAAATTTTTTATTTTCATTTTATAAAAAGAAGAAAAATTCCCGTATTCGTTTTGTTAAAATGATACCAACCCGATTCTACATGAAATTCACGTTGTTTTAATTTGAAATAACGTCCATTCAACGTGATTCGGAGTGTTATTTCAACTTACTTTTCTGGAATGTTAAATTAACATAAATTATAGTTATTTTGAAAGAAAATAATGTTGTTCGAAATCGATATCGATATCTTAATGCTTAAGTGCAATAGTCTTTTTTATTTACCGTTATTCTTAGAATGATAAGCAAAAATGAATTATATTTCACGCTTGCACCAATGCAACAGGAACACATAAAGTTGAGCATTGTGTAGTTGGTAAAGCCCAAAACCCTAGAGCATTTAAAGGATACCCAGTAAAAAATGTGCTCCAAAAGGAGCAGGTTTTATGTATGAATGCATACCTCAAATCGCTTCAAACCTGCTGATAAGATGCCTGATTTTTGTATGGAGTGTTCCCGGTTTAGAGGACTATTTACTGCTGACAATAAGCGCTTTTTTTTATCATGCAGTCAAAGCTATCCTAAAGCGCTTTTTTAAGGGATAACTATATTTCCATATTCATTGATGTTTTGCTTTTAATTGTATTTTTTTTAGCTTTAAAACCTCATCATTGTCAGCACTAAAATAGCAGCTTTTTTCTATATTTTTTTCTTTATCAATTACTGCTGTTTAATAGCTCTCTTATTGAAGCGCTCGATTACGCGCTTTTTCTCTTAAGTGCTTCAAAAAACTCATATTTTTTTTACTGGGATTTGTCAATATGCCAATTGTTTACAAAGCCAACAAAAACTCTTGGATGACTTAATAATTTTTCGAGAAATAGTTTCACGAAAATTGTGTATCAGTGGTAAAATTATTGCTTTGGTTTTTTTTTATTCTGTAGTTCAAAAATGTTGTTTTAGGTAAACTTCTTTCTATCCTCCAAACAGCCTCCGTTAAAGGCTTTGTTACTTTTGGACAATGCGCCCCGTCATCCCAAAGGGAGAGAGAGAGAGAGAGAGAGTTGAGAAGTAATGATGGAATGATAACTGTTATGTGTTTTCCAGCACAATGCACTGCAATTCTTCAGCCTATGGACCAAAACGTGATAAAAAAAAATTACAAAACTTTTGTATAAGAAAAGTCTTTTTGCCCACATTTGCGTAATGCTGTTTGTCTTTTGGCAAACGCTCGGAATAAAATAACGCCCAGTACCATTGTAAAATGCTGGAACGCAGTACTGCGCCCAAATCATGGATGGACTGAAGAAGACGAACTGCCACTGAGCATTATAACTCGATAACAACCAACAGTACAAATTAACATACATTTGAATGTGCATTTTATTAATTTTTTATTAGATGTATATTTTGTTTTTCTGTTTTTATTCTTTATTTCAATTAATTAAATACGATTAATTAAAGCTGACCTTAGTTTTTTTTTATAAAATTCTTGATTGGTTTAAAAAAAGCTTTTAAATAGAAAAATATGACTAGACTTGGTTTGGGCAACAACTCAGTTATCGCAACAGCCCAAAATTTCTATTGGTTGCGTTCACCGAGGTTACACTGTATTTTCTTCTAGAAATACATTCGTAAAATACAGTACAAAAACGGAAATTACGGATTTTTTTTGCCAAATGTTCGGTGCTGAGCTTTGTCAGGAAGAGTTAGTAGATGGTGACCTGACAACAGAAGAAACTCTCGACAGTAACACAACAACAGAATTAACCGAAACAATTAGAAGTGTTAAGCATTTAAAAAAATTAAAACAGGACTCTAATGGCATAATAGAATATTAAAATTATTAAAAGAAAATGACTGAGAAATTAGATAATCTGTATTATGGGTTGCTTTCGATTTCTCCAACATCTTCGATAAGTGAAAGAATTCTTTCCAAACTATCAAAACTTAAGAAAAGAATCGCTCAAATCCTAAACATTTAAATCAATTAGAATTGTGGTTATTGTGGTTATTTTGTTGAACTATTTATGGGTTTTAATCCAAATTTTTAATATTTTAATCAGGCTTAAGTTCATCAAATTTAATTTTCATTAAATTATTTTTATGAATTTTTAAATCAATTTTTTTTTTTTCTAAAACACTATTTTATAAGATCTCCTTAAACTATAATAATAAAATAATTAATAAAATTATCTCACAGTTTTTCATAGGAAGTTCACAGAAAAAAACTTTTAAAAATTGTTCACTAATTAAAGTATTAATCAAAAATAAAATCAGGTTTAATTAAAAATTTAATCAATTGAATTAAACGTTTAATCAAGTGAATTAAACGTTTAATCAAGTAAATTAAACGTTTAATTGATACTATTAGTTTGTTTACTGGTGCAAATTTAATTAATTTTTTAATTAATATCACACATTTTTTAATTGAAATTAATTTTTATTTTTTTCTGTGTAAAATTATAATTTATTATGTTTTTGTTTGCTTATTTTAGATCAAGAATTGTTATGTTATTGTTTGTTTTATTTGTTAACTCCAAATAATAAATAATTTTGAATTTTTATCTATTGAAATTACTTAATTTAGAAAAAAAACCTTACTAACCGGTTAACCGACCAATAACAAAATTAACCGAATAAACCAAAACCTCGATTAATTAATAGAGCGATTTACCGATTGAAGCAAAATTAGATACGTCCGGCATTGTAGCAATTGATGTTGGTTGGATTGAAATTGTTGTTGAAGCAAACTTATTAATTAGTTCAATTAAATTTTTAAATAGGAGCTTCCCACTTCGCCAATCCCACCCAGATACTTAGAGAGTTTGTGTATTGATAACCCAGCTAAGTGTTACCAAATTTGGACAACTTTTCTTTTACCGTTTTTTTTTCGATATAAATATATCTTGTGCCATGCCCACGTCACCTTATTTCGCTTTAACTACTTGTTTTCCTTACGGCAATGAAGCAAAGCAAGCGTGAAATTTATTTTGTACGTTTTTGTATCAGGAATTTTCTGCATTCGCCAAATAGTGGTGTATAGAGCAAAACAATACTTTGTAAACTTTAAACTAGTTGATATGGGGCAAAGTTAATGCTTAACAGTTTAGAAACGAAAAAAATTTCGTGGAATTTCGTGAAACAGGTTTTGGATTCAGAAAGGAGTTGTATTACATTTTTTTAAATGGCCGGTAGATCACACCAATAATGAGCTGACGAATAACTTAATATAAAGTATAATTTTTATGATTTGGAATGGTGCTTTTGGTAAATTTAACTAAAATTTTATTAAATATTTTACATACATTAATTTTTTTTTAATTTAACAAATTCACCCAACAATTGATATTTTTATTCCTGTTAGAATTGTTAATCTTTTTTTACTGCAACGGCCTAAAGGACTACGTAACTATTTTTTTTGATAAATTTAGTGTAACGAATACAAATTTCGTTAGTAAAATTTTTTGTATATTTAATTAAAACGTTTTAATTACATTCCAAAATTAATCAATAACAAAATTATTGTGTTGTTTTTTTTTATTAATTTTCTGTTAAATTGATAAATTGATTAATTTACTTAAATTTTTAAATAAAATTTCATAAAATTAAAATACCCGTAAATAGAAGTGACATTGAACGTTTTTCTTCAATTTAACGATTAAAGTAGAATAAAATAACAACTTCGTTGCAAAATTATTAATCTTATTTGCTTGAATTCCAGGGTCCCAAATTACTATATTTACCTCACATTTTTTTAATCAGTTCAGTATGGGTGACCTTTTTTTATTCAAATTAATCAATCAATCCAAACATTTACACCCTTTTAATAAAAATATCTTCGTTCAACCATATTTTGTTTAAAAGCACAAACAAAATGTTGACATAAAAATTAATTAAATTTTGACAGGTCTTTAACATTTTATAAAAATAGTGCGAAGCACCTTTAAAAATTTTTATAAAACAAACAGAAATGCAAGAGAAAAAAACAATGTTGAAAACAAAAAAAAAAACTTTTAATCACCATACAACATGAGGGTATGAAACAAAACAAAGAAATCAATTAATAGGTCGGCCTGGCACGGCCCAACCTAAAATGAAAAACAAATTGTTTTTATTTGACTTATTAATTATTTATTTTAGATTCAAAATAAATTGGAATAAACCTACCTTAATTAACGTTTAAGATTTCGATAAGCAAGAAAAGTTTTGCGAGTTTGAAACAGGAGTGTGAGACAACAGGATCCAGAAGTAACACTGACACACTCAAAGAAACTCACACGCAAACAAGCAGGCCAAAAAGTTTTGATTTCCGTTAGCGGTTTTTTTTATTATTTAAATGTATAATTTTTATATAATTTAAAGCTTTTTTTCTTAAAATTTCAAATTTTTACGAGTTTTTATTTTCAACAATTTAAGGCGTTTTTTGGGAGTTTTTCAAGCACAAGAATTTCTAATTTTTTTGTTTAAAAAAAATAAAGCTTTTCTTTACGTTTTATTTAGTTTTTTTTATTAAATATAATTTTGTTAAAGTTTTTATTAATTTAATTAAAAAATAAACTTCAAAATTTGAATTATATTTCCCGTTTAAGCACCAGCTTATAGTGTTACTCGGTCAACGTTTGAATTGGTTTTAACAGCGTCTGTGGCCTACTTCTGTTCTAAACAGTTCAGTTCGCCAGTTTGTTGTGAACGTTGGCTGTTTCATTCGATTCGGAGCAAATTATTTAACGTTGTTTTGATTTTATTTTATTTTCCCTTTTATAGAATTTAGTAGACAAGCGCATAAGACACAATTTTGTTTTGTTTTTGTTTTTGTTTTTTAACACTTTGACGACAATGTTTTCAAATGTATGAGAAAAAGGTAGCTCTATCATGTACATCAACGTAATCTTCTATGGAAAATATTATTAAAGGCCTAGCTATAAAAAAAATGTAGGCGACAAAAATCAAGGGAGAGCATGCATTTTTGTTTAACTTAAAGTAAGAGGCAAAAGCTTTTTTTGGGATATTTAAAAAGCTTTAATAAAAACTAAAAGAGAGGGAAATTAAAGAATGTTTACGAAATAATTTGGAGGCAAATAATATCTTATATGTAGTTACTTAGAAATTTTTTTATTGTTCTTGCGATAAATTTACTCTGTATTTTATAGGAAAATTTGCAAAAAATTTAGTATAAGAAAAGCTAAAATTTTTTAAAAAAAAATATTGATAAAAAAGGTTACTACTTTTTAGGAAGTTTAAAGGAAACTGTGTGCAAAAAATGCCTTTAATTCGCTACTTTGTAAGAACTACATTATGCAAAAATGTTTATATATTTACATGTTTATGAAGATTTTCAAAAGGAATAACTAATTTATTGCAATTTTTTGAGGAAATTTTGCAAAAAAAATACACTTTTATAGCAAGCGAACCATTATCACTTCATGGGAAATTTTGCAAAAACACTTTTATAGCTAAATTTCACATACAAATTTACACTTTTATAGCAAAATTTTGCTTTAAAATTTACACTTGTAAAGCAAATTTTTGAAAAAAATATATACCTTTATAGTAAAATTTGCGAAAAATTTACGTTTATATAAAAATTTGACGAATAATTTAAAATTTTGTGAAAAATTTACAATTTTATAAAAAATAGTACGAATAATTACCACATAATAGGAAGTTCAACAAAAAATTACACGTTTTTAGCAAAATTTTACAATTTTATAGCAAAATCTTCGAAAAGTTCAATATTTTAAAAAATAAATTTTACGAATAATTACCACATCATAGAAATTTTGCAATAAATTCTTTTTTTCTTTCTTTTATGGAAAGTGGGACGAACAATTACCACTTTATAGGAAGTTTTTGCAAAAATTACACTTTTAAAGCAAACATTTTGCAAAATATTTATTTTTTATAGCAAAATCTGCGAAAAGTTTTATTTTAAAAAAAATTCCGAAAAAATTTACGTTTTTATAAAAAATTTTACGAAATACTGCAAAAAATTACACTTTTAAGGAAAACTTTTGGAAAAACTTTAAACTTTTATAGCAAATATGTCGAAAAAAAATAGGACGAATAATTACCACATCATAGGAAGTTTAATAAAAAATTTCACTTTTATAGCAAAAATTTGAAACAAATACACACTTTTAAAGAGAAAATTTGCGTAAAAATTTACAGTTTTATAAAAAAAAAAATACAATTTTAGAGCAAAATCTTCGAAAAGTTCAATATTTTAAAAAAATACGTTTTTATGAAAAAATTTCACGAATTGTTGCCCGTCATAAGAAATTTTACAATTTTTTTTTTTTTGCGAAATTTTCTATTAAATAATTTCTTGGAAATTTTTTTTGAAATTTTGACAAAAATAATTCACTGGAATCGAAATTTTGCGAAAAATATCTAATTTATACAAAATTTTTGGAAAAAAAAATTACTATTTCATTGATATTTACGCCTGTATTCATAAAATTTTTTTTTAATTTACAAAACAAGTTTTTTATGAAAATGTTCCTTAATAAACGCTTGTTAAATTCAATAATCGTTTATGAATTCGGGGGTTAATCTTCTTAAGAACTTTTTATAATAAGTTCTATTTTATGGAAAATGTTGGCAAAAATTAAGTGATTCATAAAAAAATTACAGTATAAAAGAAATAAAAAAAAAACTGTGTTTTAAGAAAAAATGCTTTCTTTAATAGACAATTTTGCAAAAAGATTATTATTTTATAGGACATTTTCCAACAAAATTTACAATGTTATAGGACGTTTTACAACTATTCAATTTAATTAGGATATTTTGTTTTATAGGACATTTTAAAAAAAATTTAATTTTTATAGACATTTACGTTTTTATGGGAAATTTAAAAAAATAAAAAGTATTTTGTAGGAAGTTTTGCAAAATATTTAGTATTTTATAGGAAATTTTACAAAAATTTTATTCATGTAGGATATTTGCAAAAAAATTTAACAAAAAATTGAAAAAAAAAATATTTCAAAAAAAAATTATTGTTTTATAGAATATTTTTAAATTAAAAGAGATTTTTTAAGAAAGTTTTGCAAAAAATACCATATTTGATAGGAAAATTTTCCACACAGATACTAAGACAATTGAATTACCATTTTATACCAAATTTTGCGAAAAAATTTGCTGTTTCAATTGAAGTTTTATAAAGTTTTTATTTTATGGGAAATTTTGCTAAAAATTTATAATTTTTAAGAATACCTTTGTAAAGATTCTTATTGTATAGGAAAATCTTGAAAAAATTCATTGATAAATTTCCTTTTTTTTAGAATAATTTATATTTTATGGGAATTATCGATTTTATTTAAAATTGTTAACAAAAAAAATGTATGAAGAATATAGAAAAAATTTGTAGCAAAATTTCGAATCTGTACAATTTTCAAAAAAAATTTAAATTTTTTTGGATTTTACAAAAGTGTCCTGATTTATTGGAAATTTTCTCAATTTTTTTTTTTAAATAGTTTTTTAAAAAATTCCTATTTTTTTTTTTAATTTAAGTTTTATATTTTATAAGCAAAGTAAAAAAACATTTATCCTTTTTTCCAAAATAATTATGCTAATCAAATCGTAAACATACTTTAACCAAACTTTTACTCAAAAGTTTTTCTCAGTAACTTTTGGCTGCCATAAATGCATAGAAAAATGTTATTATTGAGATACAATTATACAAATTTGTTGGCGGCTGCATAAAGGAGTTTGTCTTTGAGTCAGTTATAATATCAATTATTTTATATCAAACTTTTTTTTATCTTGTTTTTATTTAAAACAAAATTGGTTCACTAAAAAGGCAGGATCACCCTAAAAACAAAGTACTTCTTTAAAAGTTCTTTATTTAAAAAATTTTGTTTAACTTTAGAACACTGTGCAATGTTTTTAATGTTATATATTTGGCCCCTAAATTGTTTGTCTCTTGATACTTTCCTATAGTTTTTTAACTCTAGAATTTAAGAGAAAAAAGCTATTAAGCTTTTCTCAATAAAGAACCTTAACGCTTAATAATGGTGATTTAAGCTTAAGCAAATGTTATTATACTACCGAACCACTATTCAAACGAAAGCTTTTTGAAAGCCTTTTTACCTTTATAATATAACTTTTATAAACATGTCAATGGTAAAGTATAAAATTTTCTTATAAATACCTGTTATACGTTTTAATTTAAATAACAAAGCTTTATTGATTACA
The DNA here is from genome assembly GCA_949318255.1 of Pollenia labialis. Classification (NCBI taxonomy): domain Eukaryota; kingdom Metazoa; phylum Arthropoda; class Insecta; order Diptera; family Polleniidae; genus Pollenia; species Pollenia labialis. Next base: position 132,574,751 of record OX439143.1, on the reverse strand, counting down.
TATTTACCTGTAATAAAAAGAAGAAAGGAAAAAAGATTGAATTAGTTTTTATTTCTATTTTGAAAAAAAAGCATTTAAGTAAAATCAAATACAACACCACATCTCATAGACACAACATTAAATTGAATATTTGTTTTTTGTTTTTTTTTTATAAAATATTAAATTTTTTTAGACAAAAAAAGCCAATTTTTAAGAGAACAGTTTATAACAGTTTTAGATCAACTTTCGAATACTTTTCAACAGAATTTCAACAAATATGTATGATAGAACAGTTAAAAATTATGGTATGACATGGTAAATATGGTGTGTGTTATTGTAAGTTTATTCTTATTGTATGAAGTTTTCAAAATGGTGAATTTCAAGCAAAAGCTTTCAATGCTATAAAAATTAATTAAAGGTTAGAAGTAAGAAATATTTGGAAAAAACGTATTGTTAAATGTTTTTTTTTTTTTTTTTTTGTAATGTTGTTATGGCAACACTGTGTTTTTCTAAAGCTTAACAATTTTAAAATGAGTTTAGAAATTTAAATAATTATTTAAATATTTTCAAGGCATTTCGATTACTATGATAATAAATTAAATAGTTAGAAAAATTTTATTTGAAAGAAAAACTAAGAAAAACATACAAACATGTATTTTTCTAGACAATTAAACATGCTGGAAACAAATACTTTTTTACTTACAGTGATTGTAATAATTTTTATAAAATAAATTGAAAAAAATCTTATTTTAATTACACTATGCTGCAAAATTAGCATATTCAATACCAATTGACTTATTTACCTTTAAAGGATGTACACACTATCGAACTTGGCTAACGGCCGCACTATCGAGAAAGCGAAAATTTTAATAAAACTGTCATCCATGATCGATAGTACAGAACATTTAAGAAGTCTGAATGCCACTAATGAAAGTTGTACTTAAACAAGTGAGAAAGTATAGTCGACCAAGCCCGACTATATCATATCCTACACCACAGTAATTACGCATAAACGTTCGAGAGTGTGAGGCTGACTTCCTTAACAAAACTCTAATTCTTTTCTCTAGACAATGACTTGAGTTCATTATGGCATGGTAACCGTTTTCACTGCGCAATGATTGCGAAATTTGTGCAATCTTTTTTATTTCTGATGTTTGTTCAACGCATTTTTTTTTAAGTGATGATTTGCGACAATTCGTTTAGAATGTCAGCCTACCTTCTTTGGGACCCATCTCATGGACTCACCAAAACAAAATTATGTTATGAGCTTAAGATTCATATAAGACTCATGTGTACCATATTTTATTCATGTATCAACACTTATGTGAAATTTGTCCGTTCGTCTTAAAGTGATTTTAATCAGTTTTTTAAAATCTTTAAATTGCTACTTCATAAAAAGCAGAAAAAGAAAAATACAGTTTCAAGAAAACGAAGGGAGAATCACACGAAAAGGTGACTCTCATAAAAGCCGAGTGGAATATTGTGGCATTTATAACGTTACGACGAAATCTCTTTTGATAGTTGTCGACATGAGTTACAGACTTAATTTTTTCGCTTTTCGAAAAAAGATGTAAAATGCTCAACAAAGTTACAGAAAATGGGGGAAAAAGTATTAAAATGATTGCTGCTGCTTTTTAAATTCTACAAAATTTGTTGCTCTGGATTAAATAAAACATTTGGCAGGAGCTAGTGCTCCACAAGTGTGATTTTGTGGGGTTCTGAGAGTCATACCGTTTTTGTGTTTCTTAGTGTACTTTCAGCAATAGCAGATCACACCAAAATATACAAAAACAGAACAACCAAAACATCACATTTGCGATTTAAAAAGGCACATGTGATTTGAGCTAAAGTGATTTTCAGAACAGGCCTGTACGTCTCAAAAGAAGTGCGTTTATTTTGCTACTACTTTTAAAAAGTAGTACCTGATTTAGTTTAAGTATTTGTTAGCTCTTGTGTTTTGATATTGATTTTAGCTACAGAAAACGCAAAATTTCTTTATTGCAAATAGATTTGTATACTCAACTTTAGAAAAAAACTCGGTCCAAATCGTTCAACTATTTTACTAAGACCCATATTAAGGCCCTTCGGAATAAAACTCTCTTAAAATAAAAACACGGATTGTGCTTCACCAATAACAAATTTTCGCTAAACATAGTCCCATAGAAAAGCGCCACTGTTATTAGCGACTTAAGATAAACTAAAGCAACAAAGTTTTCCCACAAAATACTTATTTTATACAAAGAGAGAGTTTGCTTTCAAATATGAGTCAAATCGATTCGTAATTTCGTTTAGCCTCTTTACTCGTTATTCATAGCTCCTTGATTAGGGGTTGGGGCACGTAAGCGGGCACGTTAGCGGGCACCAGATCCTTAAAAAACAAACTGTTATCTAAAAAGTTATATGAGCTGCTTACATTTTCAATATAAACTTTATAATTTTTTGCTGTCTTAATGCCTCATTAGTTTTAACTTTCGGTTGTCGTTCTATGCCGTTCTTTACAGGACGTACCAACTAATTCAGCCTTTATTTTAACTAAGGCGAATTCAGCCATACATACCGCTCCTGAGAGATTTATACTGGCTTTATTTTAGTATTTTTTTTTGTTATGAAGCTTTTAGTATTCATAAAATTGCATAAAAAAGGGACAGCCATCATAACTCTATCTCTCTGTTGTGCTCACCAATATGAATTCGCCTTGATTTGATTAATTGACTTCAGATAAATTCGGTACGGCACAGAATAAAATCTTCTTACTTTTTTTTCAATTATAAATTTGAAAATTTCTAAAATGCTTTTGAAAAAAAGATTTAAAAAATTATAATTCAAAAAATGTTGAATATAATAAAGTAACCTATGAAAGGAAATAATTCCCAGTTTCTAATTATAATTCAAATAAACTAGATGTCAGTAAAAAAAAATAATGTTTTAAATCTAACAGGTTTGTGATGGAAATCGTTTTGATTAAAAATCGAAAATATATTTTTCAGCAAGACCCATCTATCAGGTCTGCTTACTTGTACAAAAACAAATAACGATTCTTTTTATTTGTCAAAAATTTACTACCACATACACAAAGCAAAAGGAAAAAACGTGTATGTGTGGCATACCATAAACGTAAACAAACGTATACATGCATATGTAAGCAAAATGTAAACAACTTTTGACAACTAAAAAGAACATAAACAATGATCATCAGGCTTCTTGCGTAGACCTTTTCAATGGGCCTTGTTTTTCAGTATCTTTTAGAATTAGTTTTTAATACGTTTTCTTAGTATTTCCTGTCTATATTGATTTAAATTTTATTTATTTATTTATACATATCGTTGCCTAAAACGCAAGAGGCCCTAACTAATCACAAACTAATAATAGACTTTTCATTGCATTAACACAAATTTTTAAATCTTTCGATCAAAAATAGCGATTTTATTTAAAAAAACACTTGGCCCTATTTGCAAAAAATTATTTGCTAAACGCTTAAAACCTAAATAACAGTTTGCAAAATATGCAACACTGTCAATTGTCAAAACAGCTGGTAGGTTTTAGAAGAAGAAAAAAATTAATTATAATGTTCGCATCTTTTGTTGAGTTGGATAAAAACAGTATAATTTTTGTGTTCGAAAGATGACAAACAGGGGAACTTTATTTTTTTAAATGATTTTCTACACAAACACTATTAGCGTTTGTGTTTTCCACAAATTTACCGAACCGAACACTAAGGAGCGATATTCATTAGTGTTCATATTCGAACACAGGTTTGAACTATAATTCATGATTGGATTTAAAAATATATCGAAATCATATCACAACTTTTAAAAACGATCGTTCTGCAATTGATCAATTTCCATCCCACACCTGTGATACAAAGAATTTCTGAAACTATAACAATTGCAAATGGTGTAATTATATGTTAACAAACTTTCAGGAAAAAAGTATTCGTTTCTTTTTTTTTTTAATCTATTCTAAAAATTTCAAACAAATTTTCAAAATTCTTAATATATAACATGCTTGTTTTATAATTTTTGATTAGAAAAACATTAAAAAAAATTTAAGTAGGGCAAACTTTGTAAAAGAGTGAAAGATAATGATTAAAAGATAGATAGAGAGAGAGAGAGCTAGAACTAGAATTGAAATTCTAAAACTCACACACACCAATTTTTGGTAATGCTGTTGTAGCGGTTCTTGTAATAAAAGTAGAAGTATTAGTAGAAATATTTGTTGTTTTTGTTGTTGTTGTTGTAGTATTATACTTAATGTAATTATTATTATTATTATTATTTTCATTTTTATTAGTTGTTGTTATTGTAGTTGTAGATGTTGTTGTGGCTTGTGTTGGCTAAAATGAATTAACATCAAATTTAAAATCTAGATCCAAATTTTTTAAAGGATTTCGTCTTATTTTTTTACTGCCATGATGATGATGGTGGTGGGGTATATGATAGTCCACTTCCGTTTCATCCTCTTTACACGATTTTAAGTTTATTATTTTGTTATTTATTATATATTTGTTTTTTTTTTTGCATTTTCAATTACAAAATTAAAACGCAATTTACGGTTGAAGTGCATTTTATTAGCAAGTGCAGCATAATATAAATTTTGTTGTTGTTGTTGTTGGTTTTTTTTAGGTTATTTTACATACAAATAAACACAACAACAATGGGAATAAAAAGAAAAAAAATTAAAAAAAAGTGGAGAAAGAGAAAAATACAAAATAAGAATAGCAAAACAATTTTTTTTTTATGAATTGTTGGGGGTTTTTTTTTTTTTTTTTGTAAAAAATAAAAGTTTTAATGTTGGTTGAGGTGGATAAATATGCTGGTATTTTTAAGTGAATGCATTTATATGCACATACATACATACATATATATGTATGCATATACTTACACAAACTTACATATCTAATGTATTTTAATTAAAAACTAACAAATACAAAAAAAATGAATATAAACAAAATGAGCAGTAAGTTTTTTCTAAAAAAAAATATTAAACAAAAAGTTTGTTATAAAAGCAATTGTTTTCATAAATATTTTTTAATAATGCAGGAAATAAGCTTTATAAAAAATCATACTTAAACTGGGGGAAAAAAAGCTTTTTAAAGTGGTTTTAGGCTTTAAAATTTTGTAGATATTTTGTGGGCTATTTGGCTACGCATTTCTAATATTATTTTAAAGTGAAAAGTTTTCAGTTAAAGTTTACATTAAATCAAATGTTAAATCATTTTGGGCTATGCGTTATTATCAGATCGATTTTGAATATGCACAAGAATTGTTAAAATAGGCATGCAAAGAAACCAGTGAAATGCGCATAGGAATAGCTTATCCTATCAACAATAAATTTCAGTGTTTTCATCAAGAATAAAAATTGGGAATTAAGCACGACAAACAAAATCTTGTTAGTTGAAGAATTTTGTATTCCTAAAAATTACTTTGATAATAAACTGGCAAGTGCATGGCTTACAAAAACTAAACTTGCAACATGCTTGATTTTTAATAAAGCTAGTTGTGTTGGTTTTTATTTTGTTAAATCTTAACCTACTTACAGCTACAATTAATAATGGAAGAACTCCAACCAATTGCAGTGGGGAATGTAAGAAAAGATAAACTCACTGTTGTGGTTGTTTCTGTTAAAGCTTTGATATTGTTACAAGTAAAACTATTGCTTATAATTCTTATTCGCTTAACAGTTTAATTTGTTTAATATCTTTAGTTTTTTTTTTTAAATCTTTGGATGAAGTTTCCTGACGATCTGGCCTAAACAACCAGTTAATTGCTTATCCCATCAACAATAAATTTCAGTGTTTTCATCAATAATAAAAATTAGGCATTAAGCACGACAAACAAAATCTTGTTAAATGAAAAAGTTTCTTTGATAGTAATAATTTGTTAAATTAGTTTTATTTGAATAAATATTTATTTGAAAGTAAATATAATAATGAGTTCTTCAAGTGTACAATGCAATGATCTTCGATTGTCACACAAAATATAAAGGTTGTCAAAACATTGAGGTATCATTTTAATTTTAATCAAAACATAGTTTTTTTTTCGAGATATTAAAGATATTTCAGTTTATTTAAAATAAGCTCCCGTTTAAAATTAAAAATTATGTCAGTCAGAGTTCATGGTCAAGCCAATCCACTGCTCCTCTACGAGTAATAATGCGATTTTCGAACATTTCTTTCAAAAGAACAGGCACCATTCTTTTGAAACTATATATTCTCAACGTCTAAATCATCAAATTTCCGCCACAAAAACCTACGAATCATCTCTTAGTAGAGATGTCCATTCACCGATGATACCTTGAATTTGGAAATCGTTCCTAAAAGGATATTCCGTTTAGATCTTTTTCTAATTAAAAAAATAGGTAAAAATTGCACCATTGTAAAGTGAGCGGTGTTTAGTATAATTTGAAAGTGAATGTAGTTGAACGTATTTGACGTGTCAAAAAAATTATAACCGCACCAAATAATGACATTGTTTTGAATTGTTTTATCAAATCGTAGCCATAAAATTTTGTCAAAATTAGTTTCTAGAAAATGAAAATTTCATAAATTTTTTCATGGTCGATGCATAATTTCTTATTGTTCTTAGAGAAAGTACACTTCCGACTGTTTGGCTCTTATTTGGCAACACTTCTTACATAAATCCCGCTCCCGACTGTTACTTTAACCTGTTTTCAAGCGTAACGTAACGTACAGTTATAAAATTTGGTAAAAAAAAATAATTAGTATTGTGTATAATTCCCCTATGAACTTAAACTATTCAGTCAAATTTCATAAAATAGCTTCGAATAAATATATACATAAAGCCACAAATAAGTTTCATAAAATAAAAATATTATGCTGTAAGTTTTATAAGATTTATCCACAATCGGCTCTACTGTAAAGCCAATTTCTTTTATACTAAACAAATATTATTTTAGCTTTTGGTTAAAGGAGTCAAATATTCGTCACTGCCGAAAAAAAAGCCTTCAAACTAGTTTTATCTTTCTTTATTTTTACTTTTAATCACAGTATAATTTGTTTGTAACAAAACTTTATTATTAATATCTCAGGCGCCAGTTAGCAATTAACTTCATTTTCGAAACATTGTTTTTGCCCTCTTAACTTGTAAGAAAAAGATGCTCTTCAGAACAATGTCCTTAACATTGACAATTAGTGCAGTGAACTTGTGTCCAAAGAAGAATTGTTTTAGTTAAAATAAAAAAAAAATCTCATTCACAATTGCAAGATAAGGAATAACCCCCCAGCAAACATTTTTGAAGGAATTAACCATTTTACAGAATATTTTTGGATGAAGTGAAAAATGTTGATTTTTTCTTCTATGATTTTTCTTTTTTATAGAGAATTTGGAGCGGTAAAAATTTTAATTTAATAATTTTTCAATGCTATTTAATACTTTATTACTAATGAAAACAGTGAAATGTATGGTTTACATTTTTTTCTAGTAACGTGTTATCCATTTTCTTGTTTTGGGATTTTCGAAAGTTTCAACTTAAAATCAAATTTATTTAAAAAAACCCTAATCGACGCTTTATTATAAAAAAAAGATTTAAACTTGATACTAAAAATGTGACAACATTTTTGTAAATTATAAAAATAATTTATTAAAATTAAGTTGATTTTCGAACTTAATTTTAATATTTATTTTTTAAACGTAAATTGTAATTTATTCGATTATTTGCCATACATTTAGAATAATTTCAGTTTCTAGGCTTTTTAACAGAAATTCAGATTATCTAATATTCGAAAAAAAATCAAGAATTTACTTTCATAAAGAAAATTTCTATTTAAGAGTTTGGTTTACAAAAAGTTTTAAAAATTTATTGGTTTCAAAACCAATAATTATTAGTCCAAAATACTGTAAAATGTGCAGTTTTTTTGGGTTAATTAGTGCTAACTTGGTCAAAATCTACTGTTTTGAAAGTGTATAATTTATTTATTTAAAAAAAATTTAGCAACTTTGTTTTACAACTTACTTTTTCTAAGAAAATTGATATTTCCCTGCTTATTAGTCAGGAAAATTTGGGAGCTATTTTGTGTTGAGAAGTTTTTCTTACAAAAATTTATGAAATTTGTAGAAAAATATTTTCAAAATTAGGTGTTTCGGAAAATAAGGTGGTACATTTATCTGTTTTTAGATGTTTTACGACAATAATTAAAAATTTGAACTTAATTTCGAAATCAAGTTTAATAGTAAAATATAAATTAAATTTAGCAAAATTTACTACTTGTTAAAGTTTTTAGAATATATTCAAAATTTTCGAATATTCGAACTTAATTTCGAAATTACTTTTTTGAAGAAAATTGCTTTTTCAAAGATTATTAGTAATTAAAATAATAAAAAAACTTTGAATAGATCATAATACTCTTTAATAGTAAAATATTTAATTTATTTAGCAAAATTAACTATTTTTAAGTTTTTAAAAAAATATATTTTAAAATTGCGAATATTCGAACTTAATTTCGAACTTTATTCAGTTGAAGAAAATTGTTTTTTTTTAATATTCATTAGTTATTAAAATAATAAAATGGTTTTCTATAGGTCATAATTTTGCTTTTCGAAAATTCGAACTTTATTTTGAAGTTTTTTTTTCTAGCAAAATTTTTTTTTAAATTTTTTTTTTGTTCTTTATTACAAAATTTTAGTTATTTTTTTTGGTTTCTTAGGTATTTTTAATACGTATGTAGATATTTTAGGTTTTCAAAATATTTAAATTTTTAAATTTCTAAAACTTATGTATTTATACACTACTTGATATTTATTTAAGTAAAAATAAATATTAAGTATACGTCTACCTCAAACTTGCTTAAGCAAATAAACTTTAAACATTTTTTTTGCAAAACTTTCCAAATCTTCTGTTTTTTCTGAGTTTAATGGAGATTTTTTTTGGAAATTTAAATTTTCTTTATACTTGGCTTAACAAAATGTCTGTGTCTATAGAAAAAAATAGAAGTTAACAACTAAAGATGTTTAAATTTTCTTATTTTATGTTTTGCCTGCCATTTTAAACAAGTTTTTCTCTTGTTTTTGATGCGGAAACGTAGACAACAAAACTTTTTGTATTTAAGACATGAGAAACTGGTAAAATTTTTCATTGTGTGTGTGTGTGTGTTTGTATTTTCCAGTGCTTTTTGTTCAAATTTATTTAGGCATTACACATATACACCCACACTCCTTAGCTCTTAGTTAGGCAACACATACACAAACACAATTTGTGTAAAACTTTTTAATTTTTTTCCAGGAATTTTGTTTTTTCTCTTTCGATTTATTTGTATTCAGCAAACTGTTGTTTTTTCTACTTTTTTCATTTTATTAAATTTTTTTCCTAATTCTTTTTTTCCATTCTATTCATTTAATAAACTTAATTGTATAAAAATTATATATATTACGTTGTTGTTGTACAAAACAAATACAATTTGTACCAAATAACTGAAAGCTGAGCTGAGCGGTCGGTGTTTTTTATGTAAAAAAAAAAAATATCTACTAAAGTTAAAACAAGTGGCGCCATTTTAACAGCCATTTTGTCTACATCGTAAAGAGTAAAAATAACCATCATACACAAACATTTACAAACCCATACTCTAGTAAATACACCATTCTCTCACACACAAATTTGAAAATCACCGTTGTATGAACAGTGAGCACAGCAGTCTGTTGAAGTAATTGTTGTTTTGTTAAAGACAACAATAGCAATAACAACAACAACAAGAATAAGAGCAAAAACACTAAAAGACACAACAAACAGCAGGTATAGAAAAATTCCGTTAAAACAGTATTTTTTTTGAGTATAAAAGGAACAACTTAAACGATTCCTAAACAAGAATAATCAAGTTTGTGAAGATTCCTCTAAAATAAAATGGAGGGGTTAGATTAGAATTAGAAATTAAAAAAGGTTTAAAAGACGGTTAATTACCTTTCATAATTGGCGTTTATGTTTGCGTAATCTACTTGCCAATTATGAAAGTGAATGATGGGTCTACTGTCCCCTATCCTGGTCAGGAGGGTTGCTCTCACATTGGTTCTTACGACGAACCTACGCATTCACTGTACACGGTATTATTTGCACTAGTATTTCTTTACGTTTTTACGCTGCGACGTGCCCCTCTACCTTGCTCATCCGGGTTGGGGACCGGCACGGCGGAGTCCAGAATATCAGCGGCAGCAGGATAACACTCAGATCATAACAAACACTTACTGAATATGTAAATGAGAAGCGTCCAACAACACAAAACTAAGTAGCTTTGTTAAATTCTACATACCTATACAATTATTTGCTTAAGAGAATAGGCATTAAACCTTTTGCCTTCAACAATCTTAAGTCGTGCCAGTTCCCATAAGTTCTTATAAACTTTTCGCTAAGAAATTTGGTATGTTTCGTTGTTTGTTTCTTTTTTTTTCTTTATTGCTTTAGCCCGCATATAAAATATTTATTGATTTTAAAAAAGTTTTTCAATGATAAAACTAAAAAATTAATTTTTAATTCTTTGTGCAGCATTTTTCCAATGATCCCTTTATTTGCTTTAAATGTTATTTAAAAAGGGTATGAAAAGAAGAGGTGTTATTTGAATAAATGTTAGAACAAAAAAAAAAGATCGCATTATATTGGGACCTAATTAAATTGTTACATTCAGGGGTGTGCTGGAAATCGAAAACGTAAAACGCAAGAATTTTAAAAGTTGTTTTATTATAAGATTTTTGTAATAAAAGAATTTCAAGACAAATATCCCAATAAAAAATTAGACATACAGAGCTGCAGTAAAGAAAGTGAAGGAACTCTTAACAAGTTTTATAAAAGAATACATAACATTTCAAGTGCCACTGCATTTCCTTACTACGGAGCAGGTTTGTAAGGGAGAATAATAAAAAATAACTGTGTATAACTAAATAAAGCGCTTTTTGTGTCAAAAATGTATTGCTTCAAAGTGGGAAAATTCATGCCTTCCGTAACAGGGCTGGCAAAAACCCGGGTTTTTAAAAAAAAACCCAACCCAGCGGGTTTTTTCATGGGTTTTTTGGGTTTTTATTTGGGCTTTATTGGGTTTTTTTGGGGTTTGTTGATTTTCATGTAATGATATAATAATTGGTCTAAGCAATTCAGCCCTTTTCGGTATAGATTTAGCAAGAAAATCTTCAAGATTTTTTATGACATCCGGGTATGTTCTGCAATTCAAAATGAAGTGGATTTAAAATCGAGGTAAAATTCTCTAATCTAATGCTTAACTGCTAAGTGTTGTACAGTGGAACTTTTTTGAACCTTGACTATGATATTCATAGAATTTTAAATAACGTTTAGTTGTATAATGAAGCTTTGAATATCCAACCAATGTTTATCAAAGTTCAAAAAGCTCTAACTGCTTTACAAAGTGACTCCGCTACAAATGCAACTGCTATTGATGTCATTTGTTGAACATGATATACTACTTTCCAAACGGGATTTTGTTGATAAGCGTACTTACTCCAACTCATTATTAAGCGAATATGAAGCATCCCTTGAAGAAAGCAGAAGAATTGATATCTCAAAACCAACTCACATCTCTTGTATTTGTCATCTAAAATTTAAGCTGCAGAATATTTTTCACAATAACGGTATTTAGTTAAGATTTTTTTTAATTGATTGATTAAATGAAAAAATGCATTTTTGCAATCAAAAAAATATGAATGTCAAAAATTTTAAATATTTACCAGCAAACTTTTACCACTTTTTCACTTCAGTAATAAATTGCCCTGCTAGTTCAGCATCAATAGAAAAAAAAATCACGTTATTGTTTAATATAGAATAACCATAGAAATCGTCTTGGATTGGAAAAAGCATTAGCTCTTGTAAAAATGTATTAACATTTAAAATCTGAGCCTAATGTACGTGTTTGCGCTGCAATTTGTATGAATTTTTTAATTATTTTCATGTAATTTTTTATGCAGAGGATTTAAACTTCAGTTGTGGCCTTTTCAAAATCAAATTCCGGGTTTAAAAAAACAAATTCCGAAATCAAATTGGGTATTTTACAAATCATATTCCGCATTTTTCAAATTCAAAATTCGGCACTTTAAATATTAAAATAAATTTTAATCAAATTCATTTAAAAAAAACTGATTTTGATTTTTAAATGAATTAGATTTAGAAAAGGCCGAATTTAAAGTTAAATACCTTAAAGTGGTATACATACTATCTATGTTTCAATTAATAAATAGAGAAAAGCCCTCTAAAGTTAAATCTACATACGGACAAATGGGCAAATAAACACATTGTATGTATTTTATAATTATTTTCTTTTATGTTTCTGCAAACAAAATGTAAAAATTATACCATCTATGTTTAAATGAATATAAAGAAAAATACCCACTTGGGTTTTTTTAAACAAAATACCCGTTAAAACCCGGTGGGTTTTTCTGGGTTACCCAGTGGGCAGCTAACCCTGTTCCGTAAGCAAGATGGTAAGAGAAACTCGTTTTATTTCTCCCTTACAAACCTGCTTCGTTTGAAGCTCAATTTTTTACTGGGATTATACAAATATTTCTCTGTTTAACAGAATTTGATAACAAAAATTATAAAATTTAGATTAAAAGTTTATTGAAAACAACTTCCAAATTCTTGCGTTTTACGTTTTTTATTTCCAGCACACCCCTGATTATTAGAGTTGCCATGCAGAAAATACACACCGTTAAAAAACACCCTCTTCACTTTAGAGCCCTGAAAATTTGAACGTACTCGTCCATTTGTAAGTCCTAGTCCCTTGTATGAAACATTTGCTGCAAAATCTGTCTTCAATTCTCTTTTTAAACTGCATTCGTGTCCATAGAATGAATCATTTGTTTCGTATGCATTCTCTCTTTCTTCTTCTTCCGCTCCATTATAAACTCCAAAACACTGCAAGTACACTTTACCATTCTTCTTTCCCCTTTCATCATCAAACTCAAACGTTTTGCAGCAAATGTTCCATAATATGAGCGAGGACTAAAGTGTTTGTTGAGAAATAGCCAAACAATCTTAAATATTCTTCATAAACACCAAAAAAAAAAAATTCTTATAAATTAATTGAAAAATACAAATACTTTCGTAAAAAAACACCCTGTCTCAAAATGCCTTAAAAAGAAACTGCATTTTTTACGAAAGAGTTCCAAAGAAAAAAAAAACTGCATAAATAATCACTTCATTTAAGACATGCCTAGACTTGCAATAAATATCTTTGTAAAAAAAGACAGAAAACTGGGAAAAAGAAATCTGCAATAAATGCAAAAAAATTTCTTAAAAAGAAAACTTAAAAAAAAAAAAATACTCGTAATTGTATTAAAGGACAGAGATGTAAAATTCAGATTTTAAAATACCACAGAGTTCCTATCAAGGACAGAGCTGCACAATTCCAATTGAATACACATTTAATGCCTGTAACTTCTACAAAAAGAAATCTAGGAGTGTACAGAAATCAATAGTGTAAAAGCTGACATATCTAAAAGGAACTGAAGGTAAAATCATGTAGGCCAAATAAACGTTGAAATTTTGGAAATTTGATTTTTTAGATTAAGATTTTAATGAGGCGACACCTGGAATCTGGTTTCTTAAAGAAGAACACTCAAGCTGCAGTTAAACAACAACAACAACACTTTGAGACAGCAGTACCAACCACTAGCAAAACAAGTGAAGGGAGTAAAAGAACGGTTTGCAACGTAGGCAGAAGAAGCTTCTAGCTAGAACAAAATGAGAATGACAAATGAGTACACGAGGTGATAAATCGGCTCACCAATCGAAAGTGTAGCAGGAGCCAACCAGTCGATGAAAGCAGTGATGCACAATTAACAAACAATGACGCACAGACACAAAGATGAAGAGAATATTTCGAAGAAATTATTAACGTCACCAAAGATTCAACTACTGAGGACAACGAAATTTAAAATAACAGTCCCTCAGAAAATATACTGATAATATCAAGCAGACACTCACTAAAAGTGAGATAAAGGAGGCCATTGGCAGAAATTCCTTCGGGTTGACGTCGAAACCATAGCAGAACTTCTTCGACCGCACATCTTAGTAGTCTGGGAGAAGGAAAGGCTTCCTCCAAATGGGAAGAATGGCATTATTGTTACGTTACCGAAAAGTACTTGAAAGATTGCAACAGCTGGAGAGGAATTACTCTTCTTTACACTATAAACAAATTACTAGCAGTCATAATACAGGGAAGGCTTCAAAGTAAAATGGAGAACAACTAACGAGATGAACAGGAAGGTTGCCGGCCAAACAAGAGCTGCGTTGACCAGTTGAACACTCGACGCATTATAATAGAAAAATCCTTAGAATGGCGTGCGCTATACCTTCTGTTCGTAGACTTCAAGAAAACCTTCGATACCATCAAAAGGATTGCCATATGGAAAGCATTGAGAAGAAAAGAAAATCACTCAAATAAGCAAAGCTTTGTACGAGGATGGAGAACTCGCAGTTCTTTACAACGAGAATATAAAGCAACCATTTTACACAAACGCTGGAGTAAAACAAGGATGCCTGCCATCACCACTGATTTTCACTATAGTGCAGGATGTCATTATGAGCGAAGTCTGTTCAGAAAGAAGAGGAATCACATGAAGTCTCTCACGCCAACCCGTGGTTTTGGATTACGCGTAGGATATTTGTTTTACCTCGCACAAGATATCCAACATGTTAGCAAAATAAGAAGATTTGTAAAGATTAGCCTACAATGCTGGACTTGAGATAAATATCAAGAAAATTAAAGCTATGAGAACTAACAACGTTAGCAGCGATTACATCATGCTACAAGGCCAACCAGTTGATAACGTAGTATAGTATCAACGAATGGCGGTGCTGAAACAGACTTAAATAGCAGGCTTAATCAAGCGAAAGCGGCATTCGGAAGACTTCAACCAGTATGGAGAAACTCATAAATAACCAGACAACTTACCAAGCTTAGAATGTTCAACGCATGTGTAATGTTTACTCTGTTGTACGGAAGTGAAACATGGTTCGTATCGAACACCATCACGCAAAAAATACAGGTATTTAATGCAAGTACCTCATAATCCTATGCAGAATATTCTGTCATAACAACATCAGCAACATGGATCTCTGAAACCTTACCAACGAGGAAGCAAATTAAACGTAGGAAATGTGGGTCTATCGTCCATACTTTCAGATAGAATCCTGATAGTATAACAAGAATGGCACTAGAGTGGAATTCTTAAAGCTCAGGAAGCTGTGTTCGGCCAAAGACTACAAAAATACCCATGTTACTTCAAGAACGAAAACAGCTGCGACAAAACGTGTTAGATGGAGATGCTTTGTTGGAGCCATATGCTCCCAAGAGAGGTAATGGGGAAATAAAGATTTTACGACGCTTAATTCAAATCAGTTTTTTTCTTCCGCATTTAGTTAAAATTTTAGGGGCGAAATATTAGTCCATTTCGCCCGAAATAAAATTACTATGCGAATTTAACCATAACTTGAGAACGATTTGTCTGATGTAGATCAAAACACTCACAAATTATTAGAAACTAGCATTTAACCCGCTACTTCGTTAGCGTCTCCTTTTTCTTCGTGGACATATTTGTATGCCAAAGTTTATTTTTCTAGGTTTTAGCATTCCTCTTATAGATTCTTATCCACTTAGGACACTGCATGTTTAATTTTACGTTTCTAGGTCCAATACTGACGAATATTCAAAAAGTACCAGTTAAAAAACAAAAAAGTACCAAAAAGTTCCCTAATAGATTCGTATCCACTCATGACATTGCATGCTGAATTTTATGTTTTAACGATAATTAAAAATATACCAGTTGTAGAACCAAAAAGCTGAAGAAAATTTCCCATTTTGGTGCTATTTTTCCCCCCATCAAGGTATCAAAAATTGCAGTATTGTAGTGGGGGCCCATAATTTAGTACGAATATGCCAAAGAATGGAGAAAAATGTTTTGTACAAAAAATTACCAAAAATAGTTACGATTTTCACCCCTTAAACGTTCGAATTTCGAAAAAGTACTAAATTTATATTCGATTTTTTTTTTTAATTTTCGAATGTGGTATAAACTTTATTTCTAGGTTTATTGGTTCAAAAGATAGATGAGGTGACAAAAAAAAGTACTAAAATTCATGTTTTACCTGTGTTCTTCCTAAAAGAGCCGAATTTCAACAAAGTACCGCTTATTTTTGTAAAGAATAACGATAAGTATTACAGTTTTTTTGTATCTCTTTTAGTTTTTGGAGATCTAACCGTTTTTACCCTTTTGTACCCCAAAACATTCGAAATCTATGGGAAGAGACCCTGCTTCAGGCGTTTAGGCAGAATGTGTGCGATAATTGAGTACGGATTTTGGATGAAGCTCATTTTGATCTTGGCGGGTATGTAAACAAGCAAAATTGTCGCATTTGGGGCACAGAAAACCCGCACGATACATTGATGCACCCAAAACGAGTCACTGTTTAGTGCGGATTTTGGTCCAGAGGCATAATTGAACCATTTTTCTTCGAAAATGAGAAAGGAGTGGCTGTTACAGTCAATGGCGATCATTATCGGGCCATGTTGAACGAATTTTTGTTCACAAAAATTAAAGAGGAGGATATTGGCAACATTTGGTTTCAACAGGACGGCGCTACGTGCCACACACTCGATGTTTTGCGCCCTGTTTTTAAAGATCGCATTATCAGCCGCAGAGCTAATGTCGTTTGGCCACCTCGGAGCTGCGATTTGATACCGTTGGACTATTATTTGTGGGGTACCATCAAAGATAAGTGTTACACCGACAAGCCAGAGACAATTGACACTTTAAAACACAATATTCGTGGAGCCATTGGTGAAATACAGCTGCACACAATCGATAATGTGCTTAAAAATTGGACCGATCGTGTAGGCTACTGCATGGCCAGCCGAGGCAGCCATTTGAATGAAATTATTTTCCATTATTTACCGGAAGGATTGTAATTTCAAATAAAAAAAAAAAACAAATTTTTTTATATTTTCAACTGTTTCGGAGTTATTCAGATCTTAGTGGCGATGTTTTTTTTTCTTGTTAATGCAAAATTAGTTTTTTTGATTGTTTTTCAAAACTTCGTACACAAAAAAAATATCATGAAAATCGGTGGACAAATGTTAACCATTTTTATTAATTTGCTGTTGCCCATTTTAATTTTGAGGCTACTTTTAGGGATAACGAATAGTTTTTCATAACATTCGTACAGGAATAATCTGTGCAATGGTGTTGGTGTTTCATTAATATCTCTCAGCTAAATTTTGTTCATAATTGTGGAAAACGCAACGCATAGCCAAAAAATACATTGAAAGCAAAAACAAAGTCAAAAAAATATTTTCTAATTTTGAAATATTAAATTCATATTGAATCTTTAAATTGTAAACGCTGCATATCTTGTGGCGTTGAACAGTTTTAAACTTAAAACAAATTACTTTGCCTTTTATTTTTT
Organism: Pollenia labialis; assembly: GCA_949318255.1. Taxonomy (NCBI): domain Eukaryota; kingdom Metazoa; phylum Arthropoda; class Insecta; order Diptera; family Polleniidae; genus Pollenia; species Pollenia labialis. The sequence goes on along the minus strand of OX439143.1, from coordinate 132,557,360 downwards.
TCTTTTACTAATTTTATGTAGGGCTAAAAACCAAAATCTGCCTTCAATCTATTTTAATTGTGTAAAATTTTACTTAAGTCCTTCGAAAAAAACTATGTACCGCTCTTTATCCAATTTTAATTAATTTTCTTGTGGGTTTTTCAAAACAAACTGAAACTGTTTTCCTTAACCACAATGACGTTGATATCTTTTAACCATTTGATAGTTCTTTTATTTTTTTTTTTTTTACTGCAACATTTTGTTTATTAACTCTCTTTCTCTCTCTCTGTAGCCTTTAAAAAAAATAAATAACAAAAGAGGCATGAAGAGAAGAGAGAGAGAGAGAGACACGGAAAATGTGTTTAAAAAAAACATTTTAATTAAAACTGAAAACTGTTTAGACCTTAATCGGTTTTAAAATTCTTTGGGGGATTTTTTCGTTTTTTTTTTTTTGGTTAACCAAAAAACAAATGAAACACCTTAAACTAACGCCTTAACAATTTAATTTTTTGTTTTTATTTGTTTTATATTTCGAGTGGTTGGACAAATAAATCCCTTTTTTAATTTTCTATCACTGTTTGCAGCCGTGCTGCCAGATGTGTGCATTTGTTTCTAAATTTTGGGAATTTAATTTTTATTTAGCGAGAGATTTTCGCCAAAAGACTTTTTGATTTATTTATTATTTCTAACAATAAAGTTTTTTTATATTGTAATTTAAAATAATGAAGGAAGGTTCCAAATTTTTATTGCATTTCCTTTATAATGGATGCTTTTTAAGTCCCATAGAACTTACAAGGTGCCATACTGATCTCACTATTAAGTGGGGAACAGAATAGTCGCTGTAGTACAACGTTACGAATAGCGCTGAAAGCTGTCAAAAGGTAAAAACGAAAGTTTCAAAGAACTTTTAACAGAATAAGTATTTGTAGTAATCGTTGCAGTTGAAGTTGAAGTACAAAATTCAAATTTTTAAACTTTGTCGCGCTACAAAGCATTCGTCAGATTCAGCTACTACTACAACTTCTTTATTCTGTTCCAGGCCTTAGATATTTATGATCAGCATAGTCGATAAAATTATCTTGAATAGATTCAGGCTTGAATGACTCTACCAAATTATCCAAATTAACTTTGAAAATTAGTTATCGTTTCGCGCAACTTATAGGCGACGTCGTAATTTTAATGCCGCAACAAATTTTTTTATGAACCGTACATTTTGATTTCTAAAAAATAAACTGTCATTTAGCCTTCAAGGTCATGCGAAGTGACATCTCTTAATTATTTTCCGCGGGGCAGAATGAAGTGTCTGGTTTATGTTGATAAACCACCAACAATTGATGTCAGCACTGTTCATGTTATTAGTGATATACGCCCAGCAATGCTCGAAAATGTGTCCCAATGCCTTTCGTCAGGGACAGTAGTAGTAGTCACCCGACAACCATAATATGGTTGAATTAGTTCCCCATCAAGAAGCCACAACCATATTATGGCTGCCTCCGAACATGTTATCTTTTCATGTTGTAAAATTTCTTTTTTCATAAAAATAATTTAATTAAAAGCCTGATTAAAATATTAAAAATTTGGATTAAAAATATAATATGTTTAAAAATTTCTTTAAAAATAGTTTTGTTGGAGCTGATCATATTTAAACATGTTTTTTCGCTGCGTGTATATGCTTGTAAAATCAGTTTTTAATGTTAATGCCTTGTATTGATCTTGGAATCGAAAAAACTGTACGATTAAACACAAACAACGACCAGCGAAATCAAGCAACGCCTCTCATGTTAAAATATACAAACATTTTGTTGTATTTAAACATGAGCGGCGTTGCAACTCAATTTCACTTGTGTTGCCATACGTGCCATTGAATTTTTTGTATATTTTAACATGAGCGGCGTTGCCTTATTTCATGATACCACAATAAAAACAAAGGTAAGGTGCTACTCAAATGCCAACATCTAATGCAATGTGTACGCAATCTAATGTACCACGTCAGTAAGAAATTGAACGCTAAACTCAACAAGAAGGCGGAATAATTGTTGTGGGTTTTTAAGGGCTGCATTTGTGGGTCGCGTTAAACGTTATTAAGTATTTCAATGGTTCTAGAGTAGAACAATATTTTATATCGCACACCTACTTCAAAAATGGCACAACCTAAAAAACTTAATTTTTATGAAATCGGAAAAAAAATTTGTTTACCAAAAAACAAATCTTTGGAACATTAAGTAGAAAAACTATACAGATTATGATCTAAAAAATTTTTAAATTTTTTTTTTCGCAAGATGATACACAATACACAAATGAACAATTTTTAGTTGTGTAATTTTTGATGATGTATTATTTGCACAAGTTACCGAATTATTTTAAGTTATGTCACTTTAGCTGAATTCTTTTCAAGTTTTGACACTTTTGCCAAATTCTAAACTGACACAAGTCTAATTAATATACATAAGCTCCAACAAAGATTTATTTTATCAAAATGTGACACTTTCGAATTCGAATTAAGACTATTTAGCAGTAGAGAAATACTACCATTATATTTTCTGACACATCAAAAAATAAGTGAATTGCAACTTTTTTACCAATTGAAACATAAATAAAGACATAACTGTTTTTTAGCAACAGTTATTCACAACAAAATGCACTGATATTTTTTTATAGATAAACAAGTGTATTGTGCATAGTTTAAGCATATAAACCCGAAAAATTAAAATTTTGAGTTGAGGGACTTTTGAACTAGGTGTGCGATATAAAAACTTCTTAAATTTAAAATTTGTTTTGGAATTCATGTTTGTAAAAAGTATTTAGTTGCCGGTATAAAGACCTAAATCGTCAAACAAAATAAATTTGAATTTTGATGACAAAAAAAAAGGATTTTAATTTAGAATTTGGAATATCAAACCTTAAATTGGGGACATAAGCCAAAAGTTTTCTGGCAACACTGGTCATAACATAAGTTAAGTATGTGTGTGTGTATAAATGGTATCCCAACAAGCACGGAGGTTTGATTTTAAATTGAAAATGATTTGATATCAAACATTTTCTCTAACGACAAACGTTTGATAATGAAAATCATTTGAAAATCATAGCATTCTCAACAAAAAGGGGAAATTATTTTCAAATTGAAAAATGCCTTTATTTTAAACTTGTTTTCAAACGTAATTCTCGAATGTTTTTCAAATGTGGATTAAAATAACATGTGGAACATAAATAAAAATATTTATTTTTTTTTTTTTTTAATTCATTATTTATTTAAATAAATTGTGAGCTAAACATTAGGCAACATCGCTAAAAGATGAAATAATGTTCTTTCCGTTTTCTAATTCTTGCAAAGACGAAATAATTGACTCCCTTTTATTTTGAGGATTTTAGCACCGCGATCGTACAGAAAACTTATAATTTCTTCACTTTCCCGTTTTATTTTTTTTTTTTAATAAAAAATAATTTTTCACAAGTAATACGAGCCCTAATAACAAAAATTATGTAACCAACAACATTAAAGATTTTTGTTTTTTGATGAAAATCGATAATTTTTGATCATTTGCATCAACTCTAAAAATCTCATATCTCTGGGAAGTGCCGTTAAGAAATAAGAACAAAAGCAATTTCAAACGAAACCATAGACTTCAAGCAAAAATATTTAAAAAAAAACCTTCTGTAAAATTTTATTTTTGTTGGTTACATCATTTTTGCTATTAGGACTCGAATAAATCGTTCACTTGTAAAACGCTTTTAACCACGAAGTTAAAATTTAACTTTAATCGCCATTTTCAATGTTTCCATTTATCTGTCGCTTTAGTATTGCCAAGTTTAGTTTTGATTTGAATTTAACATTTGATACAAATTTGACATTAAATTTATAAACATTTGATGTCAAATGTTTTTTTCCAATCATTATGGATTTGAGTTTAAATCAAGGTTGGATACCGAAACGAATTTCGGTATCGGTATCGGTATCGGTATTAAACTTTTTTTTATTTCGGTATAGGTATTGGTATCGGTTTCTTAATTATAACGGTATCGGTATACCGGTATAAAAACTTTTATATCGGTATTACAGTTAAATGAACAAACCTACGAAAAAAGTTAAATAAAAGAATTATAAATTATATATTATATATTATGAATACATATATACATATGTTTATGCATTCTATTTTATTTTTTCACTTCGACTAAAAATATTAGGTACATATAGAGATCATTAAATGACATAGAAAAAAAGAAAAAAGTTAATTAAACAATTCATATTGTATAAAAGATAAACCTTATATATATGTACATACTTATATTATAAGCAAAAATCGAATATAATTTTTTTAAGCCTATTTGTGGTATAATAACTTGAAAGGTAGTTTTTTACAACAATTCCATATTGGCTCGAATTACTTAAATTGCATTTAAGCTTTCCTCGTCTAACCTATTGCGGTAAGGGTTCATAATGTACTTCACTCCTGAAAATAACCGCTCCACACTAACTTGTGTTGCTGGGACAGCTAACATAACTTTTGCTATTGCATATAGTTTCGGTTTTTCTTTGCTTTGTTCTCTCCACCAATCCAGAACATTTAAGTGTCTTTTAACTCGTTTTTCGTTTCTGAAAGAATATAGTAACTCACGTAAATTGTTGTTATTTGGTGTTAAAGAACAATTTTCATTTTCCATATTTTTCAGGATTGCTTCTATACAGTCTGAAGATGAATTTGAACAACAACTTTTATTATCTTCATCAAGATCTATGCAAGTATTTTGGCTTACTGTGTCCATCTTCACACTTACTCTTATGATATCATCAATGGCATGTTCAACAAAATTTCCCTTAAGAAAGATATTCCAACGCGGATCCAAAAACAATGCACCTAGAAATGCTTTATTCTCAAAAAGAATTTCCTCTTTCTTTTTTATTTCCTCAAGTAAATTATATGCAAAATTGCCTTTTACTTTCTGTAGTTCGACTTTACATGTAAACCAAGCATCAAAGGCGTCTCCAAATGTTAACTGTTCTTTTTGAAGAATTTTCGTGGCAATGTTTGCTGGCCGTAAAGCTCCTACAGCATCTTTTATATTTTCCCACACTTCATTGCATAAATAGAAATCATTATTAGCCTTTGATACGTTTTCTAAAAATTCTTTCATTTTAACATCTACTAGAGATGACATCATATCAAAAGTAGACGACCAACGAGTGGCACAGTCAATTAGAGGTTTCGTAAGATTATGACTTTTTAATAATATATTGATATTTGGCGTTCTTAACTTTTTTACCACAGCTCTGGCTTTTTCAATCATTTTAAGTATTTCACGGTCTTTTAGAACAGCATTAATAGCTAATTGTAGCGTATGAGCTGCACATCTAATACCTATGCATAATTTAAATTACATATTAATTGTATTAATAAGACAAGTAAGAAAGTACAGTCGGTCAAGCCCGACCACATGACAACCTACACCAAAATATTTAAAAACAAATTTTCGAGAGTTTACCCTATTTCGGACTCATGGGCAATAACGGACCCGCCTGATGAAATCATGTTATGAGTTTAAGATTCATTTCAAAGTTGTTTGTGCCGAATAATATTTAGATATCTTCAACTATGTGAGATTAAAGGATGGGGACTTATATGGGACCTTGGATCTACCAGGATTACATTTTTCAATAAGATAGAAGCTATCGTAAAAGTTACTGTTGCCAATTTGTATGTTAATACCAGCATTTATGTGGAAGTTATGGAATTAAAAGCGATTTTCGGGAGTATTATTTGTATGGAAGCTATGGTCAAATATGGACCGATTCCAAAAAATTTGGTAAGATGATTTTGATTGTAGTAAAATTAATTTGGACTAAATTTAATATTAATACTAACATAGTAAGTTGGTTTATCGGCACAAAGGCCCTATTCCAGAAAGAAGCTTGTAGGGGGGCTTTGTGAAATTATAGACCGATTCGCCCCAGTTTCAATAGTCATGGATCTTGTGCCAATTAGAACGTATGTGAAAAAGCTCAATATATTACCTCCAAAATTGCGACCTGTACTTTGCGAACAAGGTTACATGGGCAGCAAGCCAGCCGGAAGGACATCATCAACTCAGCAAGAGATTTTGAGTCGATCGGTATACTTAAAGGTGGGTCTAGGACCAATATTTTAATGTGTTACAAACATCAGCTTTATATGGACTCTATAATAAATTATGAACCAATTTTTATAAAACCTGGCCTCACAATACTATAATTCGTTGCGGCATCTTATTTCAATAAAAAAAATCATGATTCGTTGTGATTTAAGGCGTATTAAAGCGATTTGTGAAAGTGGGCTTTATTTGAGGCATATGATAAATTATGGTGGAGGGTTCAATAAGCTTACCAATGCATTTAGTGTCTAAAGAAAAATGTTCTAAAGTTTGGTCAAATTCTGTGTTATTATCATCAAAGTTTTCGGCATCATTCTCATCCTCGTTAATTAGAGATATACATTTAAGCATATTTCTCCCATTATCTGTTGTGCAAGTATAAATCTGCTCAGTTGAAATGTTATACTTTTGAAGTATGGCTATTATTGTGTCCTTCAGATATTGCCCTGTATGGCGTTCAAATAGTTCTGCTACAGCCAATGTTCTTAAAACAATTTTATCCTTTTCAATAAATTGGGCATTAACACCTTGAAGAAATAGTTTTATATAAATATGCATACATATGTATTTATGTAATAATAATATCCTCTCCACTACTGTGGTGTAGGTATAAAAATAAGTGGAATATTTTACGTAAAAAGGCACGGTTTAAATGTGTAAGGCCATCTAATTTCAACGAAACCAATTTACCCTCCATTTCTTTTGAGATTCTAACAGTTATTTCCTTGTACTTTTTTAATGCTTCATCTTTAACAGTTTTCCTATTAATTGTAAAATTACCAAGCCCTTTTGCAATAGGGTCAATGATTTTACGGAAACCCGAATCTTCAATAAGAGAAAACGGTCTACCATTTACTGTGCATAGTTCGACACAAGACTTCAGCAGTATCTCTTTGGACATATAAATGTTAACTTTAAACAGATTTAATATAGATCTGTTAACAGTTTTGTTGGGCGTCGGTGAATTAATTTCTTGTATACGTTTAGTTTTCGAAATCTGATTCCAAATTTGTTTATGATGTGTTCTAATATGACAAGCTAAATTCGTACCATGGTCATTCTTCATGCAAATAAAAATAATTATAAAAAAGATGAATACAGCACAAAAAAAGCCTACTTGTATACCTACATTCAATATTTTTCCACAAATTTGTTCTTTTTCCATAACAATACATTTATTAGTTTTCTTTTCAAAATCAAACTCAAAAAATTTTCTACATGCATTTTTCTTTGGCCGAGGCATTTTTTTCGTTGTCACTGTTTTTATTTATTTTAGTTCTTTTAAAATTAGGTTTACTTTGATAATTTATGTAATGCGCGTCACTTTGGATTTTAAGAATAAGTTGTGTACATAGTAAGTAAGATAGTGCAATTATTACAATATCATAACAATACAAACTTTAATAAGTAAAAAAGCTGGCTTACACATGAACGTTTGATTTTCAAATTGTCAAATACCTCACCTAAAAAATTTCCTATACAATGTTGTTGTAGAACTTATGTTACATCTGACGGTAACCAAACAATACCAGTGTTGCAACAGTAGGGCGTCAAGTTAACAAACATATTTTTTATTAGCACAAGTATTGAAGCTTTTAATTTGTTTTCTATTTAAAAAAACATATTATTTTTAAATACCGAAACGATTATACCGGTAGAATACCGGTATTAAGGGAAACGGTATACGTATACCGGTATTTTATGCAAAAAACTAATTTCGGTATCGGTATCAATACCGGTATTCAATTTAAACGGTATTTAAACGGTATTGGTATCGGTATCGGTATCGGTAGCCAACCTTGGTTTAAATGTTAAAATCAAACGATTTAAAAACGTTTGAGAATTGTGTTTGGTGTCAAATGATAAAGTCATTTCATATCAAAGTCAAATGATAGTCATTTCATATGAAAGGTTTGACTTCGTGTTTGTTGGGATGCCATAAATGACTATTCACTTTGTTTACATTTGTTTGTTTTTGATGTCGTTGTTGCTTTCTAAGCTTAAGTGACCATGTCAACAAATGCTAATAACGGCACTTCTTGAATTTTTTTGTCGTCTATTTCTTCGTTTTCATATTTGAATTGTGTTTATTTATAATATTCATGCTGTAGCAACAAAATTGTCTACTACTGAAATGTAATTGTTGTTTTTTTATTACGAAGTTTATACGTGCAATTGTATTTGTTAAATTACATGTTATAAAGACATTAAAGTATTTTTTTTACGTTCAATTATACAACACAAACTCATAAACACTTGCACACACGCGCTAGCAAACAACCCAGCGGGAAAACTCAGAAGACCTTCGTACTTCAGGCCTTTTTAAATGGTTTTGATTCAATTACTATTCCTGTCTAACTGTTATAGAATGTATCATAGAAGGTTTGGCTGTTTCGTATAAAAGATAAGATACACATTCCACATTCGCTTCTATCAGAAGCAGTAAGTAGCTTTTGCAAAATAATTATTTTTTTATCCCGCTACCATTCTTATTCAACTGCGAAAGAAGCGAGAGCGGAAGCCCTACTCCGCAATGACAAAGTGTGTTAAAAATATTTGAGTTTGGAATGGAGCGAGCAGGCCTTGTGCATCCAAAAGAAGGAGTACAGAGCACATGACGATATGCATCGATGTTTTAAAACCATTCGATGTATGGTATCGATGCATCGAAACAATCCGATGTTTTTTTTTTTTAATCATCAACATCGATGTTTTTGATGCGATACATCGAAGCGACAATTTTAATACCAGAACTTTGTTGCGACTGATAAATGTCATTATCATCAACTATTTTTATACCTTGTGCTTCCCCATAAAAAATTTTGAGATCAAAGCAAAGATGAAATTATCCTTCTCCGCTTTTCGTCTTGAGTTTATATGAACTAAATCAAAATCAATGTTGCCAGATGTATGACTGTGATTTACTTTGCCAATTTTTTCATTGATATGATTTTTTGACACGCAGTGCACATCGTGCGCTATTTTATATTTAATATTATTTTAAAATTATTAAATTTTATCCTCCAACAAAAACTTTCAGTGTATTCATCAATAAAACTAAATCTTATTAATAAAAAATTATGTTTTTCCAAAAATTTCTTTGATAAGTTGTTTTATTTTAATTTTCTTGCAAAAACAAAAAAGGAGTTATTTTTTTTTTAATTTTGTTTTTTTCTTAACCCGCTTAACCAAGCAATTGTAGTAAGGAATGTAAGAAAAGATATTTTGTTTAAGCTTTGATATCGTTGCAAGTAAAAATTTTGAGTATCCGTACTTCTTCTTTTTCCCGCTGGGAACATGAACCTCATAAAAAAAATGTTTGAATGTGTTTCTTGATTTTTTTCAACATAGACATTGTACAGTTAGGTAAATTGCTTTTAAATCTAACAGAACTTGCAAACTTGTAATTTGGCAAATCACCGTTAGTTAATTTACGCTTTAACAACCTTGCCATATTATCTAAATTTGCTTTGCAAATCAGTCATCGATATTTTAACGCAAAATCGTGTTCAACGATGAGGTTTGGCCTAACGCAAGGTATATTTATAGCAGGTAGTCTCGGAAAGCCAGCTGTTTATTTTTTATTTGCTTGTTTTGTGATACGAATTGTCAAATGTTGTATAGTAAACAAGTAAACAAGTTTTTTGTCTTTATCTTTTGTCTATTTTGTCTCTTATCAGCCCTTTGCTTTTTGACAGTTTGTATCGCATAACAACAATAAAAAGCCCTGTTGTTTGTTTTATTGTACAATTGTTGTAATCTCGCGGCTACCTGCTATAAATATACCTTGGCCTAACGTATTGATTAATAAACAAAATTGCCGCAAATGGAGTGAAACCAATCCAAAACAGTCCCTACAGACTCTATTATATCTAGAAAAATTTTATTTATTTATTTTTTATTTATTTAAGAATTTCTTGCTTATCCTACACAACAAGATATAAATCTTATAGTTAAAGTGCAGGAATTAAATTAGTTTAAAACATAAATAGGTTATCACAATTCAACGATAAAGTTTGAAAAGAAGAAAAAAAAAACAAAAAGAAAAAAGTTTACAATATATCGAAATGCATCGTTTGATGTGGTTTTCCCACTGGTGGCATCATCTGGGGTCTACTCACCGTATTCGATATCGAGTAAACTATTGCATTTATCTTCATACGATAGACACTGATGTAACGAATGAAAACTCGAGAGATGTAATGTCGTTGGTTACTCGATATCGAGTGTCATGATACCAAAATAAAAAATGTCGATCAATTTTGCTCGCTATCGTATGCGTTGATTAGACCGCAGATATTATTTCTTTAGAAGTGAAATCGTCTTACGGTGAATGGCTATCGATAATGCACCATGATCAATGATTTTTTTTTTTTTTTTAATATATGAATAATATTGATCCGAGCGAGATGTTATTTCAACAGAAAATATGCTTTAAAAATCCAAAATATGCTCTAAAAAAAATCAAAAATATGCACTAAAACCTTAAAAATGTCCATACAAATCGTTTTTTTAACTTTACTAAAACCAAATACATAAAAAATGTAGTCTATTCTTATTCAAATATCTTAAAAAAAACTAAAAATAACAAATTAAAATTTTTGGTTGTTTGAATAGATAAGTACTGTTTTATTAAAAGTTAAACTTTGTTTTGTACTTTAAGGATGCCAATGCATTTTAAAAAAATGTATTTTCAGATCCCAATTTGATTCCAGATCAGATCAAAAATATTTGAAATTTATTTTATTTTTTTAAATCCTTATTTTTTTCAAAATGCTTTGGTTTTTTTTAAGTATCGGCCTGACCTTCCTTCCACATTGTTAATTTTACTTTCTTCAATATCAATTAATTTTGCTTGAATATTAAGTGAACCAAATTAATCCTAATTAGTTATTGTTTCACCAACATATCCATAGTTGGATAATACAAATGCTAATTGACTTCTAATGTTATTTAAATTTAATGTTAATTGCACAACACAGTGCAACACGAAAAAAAATAACTGTATACAGACAATAAATAACCATAAAGGACCAAAAAAAAAAAGACCCGTGTCTCCCAGTTTTGCCCGAAGTCATGCACTTTTTTTATGGGTCCTTTAAGATTTAGGGCCTCGGGGTCATTTTTGCAAAAAAGTGATAATTTTCTCAGGCTCATATCTTGCAAACCGTTCGGAATTTTGATTTACACTTTGAGACAAAGTGGTAGCCCTTGCCATAAAGAACAAAAGTTGTGAACATATAAAATCTAGAAAAATTCATCTTCCAGATCAAAATCGCTAAAAAAAAATCGTTAAAACATAATTTAAAATTTTACAACAATCTAATAAATGTGCATACAATTTTTCAGGGTAACATTGCTTATCGTTTTGACATTTAGTAGCATGCAAATGCCAAATTTCCACTCGCATGCAATTTTTTCTGCCACTGGCCATTGCGAAAAATGTGAGGGTAGTAGTAAAAAAGTGTGAGTGTATTGAGTTTTTTGAACTGGCAGTGACATGTGTAAATGCTGGGTTAAAACCGTTTAGGTAGCACCAATAGTGAAAGATTTCCCGAAAATTCGATTTTTTTTTTTCCTTTTTCCCCTGTTCAGGTCCATAGGTAGCAAACCGTTCAAAATTCAAAGAAACAATCAACTACAAAAATGTACCTAAGATCTTTCTAGAGCAAATTAATTTCCTAGGAATGATTCTTAACACCGTGAAAAAACTGATATTTTTTTAAGGTTTTTTTGGTATTTAAAAATGTTTTTAAGACCTTTTTTATAATTAATACGATTTTCGTATGACGTGCTAAATTCCCAGTTTTTCATATTTGATAAACACACTGAAATTAATTGTTGAGGGAAAGCTAGCTTCCATGCGCATTCCACTGGTTGCTTAGGCCAGCTCATCAGGAAACCTTTTCCAAAGATTTTAGAAAGGCCAAAAATATTATACAAATAAAACCCTAAAGCGAATAAGAATTATAAACACTCAGTCTTACTTGTAACAATATCAAAGCCAAAACAAATATGAAAATTAAAAAAAATCACTCATTGAGGTCAAGATAATGCATATTTTTCAACAAAATATGCAACAATATGCAAAAACAAATCGATGTCATTTTAACTCAAGATTAATGATTCGGAAAGATAATTGGTCGACATCGTTCTTTGACTATCGACATAAAACATGCATTTGCATGAAAATCGGATCCCTATTGATAATCCAGCAGCGATTGATGTCTGGAAGGCTCACATTGCTTGTATTATTCGTGACACACGGCCAGCAATGCTTAAGCAAATGGCTCAAAATTCGACCAGGTTATATTTATATATTGGTTCTAAAAATTATGTTATAAATTGTTTAACATATTATTTTTCCACTTGTGAATCATCAATTCCAAGTCTATTGAACTTTCAAATTTAATACACTTTTGGACAATTATTTATCTTTTTTATTTTTGTCCCCCGTAATCTAAGTTACTTATTGTAATTATCTCTTTCAACCTATAATTTATGACTAAGTGTGTTCACAAATAATATGAATCAGTAATTTACTAAAATATTTACAAAGTTTGTGTAACAATTACTTACGAGCTCAATTACTCAAAAACTCTTAACACCCGGTAGTTCGGATGAAACTACATGGGAATTTTGTTTTAGAGGGGCCTAATGTTTTTTGGCCAGTTCGTAACGCATATCGGTATATGAAACTATGTGGTCTTATCATTTGATAATATTAATTAATTAGTTTTTATTGCATAAATAAAAATTTATATTATTGATAAAAGTTAAAAAAAAACAAATTTTTCCAAAATGGTTGCAATGGATTTTACAATTGTGAAAAATTACACTTCATATTTCTATTTTTTTTTTTTTTTTTCTGAAATCTATACACAATTCCCGAAAGTGTGAAAAGCTAATGTGCATTGTAGGCTTAATGAATGAAATGAGCATATAGCACAACCCAGCCGACTGCCGTAGTTTTATTGTCTCTTAAATATTTGTTCGATTTGTCTTAAGTTTTGGGCTTTGGTGTGTGAAGTCCGAACGGAATATTCAGTTAATTTGTTGATAGTTATAAAATAACTGAAAGTTCATTTGTTTTTACGGTACATGGGGTTGAATTTTTGACAATAAAAATTAAAAGAACTTTTCGTTAAAAATAAATTAAAAATAAGTAGACCGGTTTTTAACTGAATTTTCCTTTATTTTATATTACAAATTCAGTTAGGCCCTAATTTTGTAAAACACAACGCAACGACAAAGAATTACATTGAAAGCAAAAACAAATTCATAAATATTTTGTAATTTTGTTGTTGCCTCTAACAGAAATTCACATTGGTTTTTAAGATTTCATACGCCTCATTGCTTGTGGCGTTGAAAATTTTAAAACGGTAAATAAATTTCTGTACAAAGAAAAAACAAAATTACAAAATATTTATGAATTTGTTTTTGCTTTCAATATAATACTTTGGAGTGCGTTGTGTTTTACAAAATTAGGGCCTTAATTTTACGTACAGAATATTGTAAGTGTACCTTTTACCTCAGATGTAAAGAACACATAGTTTCAAATACCGTTATGCTGCACGAACAGACCAAAACGGGGAAACTTTAAACCACACTTAAACAAAATTCCGATGTGATCTTTTAAAACGCCGACAAACGTACATTTCTGTTTTATTCCCCTCAACCAGAATCCATTGCCACAAACCCCGTTATCTCTTTCAGTGTGGTACTGTGTAATTTTCATAAATCATTTTTTTCTGACATATTTTCCACACCCTTTTCTCATATTTTTATAATTAATTTTATTTGTTTTGCTTCTACTGTTCTGCGTGGAAAACCCAATTAAGTGCAATACCCTTTTTATTCGGCTTTATTGATGATAAACTTGTTCTTTGTTTGTTTCCACAAAACTTGCGTTTCATGTAAAATTTTTCCTTTAGCTTGTTTTACATGTTTTTGTAGGAAATTCCTCTGCAACTAACAAGATGGAAAAAATACAGTAAAGTAAAGTAATAAAGGACAGCAAAGAATAATAAAAAAAAATGTCGACGGTCTTGTTTATTTTACGGAAAGTTATTTGAAAATTTTGATACAGATGTAAATAAGAACTAGAACAGAACGAAACTGAACTGAAACATGAACTTAACTAGAACTAAACTAGAACTAAAACTAGAACTGAACCAGAACTGAACTTGAACTGAACTAGAACTGAACTAGAACTGAACCAGAACTGAACTTGAACTGAACAAGAACTGAATTAGACTAAACTGGAGCTGAACCAGTTCTGTTCTGTTGAACTACACTAAAACTGAACTGGAGATTTACTGGAACTGAAAAAGAACTGAACTAAAACTGAACTAGAACAAAACTAGAAATTAGAAGAAACTGAACTAGAACGATGTGTTGCATACATCGAGTTAGTAAAGGGTGATCCAACCATAATGCACGATGTTAATTGTGAGTCAGACCTCAACGTCAAGTTTTTGGCCCAACTTAATTTGCAATTTCTTTGTTTCAGTGTTGGACAAATTCCACCATGGAGAGCTACACAATTGAGCAGCGCGTTACGATTTGAAAAATGTCAATATGTTAATAAATAAATAAAAATAAAAAAAAAAAAGCCTTTAAAATGGGGGAAAATGGGCGTTCAAATCAAAATGCTTTTCGTGCACTTCGTAATTTTTTTGGTCAACAGAATCGACCAAATGTGTCCACAATCGGTAGAATTGTGCGCAATTCGGCAAGCCGGGTCTGTTTTAAATGTGAAAACAGTTGGGCATGCTCGCCCAGTTTTCGGTCTGGGCTAGAAGCGTAATCGTGCCGTACTTCTTCGAAAATGTAATTGGCCAAGTAGTTACCGTGAATGGTGTCCGCTTTCGCGAGATGATAACGGACTTCTTGTGGCCAGAAATTGAGGATATGGACCGGAACGATATGTGGTTCAAACAGGATGGTGCCACTTGCCACACAAAACAATGGCTCTTTTGTGCGAGATATTTAATAGTCGTGTTTCTCACGTCATGGCGATGTTAATTGGCCATCACGATCATGTGATTTGACATCGTTGGACTTTTTTCTTTGGGGATATTTAAAAGCAAAAGTGAACGCCAATAAGCCAAGAACAATTATAGAGCAAAAGGATGAGTTAATTCGGCAAATTACAGACATTGTACCTTATTTGTGTCTCAGAGTCATTGAAAATGTAGACCATTGGAAAGAGGTATGTCACCGAAGCCGTGGCAAGCTCAAGCCGTTTTTTGTAAGAGATTAAGGTTAAGAATTAGGCTGATTTTATTTCACACATAATTGTCAAAGATTTTTCTATAATAATAAAATATTAAGACAGTTCTGGGAAAACTTTTTGTTTTATTTACAATTACCATCGTGTGTTTTGGTTGGACCCCCTGTTTAAAACTATTGATTTTAAGTGTTGCACTTAAACAAAAGACTACATATTTGCACTAGATTGTGAAAAGGGCTATTGCTTTGTTTCGTTGCTTTCCAAGCAGGGCTTTAAAACTCACTCTGTATCTTTAAGATATATATGAACTTACTGCCTATTTCACGATGTCACTCGAACGCTTTCGTAAATTACATGTGAAAAATTTTGAGAGTTTGTTTTTGTTTCACATGTAATTTGTGCGAACGAAAGCGTTCGAGTGACATCGTTAAATTGGCAATGAATTGAATTTCTAGTTCAAAATTGTAGCAAAATATAAAAATTTCCTTAAACTAAATTAAATCTTATTATTGTTTCGACCTTTTTTTTAAATTAAAATAAAAAGTTTTTTGGCCTCGAGCTCGAAAAAACTTTTTACTTTAATTTCCTTAAACCTTTATTTTTGACAAAATAATTTCTTTTAAAATAAAAGCAAATTTTCCTAAGTTTTATATTATTATCTTTTAAGCTTCTTTTGCACGCTTTAAAATTTCCGTCCCTAAGAAAAGCCCCCCTCTTAATAAAAATCACAGCATTTTCATAAAAATGCCTTCTGGGAAAAACATAAAAAATAATACATTTAAATATTTATCAAACTCCAAGAAATTTCTTAAACACTATAAATAATGTATTCGTAATAAATTTTTCTCCACGAAGATATCCATTATCTTTTCAAATCAAATGAAAACAAAACTGACACTCCCCCTCCTGATGCTAAAAGCCAAATCGGCAAATACGGCAATACATTTGTCATCCAAACAACACCTCTACGTCATCGAAAGAACATTAAAATTAGAAAAATGATTTGTTTAGAAAATCATACAAAACATAAGAACCACTAATCGCATTGAAATAATAAAAACAAATTTATAATGATATGAACGAACAGTTTGCTAAATATACAAACGTAATAAATTGTGTAGAAACATTATAAAAAATATTAAGTTAACAAGCAACTAAATAAAAGAATACGAAAAAAGAAACAAGTGAATCCAAATACTTAGTACATACATGAATAAAAGACGCTAATTTTGCTTGATTTTCTGGGCTGGTTTTCTTTAAAGTTATTGCAAATCTTCTTAAATTTTAACTTCAATTTGTGGAAATTTGTTAAGATACAAATAAAGTTCAACGAAGTTACATAGATTTTTTTTTTATATTTCAAATATTAGCAGAAATATCCCCATGCATATGCTTCAAAAAGCTGTCAAATACTTAAGAAAGTTGGTTAAGCTCTGTGGAATAGTTGGGGAATTGTGTGAGATGTAGCCAAAGTTTCAAAGCGATTTCAATAGGCTTTACTTTTTAACCAGAAAAGAATTATGCAACTTATCTTTTAGATTTCAAGCTAAATGACAAATTTTACATTAGCATAAATACAGTACGGACATTGTAGAAAGCTTACCAAATAAAAAATTGTGCTTCAAACGAAGCAGGTTTGTAAGGGAGAAATGTAAGAGTTTCGCTTACAATACCGCTTACGGAAGACATGAATTTCATATGGCAAGTTCCCACTTTAAAGCAATACATTTTTGACAGAAAAAGCTCATTACATTCTGCTGGTATCTAATAGTTGTATAAATTGTCTTTATAATTTACTTCATTGCTAGCCAAAGGATAGCTAAAGTAAGCCTCGTAACAGAAATATACAACCAAAAATTCTGATAGTGCATACACGTAGAAAAAAAATATGGTTGGAGGTAACCATATTCTAAGAGCAACATACTATGGTTGGATTTTAACAATGTTTATGATTGCAGTTTACCATATTATGTTTAACTATGACCATAGTATACTTAAAATCAACAAAATTTTTCCCGAAATCAACCATATTATGGTCATAATTAACCATATTTTGGTTAATATTAACCATAACAATGATCAAAACTAACCATATTGTGTTTAAAATTTACAATAATTTGGTCAAAATTTCACTGAATTTTGACAAAAGTAACCGTATTATGGTCAGAATGAACAATAATATGGTCAATGTTAATCATATTATGGTTATTTATTTCATCCATTTTTTTTTATTTGTTTATAGTGTCAAATTATAATTTTATTTAAATAAACTTTTATAAAAAAAAATTCCGTTTGATTCCAGCCTGTGACGATCTTCATTACCATTTTTTCTTGTATACTATTTTATTTTACGTAAATTTATGTATGTATTTTAATCAATAATTAAAATAAAATGAATGAGAATTTTAAGCAAACCAAGTAAAATGCAAACGACCAGAATGTTGTTGCTTTTTAAACATATTATTTAAAATTTAAAGTTTAACATACAATGTTTTAAAATATTACAATTTCAAACATATTATTGTTATTAACAATTAAAAATAACATGTTTGGAAGCAACCATAATATGGTTATAGCTTTTCAATGGATGAATTTAACCATAATATGGTTGCCGCCATAATAATATGGTTAAGGTTACCATAAAATGTTTAAGTGTATGGTTGTAGCTTTATTTAATGAAAACAATGTATTGTTGAATTCAACCATATTTGAAGTTTCAAGGGAGGTAAACACATTATTGCTAAATATAAACAAAAAGTTTTGTTTGAAACAACAAAAGTTTGTTTGTTGCCATTGCAGGGACCATAATATGTTTTTTTAACCATACTTCAACCATGTTTTTTCTCTGCGTGTACAAAATATTCCTGCAAAATATTGAAGGAATAAGACTATTAAAAGCTTTTGAGGATTGTAATTTGACTTAGAATACACATTCGAATAATATGAACATTTATATTATAAATGTTACTCAACCTGAGAAATAAATTCCCAGATTCTCTTTGCAATTTTCTTTTAATTCCCTTTTTAAGATTTTAAACCTAATGAAAATCAGACGTACGGACATTTATAAAATGTTTATACAAACGTTTAAAGCTTGAGAGTTTGAAAATAAACTAAGGCCCGTTTTCACAACTTACCGATAGCTAAAGTTAGGATTTTATCGGCCGTATAAAAAGTGTTTCGTTATTGCAACTTTATTTTAAACTACCAGGGAGGATGAACCTTAATTTACACTATCGGTCACTATTGGTTTAAGTAAAGTCTTAACAACACTTTTTATAAGGCCGGTGTTAGTCTACTTACAGCCATCTTAAATACTTTAAATAATCACTTAAAGCTTAAAATAAACTATGAACTTTAGCTTACAAACATTAGCTTACAGACATAAGAACATTATTAAAATCTTAAAAGCTTCACATAATAATTTAAAGCTTGAAGCTTTAAAAAAAATCAAGCTTTTTAAGTTTTAAAAACCATTTAAACTTTTAAATACACCTAAACCCTATTTAAATAAGCATTTTCAGTTCGAGAGCTTATAAAACACTTTTATGCCTAAAAGACCTTAATAAAAATTTTACTGCCGTATTTATAAAAAATTAAAATGGATTTGAAATGCATTTTAAGAAAAATTTGTATGAAAATTATGCCTTAAAACACATTTCAAACTCATTTTATTATTTATGAATACGGCAGCTAATCTTTAAATAAAAAATTTTAAGCAAATACTGTTACATAATAACAAAATATTATTAAAAGCTTAAAATACACATTTAATGCCCATAATTTCCACAAAAATAAATCTAGCTGTGCATAGAAATCTGTGATGTAAAAGCTGGCATATTTTAAAAGGAAATAGAAGGTAAAAACAAATAGGCCGAATAAATGTTGAAATATGTAAAGATAACTAACTGTTATGTTATGTGACACCGAGAATGCTGGATCAATAATCATACTAATTGAGATATTACGTCAAGCACACGTACCCGAGCTTGATAACAAGCAGTTTGAAGTGCCCCGGTAGGCTAGCTTGTAGTGCGGGTTTTTTTCCCCGCCAGAGACTCTGGTTTCTTTCCTACAGACAAGCGTAGAGCTTCACGAGATTAGCTTAAGGAATTAAAAAAAAGTAATGTTCCTATTTTACTATTTTACTACAGCTGTTTTGCATACCAAAACCTTTTTGAACTTTACAAAAAGTTTCCATTGAAACAAAATTAGATCTCTCCACTTCCACTTCTAGACAAAATCCTTCTAATATTTACGACCATAATCGCCTTTAGTATTTAATTAAGAGCTTTTAATATAAAATTGCAAAATTTGCTTTCCGTTTACTGGAACAGGAGGAGCATTTCTTCCAAATAAAATTTTTTTAACATTTTTACTGTTAATTGTGCCCCAAAGCCCCATTAAATAAAATACATTAATATTGATGGTGTTTTTTGTTGGTTTTTATTGTTGTTGGTGGTAAAAACCAATGATTCAAAAATAAATGTATAATAATTTTCAAACAAATTAAAGGGAAACCAGACGATACAAACCCACATGCACACGATTGCTCTTACACCCATCCTCCGCCTCCTTTCTAGCACACAGGCATACAAAAATATAAATTCTTATAAATTCAAATTAATAATAAAACATATTCCTTCAAATGGCTAAGAATTTTAGATATTTTTCGTTTTTGTGAGAAGAGAAAGGAAAAAGCCAACAACAAGGTTATTATCTAGAGCAATACCAAGAATATTATTCAGCATAGTCTTAGGCGTATAAGCAATAAATTTATTTTTAATGTTTGAGTGTAAAAAACAAAATAATAAGTAAGCGTTTTGATATTTTTATTAATAAATGGAATGAATATAATAAGTTTAAAGGACTGGAGAGAGGCAAACTAGAATATAAATTTTGCCATTTATTTGGACTAAAATTACGAGATTTTACAAAACTCAAAACTGAATACAAAATATTGTTTATTTTAAATACCTGTTTCAGACTATGCGATATAACACTGCAACAATATTAGTATGTACATTGGTTCTTTTGGAGTCCCTTCGAAAACTCGTACACGTTCAGACGTAACGTTTTTTGTTGCAAACTACAATTCGATGTTTGGCTAATAAATTCGAATATTTAAAGATATTTAAAATTGTAACGTTACTGACTGACTGTTTCATCATCACAACGCATTAACATAGCCTTGAACAAACAATTTCAAATTTAAGCCGGAGATTGGTCTCGCGACAAATCGATCAACTAAGACGCGATTATTGGAAATTCGAATGTTAAGGAGTTGAAACGTGCAAATTCGCTTACCTCTCTTTTCTTAAACTAAAAGAGAAGCAAAAGAAATTTAATCTTTATTGTTGTAAATTAAACAAAATACGCGGACAGAAGTCTGGTACTTTTCTGAAATTCAACCCTTTTTGGAGAGAAAACTTTTTTGTCCGTCTCTATCTTTTAGACCAAAAAAACATAAAAATAAAAATTAACTCACA
Source organism: Pollenia labialis (assembly GCA_949318255.1). Taxonomy (NCBI): domain Eukaryota; kingdom Metazoa; phylum Arthropoda; class Insecta; order Diptera; family Polleniidae; genus Pollenia; species Pollenia labialis. The sequence goes on along the minus strand of OX439143.1, from coordinate 132,536,531 downwards.
TACATGGCATATCTAAAAAAAAATACAAATAAATGTGTGGTACTTTCGAAATTCGAACATTTAGGGCGTAAAATTCGTGTCTTTTTATTAGTGTTTTTTTTTACAAAACAATTTTCTTCATTCATTGACAAACACGTATTAAATTATGGGCTCCCACTCAATATTTTAATTTTTAAATGGGGAGAAAAAAGTATCAAAAAGGGGACTTACGGGAAATTAAATTAGTTTCTTTTACTTTTGAGTTCTACATGTGGTACTTTTTGAACTTTTTTGACCCCCTATTTGTCTTTTCGACCAACAAAAATGACAATAAAAATTATTCACATACGATTCTTATCTAAAACAAATACAAATATAAGTTTGGTACTTTTTTTAAATGCGTTAGTTCGTCGTATCTATTTATGGTGCTTTTTAAAACACATTTTTCTCTGTTTATTGGCATAAACGTATTAAACGCCAATAATGAAATGTTTCATACTTCAGTGGCAGAAAAAGAGTATCAAAAAGGGAAAATAAGGGACATTAAATTATTTTCTTAAACTTTTCTGTTCTACATGTGGTACTTTTTTAACTTTTTTCACCCCTATCTGTCGTTTAGACCAACAAACATGGAAATAAAAATTATATTACATTTGTTACTTTTCTATAAAATACATATATAAACTTGGTACTTTTTCGAAACTCGTAAATATGAGGGTTAAAAATCGTACATATATTTGGTGCTTTTTACAAAATGTTTTTCTCTGTTCATTGGCATAAACGTATTAAATTATGGGCTCCAAAGACAATAATGAAACTTTTGATACTTCTATAGGAGAAAAAAAAGGGGAAATACGGGAAATTAAATAAGTTTCTTTTACTTTTCCGTTCTACATGTGGTACTTTTAGAATTTTATATAATATTCAACTTAAAAGCATAAGAAAAGCCTTAAGTAAATGAGAACCCTTAAGATGAAAAATTTTGAAACTTTTTTGTAAAAGCAAAACGTGGGTGTATAAAACGTCCACGAAAGAAAGGAGTACGCAACGTGAAATTTTTTACGAAACATATAAATATATCTATATCATCCGCAAATTTAATATTTCTAGCTTCCTTAGCTATGTTTTGCTCTAATTGGTCATTATACTTAACATTCCAGAGTAGTGCTCCTTACACTAGCCCCTGAGGGACTCCTGCTGATGCTGCTCGCAGCTGAAGTAAATTAGGTCATCATTCTGTTTTTCAGTGTGTGTTGGTTGCTTTCACACACTAACACGACATATATTCACAATAATCTTTCGCATCATTGTTCTTTAAGGCGTGCCATTACTATTCAGTACGCATCATCAAATGGTTTAAGTAAAATTTACTGTACAGTTGTCTAAAACATTCTTGTCCCGTCTCGTCTCGCTATCCGGTATGATTGTCAATGTACGTTTGAAAATTGCACTGACCTACTTTTCTTTCGAAGTTCTGCAATTTCAGAGTCCCTTTCTGGGCATCGCCACATCCCATACTCTTTTTATGATATTTGTTAAGGGCACCATCATACACTTATTAAAATTACTAATCAAGCGCTATATTAGTATTAGTGAAAATGTGATTGTATGTGTGACACCGACAACACCTGATGTAAATTCAAACCAATTTACTCGTGTACGTTAATTCGCCTTGCCTAGTTCTAGTCCTAGTCTAGTCCTTTTTCAATCATTTCTTAGACTAGTTCATGTCTTCTATAGGATTTTTAAATAAATTTTTCACTATTTTGTCGTAAATGTATCAATAAATTTGTTTGTGAATATTTTAAGTAAATTATTTTTAGATTTGGTTTTTTTTTTCTTTGTTAAAAAAAATTTGCCCAAAAATTTAATTTTTCTCAGTCCTTCAGCAAACATCCCTATGAAATAAAATTACTTTTGAGTTCCACATTATCATGAATCAACATTGTGTTTTAATGGAAATAAAAATTTCAACACATAAACGTGTTTTTTTTTTTTAAAGAAAAATTAAATATTAAAATGCCATTGATACGACTGTAGAAAACATTTATGAGTCAATTCATTTCATTTGCAATAAATTAAATTTTTATATACAAATAAAATATTAAATACCAAAAGCAAAAAAACCCCAATTTTCTGGATGTTCCCTTAAATTTTTAGTACAAACCGCTTTTGTTATTTAAATGTTTTTCCAATAGAATTATTTTAAATTCAGTAGTGAAATATAAAATGTAATTGGGGTTTAATGGCAATGGCGCCGTATTGTATGCTTTAGATATTTTCTATAGTCGAACTAAAATCAAAATTAATGTGACATTTTGCTATTTTTGGTTTTTGAGTCGTAAAACAAATAGCAAAAATTTGCATTTGTGTGTAATAAATAGACATGCAGACAAATAGACTCTAATGTGATGTATCGAATGACTTGAAAACTGTTTGGTTAATAAATTATCCAGACTAAATAAAATTAGAGAAAAAATGTAAAAAAAAATTAGTCTGCACTTTCAAACTTTGCTTTAAGTGAAATTCTGACTTTATGGAATAAAAATATTGAAAAAAAAACTATCTTATAAAGGGTATTTTTTTGGAGTGATACAACTTTGAGTTGGCATTACTGCTTTATTTCATCGCCCATTTAACAGCTGATAGTTGCTTTTTGTTTAGTTTGCTTTGACATTTCATAAGGGATCGACTTTCACCAGAGCAACGCGTGCAAATTGTTGAAATTTTTAATCAAAATAATTCGGCGAATAGGCTGAAGCACAAATTGATATTGATTTTGAATTTCCATTAGCGAACGATGGTAGCGATCGAAATATGTCAGGGTAACCATTTTCATGCTGTAAAAATTCATTTCTTCATAAAAATAATTTATTGAAAATTTGGATTAAAATCCATAAATAGTTCAACAAAATTACCACAATACTAATTATTATAAATTTTATTTTATTTACATTCACAGAAAATTACTGTTTGATGCGCTTTATAGGCTGACGGAGTCATTGGCCCATATGTCTTCAAAAACGATGGTGGTGTTCAATATTGTGCCTTCTACACGCCAGCCGTGGCCTTCTTTAATATGGATAAATTTCCTTTTAGGCCCATTTTTGGTTTTGTAGAACATTTCGCAAATTTTTGGTATTTAAATCGTTTAGGATCTAGATTTTAACTAAGTGTTATACAAATTTATTAAATTTCCCTAATACAAAAAAAATTTCCTGTTAAGGTTTATTATATTTTTATGGAATTTAAAGCAACTACGATCAAATATTCAAAATTTCCCTTACATAGAAAATTTTTAATTTAAGGGAAATTTTTGTTTTTCAATATTCTTTTATTTTTTTTCTTATTATACAATTTTGCCTTGAGTCGTAAAATTAGTATATTTAACGTTAATTTCGTTAAATATTTAAAATTTCTTTAATTTTAAAAAATTTTCCTAATGCAGAAAAATTTCCCTTTTAGGGAAATAATATTTTTTTTTTGGTAATTTTTCGCTATATTCTTAATAAAACTAGGGCACTTCAAACAAATATGACCAAAAATTAAAAATGTCCCTTACATAGAAAATTTTTAATTTAAGGGAAATTTTTGTTTTTCAGTATCCTTTGTTTTTTTTTTTTTTTTTTTTTTTTTTTTTATTTTATATACAATTTTGTACTCGAGTCGTAAAATTATTCTATTCAACGTAAATTTCGTAAAATATTTAAAATTTCTTTAATATTGCAAAGTTTTCCTAATACAGAAAAATTTTTATTTTTTGGTAGTTTTTCGCTTAATAAAAAAAGGGAATTAAAAGCAAATATTTCCAAATATTCAAAATTTCTCTTAAATAGAAGAATAGCTTATGCCATCAACAATCAATTTCAGTTTATCAATACTTTGAAATGGAAATTTAGCACATTTAAACGAAACCTCGTTAATTAAATTTTTGAATCCCAAGAAAAACTTTGAAAATTTTTAATTTAGGAGAAATTTTTGTTTTTCAGTACTTTTTATAAAATGTTGTATTTAAGTCTAAAAACTAGAATATTTAGTAAATTTCGTAATTTGTACATTTAAAAATTCTTTTACATAATTTTTTTCCTTTATAAGGAAATTATATTTTTATAGTATTTTTTGAAAATTTGAAGCCATTTTTACGATTACAATTAAACAAAAGTAAAAAATTTCCGCTATATTTTTTAAAATGTTCTTAAGCTAAATCCAAGCTTACGAAAAAATTTCAAAATCTGTTCTTAGTAATAACGTAAGTGTTATAGACAAACTTTTTTACATGTTTAAAGTTTCTCTTAAGGCAAAAAATTTCCCTTAGTAAAAAATTGCGAAATTTCTTTTTTATAAACGTTTTTTATTAGTTAACGTGTCATAAAAGCAAACTTATTAAAATTTCCCTTAATTATTTATTTATTATTTTCTGTGTTGTGTTTTAAATAAAATTTGTAAAAAATTTTAAATTTTCGTTTTATATTGAAATTTTCCTTAAAGGGAAATTTTAGTTTATTAAAATATTTTGATTTTTTTGTTATTTTTAAATATAAAGCGATAGCTTTTGAACAAATTTAGTAAAATGTTCGAAAATTTCTATAGCAGCAAAAATTTCCCTTCAAAGGAAATTTTTATTTATGAGAATGTTTTGAAATTTCTTGTAATTTACATTATAAATCAATGTATTTTTAAGAAATTTTTTTAAACTAACAATTTTCCTGATTCAAAACAAATTCCCTCTAAAGAAGGAAAAGTTATTGATTTTAAAGAGATTTTTTTAAATTTAGTGTTTAAAAAAAGCAAAAGGCTTAAATGAGCTTCTTAATAAATGAAATTTTTTTTCAATATTTCTTCATTTCTCAATTTAGTAATGAGAAGATTTTGCTTTAAGAAAAATTTTAAATTTTATATTTGTTATTAAGTTTCTTTGTATTGTTTCGCAATTTCTTTTGTTGTTGTTTGGGAAATTGTATTAAATTTTAATCCCATAACTTTTTGGTCTTGGTACCAAGTTGTTGTTGTTGTTGTTATGTCTCTTATGTTTTCAATTAAAAAAAAAAAAGATAATAGTATAGAAAATTAAAAAGCCCTTAAGTATATTACAGTTTTGTTACACTGTTTCTCTACACTAAATAATACATCATCAAATAATCCCTTGAGGATGACGAACAAATGAAGATACAAGCGCACACACACGGCACTGACTACAACACTTTGTGTGCGGTTGGAATTCAAAAATTAAAACTTTCAGTAAATATGTTTTTCAAAAATAAAGGAAACTCCCTTAAAACACACCTACATATTAACAGCTATTAAACGCACAGAAACACACTTTAAACAGCTTGTTTGAAAAAAAAATTGAAGAAAATAAAAATGTTAACAAAAAAAGGACTTCATTTTGGGTTTTGGTTTATAGGAATTTCCTTATCGAAATATGACTCACTCACCTTCATCTTCACCATCGTCCATATCATTGAATTCCGTTAGTTCGGCCTTATTGTACGATTGTATTTGTTGTTTCAGCAATGAGCCATTCTCCTTGGCCGGCGATATTGAGTTGGATTGTTTTGAATTGGCCGAAGATGAGGAGTTTTTGGTGGTGGCATCACCATTCGAGATGATTGAATTTGTTTTCGAATGATTCGTATGGTTGGCTGAGTTGGATGTGGTCGTCTGTGTAAATTGTTGTTCGCCGGAAACCGCACCCTTTTGTTGTAGGGCATCTTCATTGTTTGTGTTTTGTTCACAAGTGTTATTATCATCATTTTGGGCCGAACCATTAACGGCGGTGGTGGAACCTTCTTTGGTTTTTAATTCCTGACTAGTATTACAACCCATTTTTTGTTTGAAATTTTTGATTAAAACCTTTTCTTTTCTGTTTAATTTTTAAAGAAACCTTTTATTTATTACAAAAATATTTTATGTGAAAAATTTTCTTTTTTTAAAGATGTTTTTTTTTATTTAAAATTTTTTCTTTTTTTATAATTTATTTTTAAAAATTTTTTTAAGGTTGTTTATCTTAAAGTAATTATCTATAATTTACCAAGGCAACGTTTAACTTTGTTGCTTATGAAATTGTTTAATCAATTCTTTTTTAATGTCACTTTTCAACAAAACTTTAGGGGCAATATGTTTTTTTTTATAAAACTTTTAGAAATTTTAGTGTGAATTATAGAAACCGTTTTATTTGAAAAAAGGTATAGACAAAACTGTATTGGCTTTTTTGTTAAATAAAATGTTTTAGTTTTTATTTATTTTGGATTTTTTTAAAAAAGCGTCTATACTCTACTTGTTAACGGCTAAAAATAAACTAAATGTTTGCAAAGAAAATTTCCCACAGGATAACCTTTAAGAACGCATACACGCACACATACTTATTCATCAACAAAAACACACAAATAAACTCAACAAACTATCTCTCATTTTGTTGTTTTTTTAACACTCACACACACACACACGCAGCCTTACAAATGTAAAGATAGCATTAAGCCATAAGAAGAAAATAGCCAAAGAGAATTTAACGGTAAAAAAGCTAGAAGCTAAATTCCTGTACTCTCTTTCTCATTTTCTCTCACATACAAGGCCAGTGATGCAAACTTATACCTTTTCGGGCTAGATTTAGCCCTTTTGAGCCCTAAATTAAAAAAAAGAGTATTTTCGACCCTTTTTGTTATTTTTATTTGGCCCTTTCAGCTCGTTTTTGCTTTTGCTCCGATATAGTTAACATCTAGATATTCAATAGATTGATAACAATCTATCCATTAGGCTTGAGTTCATCAAATTTTATTTTCATTAAATTATTTTTACTGAAGGAAGGAATTTAACAACTTGGAATTTTATTAAAATTTATTGATAATCTTCTTGGCTGAGCTGGGGCTAAAACCTGGGTTGAGTTTACATGTTTCAAGAATCACCGCATTCTTTCAGCAGAATTCTTTGAGTTCTAACCTCTGCACCACTGCGGTGCTTGCCAGTCAACAGTCAAACATCAATCTTTACCAAGTGGTACTACTGATGGTTTCAAATGTGCTGTTATTATCATTTTAAATTGTTGCTTCCTTTCCTCTGTTTTTTCGTATTCTTTCTGTCAAGACTTTGTCTGGAAAACCTGAATACATGATGAATTATAATAACAGCAAATTTCGAACCACCAGTAGTACCACTGGTTAAAGATTGATGTTTGACTGTTGGAGGCAGGCACCGCAGTTTTCACCTGTGGTTAAGAGCATACGAAATGAATGTATATATAGTATCTTTATAGTATCAGAACATATGGTAAACTAAAGTCGAAACGGGAACAGAACAAATGGTAATTATAGAGAAATTATCAAATCGTATTACAGTTTTATGTGAACTAATATATTTCTTAGAAGTAGACTTTATTAAATTAAACCGAACCAATCCGATATCTTACGGCCATCCATATATCCAAAAACGTTTTTCCGTCTTGTGTTCCGTTTTTCACATTAAAGGTGTCAAAAATATTGCAAGGAAATCCTTTCTCCCATCATTATTCGCTTGTATTGGTGGAGGGTAAAAAAAAGAGAAAGGAAAAGCTAAAGAGAGATTATGAAACTAAACACTTGTTTGACTCGAAGCAAAAACAATTATTTGTTTACAAAAATAATAAAAAAAAATATTCTAATGCTCAATAAAATTCTGAGATTATTTAGCAACAAATTTTCCTAAAACGTAATAAATATTATTGAAAAGCATAAAAATTTCGTCGTAAAAAAATCGTTAAAAATAAACAAAGAATCAATCATAAGTAAAAAAAACCCGGGTCAGTACAAAATTGTTTTTTTTTTTGGGGGGATGAGAAAGACAAGAGAAAAAAGCGTTCAAAATTTAGACTAACGGTGGTACAAGGCTAACAATGGCACGCAGAAGACAGTAGGGACAAACGTATAAAGGAATTAAATTTTAATACAAAAAAATTATCAATTAATTTTCTTAAAATGAAATTTGATCATTTTTAAAAATAACTTTTTTAACAGAAATGTTAAAAAAAATTCTTTATAACTTTTCTAAAGAAAATTTATACTTTCGAATTTTGTATACCATCGATAACTTTTCTAAAGAAAATGTAAAATACCAAAAAATTTTCTTTAGGAAATTATTATTACCAATAACTTTTCTATAGAAAATTTTTAATGCCAATATTATCGATAATCCCAATAATTTTTCTATAGAAAACTTATAATAACGATAATTTTTGTATAGAAAAAAATTATAATACCGATAATTTTTGTATAGAAAACTTATTATACCGGTATTTGTTCTATAGAAAACTTATTATACCGATAATTGTTCTGTAGGAAACTTATAATACCGAAAATTTTTCTATAGAAAACTTATACTACCGATCAAAATTTTAAATACAGAAAGAATTATAATTCTTCTATAAAGAATTTATAATATAAAGAATTTTCTATAGGAAATTTAAAATATCGATAATTTTCTATAAAAAATAATCAAACTGATTGCTGTTCTATAGAAAATGTATAATACCGAAAGCTTTTTTAATAAAAATCTTTAATATCGATAACTATTCTTTTTACAGTTTATACAAGGGTGTCATGGAAATCGAAAACGTAACACGAAAGAATTTGGCAGTTCTTTTTATTAACCTCTAATCTAATTTTTACAATTTTTATTAAAAAATTCTGTTTATTATAAAACGACTCTTAAAATTCTTTCGTTTTACGTTTTCAATTTCCATGACACCCCTGATAATATCGATAACTTTTTTATTTAAAATTTTTAATATCGATTAATTTTATATTTAAAATGTATAACGCTGTTAAGTTTTATATTGAAAATATATAATATCGATAACCTTTCTCTTAACATGTAAGAGTGCTATATTCGGCTCTGCCGAATCTTTGATACCCTCTACCGGAACTTAAAACATTTAAAGAGTGGGATTTACAGGGGCCGACTGCAAAATTGACCGATCTTTACGAAATTTAATAGTGTGATATCTAGTCATATAAAACTGTGGCAGGCCAAAATCTATAACAAAGGCATTATTCGTTACGGATGTTGGCGTACTAAAGTGTTTTCCGAGAGTAGGCTTTATATGGAGCCTATGGTAAACTATGGACCGATCTTTACAAAATGATGTGGTATGATTTTCAGCCATATAAAACGAATATGTGCTTAATCTTATATCAATATGTGCATTTTGCATCTATTTATGTTAGTTTTTGTAACAAAATGATTATTTTTTTAGGGTGGTGATTCCACATTTGGATTCATAACTCTTATTTTACTTTACCTATTTTGCTGTATTTCAATCCCAAACTGATGAAATAAATAGAAACAATTTCTTTTGAGTTTTTTGAAAGTGAGCGTGTTTTCAACAGACGGACGAGACAGAAATGGCTAAATCGACTTGCAATTAATTAAGCACCCTGAATATACATACATATATGCTTTATGAGGTCTTCGATGAATATTAAAAAAGTTTTATAAGGAATGACAAATTTAGTTAACCGTCATTCACCACTTGTGGTAGATGACTGATAACTTTTCCGAAGAAAATTTATAATACCAATAACTCTTCTCGAGAAAATTAATAATACCGATAACTTTTTTCTAGGAAATTGAAATATCGATAACTTTTCTATTGAAAATATAATATCGATAACTTTTTTTTTTTAATAATAACACCAATAACTTTTCTGTAGAATATTTACAACACCAAAAACTTCTCTCGAGAAAATTAATAAACCGATAACATTTCTGTTGAAAAAATTAATAATATCGATAACTTTTCATAGAATATTTATAAAACCGATAACTTTTCTGAACAAAATTTATAATACCGATTACATTTCTATGGACAATTTCGAGTACCGGTAACTTTAATAACATCGATAACTTTTCTGAAGAAAATTTATGACGCCAATAACTCTTCTCAAGAAAATATATAATACCGATAACTTTTCCCTAAGAAATTAAATTATCGATACCTTTTTTTTAATATATTATATCGATAGCTTTTCTTAGAATTTTTATAACAGCAAAATTTTTTCTCGAGAAAATTAATAATATCTAAATTTTTTATAGAATATTTATAAAATCGAAAACTTTTGGTACCAATTTTATTTTTATACCGGTTACTTTATTTACATCGATTACTTTTTTAAGAAAATTTGTAATATCGATAATTTTTTTTCTAATTCTATTTATTATTTTTTTTATTTTATCACACTGTTCAGTGACATGTACAGACAAATATTTTGTAAACTCCGCACTAAATGTGAGCATTATTAAAATTTGTTGGTTATTTTTGCTATACATACATAGTATGTATGTATAAATATTCATACATACATAAACACTTATGTACATGTTATAATATAACAACTAAAGTAATATTAAGAGGAATCTCCAATGTGTCTGCGTTTTATTTACTGGTTCTATTTTTGGAACCATTACCTAAATATTGAGGTTACATATATTTATTTCGTTACATTTACATTTCGTTACTTTAAGGAAAAATAAAGATTCTAGAATTGAAATGCTTTTGCAATATTTTATAAGTTCCTTTAAGAAGAGTTTTTTGAACTTTTTTTTAAATATCCGTTATAATACCATATTTTTTTTATGTTGTAATAATGTCTGCTTGCCGGCATTCTAAAATTAAATAAAAACATAACAAATATTTATCTAGAGGTATTTTTTAATACTATTATTATTGTGTATAGCCGAAAGTATGGATATATACATAAATATGTATGTACGTACACAAAATCATATGCATATAGTTCATACAGACATATTTATTTAGGGCATTACCAACAAAAACGACTAATATATACTCTTGCACACATACCAACTCTTATAAAACAAAAATGTATATAAAACTGTCTAGGCGGCAGCTACAATATGTATAGGTAAATTTCTATATGTATATATTTAATGTATATAAAAAAGTAAATAAAATAAAAATCGTATATAACAGAATAATATTTGCTTTTATAGCCACATTCTTATATTAATGCCGGCATTTTTAAGTAAATATGGAACTCACACAATAATAAACATAAATTTCTTCAGCAGCAAAAACCTTTTGCTCTCTTATTCTCTTATATACAAATATTCATTTTTTTCCTTTTATAAATTAAAATCTTTCAATAAATTTATTTTATTAAACATAAATAAAAAAAAACTTATTTATTATTTGCCATAAATCCGTTTAATATTTATTTCAACACAAACACACTAAAATTCACCGTAAAACATAAAAATGTATATATGTATGTATGTATGTATGTAAATTCAAACGCACATATCTACAGTTCTTTATTCGCCTGGAAGTATATAAGTACTTATTATCCCATGCATGTATGTACATTTGTATGCAAAATAGTTTCTTTCTTTCATCATGATTTTCCAGTTCTGCAAATTATTTGCCGTTATGAGTGTCTCTGAATATTTTTGAGTCTGTATGTATGTGTTTGTGAGTGTTTGTTTATAAGAGTATAATTCCATGTAACCCACTTAACATGTGAATGAATTTAAATATTTTTAATATGATTTTCTTTATTTATTAAAATTATTCTTGGATAAGGGGTACTCACAGTTTTTTTTTTAAAGAAACAGCCGATTGGCTGAAAGTACAAAGCACTTGCTTGTGGAAACGGGGGGTAACCGATGCTATGATTGTACAAGAGGAAGTTAATATATATTATAGCGTTTCTACGAAAAAGTTCTCTTTTATCGATAAAAAAAACTTTTCAATAGCAAACTTATTAATGTTTAGAAATTTTAGCAATTTCTTAAGCGGCCATACACTTGCAATAAAATTGTTTAATTTAACGTATTGTACATTTATAGCGCCAATGTGTATGTGGCACAATATATTGACAACTATCAAAATCCTTTAGATTTTTATTGCTCAACGAAAAGAAAGTGAAATGTGGTGGCAACATTGTACAATGCTGTTTATGTTATTCCTATAGGTGATGTTCACCTTTTTATTGAATGAATGAAACTGTTGTGCGACTTATTGCATAATATAGGACAAAATGGAAGTAATATGGCGAATATCATTTACAATAATATTGCAAGTGTATATGGGCTGCTTTTGAAAATTATTTGGTGTAACACTTTTAGAGAAAAGTTATCGATATACTATAAATATTTTAGAGTAAAGTTATTAATAGTAAACATTTTCTGTAGAAAAGTTAACGATATTATAAATTTTAAATTTTTAATATTTTTAAGCGCTTATGACACTTCATATTTTAATCATTGAATTGATATAGCATTGATAGACAGAAACAGTAAATGTTGGAAAGAGCAGACTATAAAAAATGTAAACAAAATTTTTTTTTCAGTTTTTCTTTTGTTTTGATTATGTTTATTTTATTAAATGTTTGTTTATGAAAAACATAAAAATAAAACAAGCAAAAAGCGTTAAATCGCCGAATTTGCACCTAAGCCGCTGATTCAGCAACACTTTTAATATTTCAAGCTTGAAATGTCAATTTTAAAGTTAAAAATTTTTACATATTTTTTTCATAACTTTATTTTTTATCGATAACTTGTTTAAAAGTTTGAGAGTTAACTATTTATCTTTATTTATCAATATTATAAATTTTCTATAGAAAAGTTATCAATATTATAAATTTCCTATAGAAAAGTTGTCAATATTATAAATTTCCTATAGAAAAGTTGTCAATATTATAACGTTATCGATTTTATAAATTTTCAATAGAAAAGTTATCAATTTTATAAATTTTCTATAAAAAAGATATCAATTTCATAAATTTTCAATAGGAAAGTTATCAATATTATAAATTTTCTGTAGAAAATTTATAATTTTCTATAGAAAATGTATCAATTTTATAAATTTTTTATAGAAAAGTTATGAATATTATTAATTTTCTATAGAAAAGTTATCAATATTAATAATTTGCTATAGAAAAGATATCTATATTTGTAATTTTCTATAGATGTAATCAATAATAATATCGATAGTCCTAATTTTTTTTAGAAAATGTTTCTTTAAAAAGTTGTCGATATTAAAAATTTTCTAAAAAAGTTATCGATTATATAAATTTTCTATAAAAAACTTATCAATATCATAAATTTACTCTAAAAAAGTTATCAAAATTATAAATTTTCTATAGAAAAGTTATCAATATTATAATATTTGTATAGAAAAGTTATCAACATTATAAATTTTCTATAGAAAAGTTATCAATATTATACATTTTCTAAAGAAAAGTTATCAATATTATAAATTTTCTATAGAAAAGTTATCAATATTAAAACGTTATCGATTTTATAAATTTTCTATAAAAAATTATCAATATTATAAATTTTCTATAGAAAAGTTATCAATATTATAAATTTTCTATAGAAAAGTTTTCAATTTTATAAATTTTCTATAGAAAAGTTTTCAATTTTTTAAATTTTCTATAGAAAAGTTTTCAATTTTATAAATTTTCTACAGAAAAGTTATTAATTTTATAAATTTTAAATAGAAAGTTATTAATTTTATAAATTTTCTATTAAAAAGTTATCAATTTTATAAATTTTCAATAGAAAAGTTATCAATATTATAATTTCTATAGAACAGTTATCAATTTTATAAATTTTCTATAGAAAAGTTATGAATATTATTAATTTCCTATAGAAAAGTTATCAATATTATTAATTTGCTATAGAAAATATATCGATATTATTATTTTTCTATAGAAATAATCAATAATCATATTGATATTTTTAATTTATTTAATTTATTAAAAATTTTCTAAATAGTTATCAATATAATAAATTTTCTATAGAAAAGTTATCAATTTTATAAATTTTCTAATATCTAATAATATCAATATTATTAATTTTTTCTAGAAAATTTTTCTATAAAAGTTATCGATATCAAAAACTTTCTAAGAAAGTTATCGATATTATTCATTTTCCATAGAAAAGTAATCGATGTTATAAATTTGCTATGGAAAATTTATCAGCAATTTAAGTTTTTATGGATAGTTTCGATAGTTTCCGTAAAAAAATATTCTAAAGAAAAGCTATCAATGTAATGAATCTTTTAAATAAAAAGTTATCGAGATTAAAAATTTTTTAAAGAATAGTTTCGGTATTTAAATTTTTTTTAGAAAAAGTTGTTGATTTAATAATTTTCTCTAGAAAAGTTATAGATATTATTAGTGTTCTGTACACAAACCAGTCATCGAAATTATAATTTTTCAAAATAAAATTCTGTCATTCAATATGTTTGTTAAAGTGAAACCAACCCTTAAAGAATGCTTTAAACTCAAACATCATATGTTAAATCTTCACACACATAAGAAGGGCTAACAGCTGATGCGGGCCGGTCAAAAAGAGACAATTCGAAGATATTTGGAGGTTGAGTATATAAACTGCCATTAATTTCTTCGAAAATGAGTTTGAGTTTACCTTAAAAACGAAACCCTTTTTGACTTAGCCCATTACAGAACTGATACGAGTTTAACTTTGCGGAGAATTTCGCAGTAGTTTTGAAATTTCTTATATTTAATGACTTGGTTCGACTGTGAGCTCACCATATAAGAATATTCAAATAAAAAAATGTATCCTTATTTCATGGACACTTTAAAAACTTTATGCTGTAAAAGCTAGAAAGGACATTTTTTTATCTGCTTAAAATTAATTTTTTCCAGGTCAGAAAATAAATAAAAGATGTTTTCCAAATCAACTACAATCTTGTTGCTAACCGTGTGATTTTGGGTTAGAAATTTAAGATTTTAGCATTTCTCATTTAAGTCTTTAGGGAAATCGATCAAGAATTTATTTAACATTTTGCACTTTTTTCCATTAACAATCTCTATAGAATTTTAAGTTAAATGATGCACTCCCTAAAAACTAATGATTTTGAATAAACTATGAAATTGGTGCAATTTCTCTTCATTATTTTTTAAACGCTATCATTTTCCAGCTGAAGGTCAACATGTGGCGAAAAAAGTAGCCTTAACGAAGTGATATTTAAATGTATTTGTGTCTTTTTTTTAATTCAAAAAAAACCTTTTAATGAAATTGATACAAAAGGAAACCTCAAAAGAACACAGAATAAAAATGAAAAAGAGTTGGAGAAAGGAAAAGTTAAAGTTAACAAAATCAAATGGCAACACGCACCCATATCCGGTCAATTCAACACTTATTTAACAGATTAAGTTTACAGAAAATATATTTTTCTTTTTGGGAAATATTATTATGAAATCATATCCGTTGTGGAAAATTTACACATGTATTGTCTTCTTGGTTTTGAATTCAACAATTATGTGTTTTTAGAGGAAATCGTTAAAAAAAATGAACCCAAAAAATAAAAAATAAAAAACAAATATAAAAAAGAACCATAAAAAAGTTAAATGGTGCAAACAAGTAGACATGACCACCGATGACATGAGTTCTGGAAACAAGTACATACTGGAAAATTAATCGATATTTTAAATAATCTACAGAAAAGTTACCGATATTAAAAATTGCTATGCTTATCGAAATCTTAACTTCTGTATTGAAACTTTTCTTTAAAAAATGTTAACTATATTTTTCTAGAAGTGTTATCGATAAAAAAATTTCTTTTTAAAAAAAAAATTATTTATATTTTTTAAAATTTTAAATCTTATCGATATCTAAAAGTTTTGAAAAAATATATCGATATTTCAACTTTAAATGAGCTATTAATATTTTGACGATACTTACGAAAAGGTATTGATATTTTAACTTTTCTTTAAAATAGTAAACGATAAGTTAAATTTTACATTTCTTAAAAAAATTTAATAAAAATTAAAAATATTTCACACTCTCTAAAATAGTTGAATTTTTTTATTTATTTTTATTTCCTTAGCTTATCCCGCGAAGCCTTATGCTTGTCTGCTGAAAAGATACGAAAGTCTCTGGCGGGAATCGAACCCGCAACCCCGACGCTGATAGACTAGCTCGCTACCAGCTAGTCTACCGGGGCACTTATAAATAAGTTATTGATAATTTTACTTTTCTCTTAAAAACTTATTATTATTTTTAATTTTCTTAAAACAAGTTACCAATATTTTCACATTTCTGTGGAAGAGCTATCGATATTTTAATTACAAAGGTAAAGTCATCGATATTTTAACTTATCTCTAGAAAAGCTAATGACATTTTAACAATACTTACAAGGAGTTATCGTTATTTAAACTTTTCTTTGAAAAATATTTATCGATATTTAAAAATTTTTTTCTAAAAAAGCTATTGATATTTTAACTGTTTAAAAAAATGTATCCATATTTTAACTTTTCTTTAGAAAAGCAATCGATTTTTTTAAATTTTCTTAAAAAAAGTTATCGATATTTTTCATTTTTCTTAAAAACTATTATCGATTATATTATATTAATTACTTAAGAAAAGTTCTCGATATTTTAACTTTGCTTTAAAAAAAAAATTTACCGATATTTTACTTTTTCTTTAAACTTGCTATCGATATTTTTACTAATCCGTATAAAATGTATCGATATTTTAAAATTTTAAGAAAACAGTTATTTTTATTTTGTATTTTTAAAAAAAAATTATCGATACCTCAAATTTTCTTTAAAAGTGTTACCTTTTAATAACTTAAGAAAAGCTAGCGATATTTAAACTTTTATCTAGAAATGTTTTCGATATTTTACCTATTCTCTAAAAACGTCATTTATATTTTAATTTTGTTCTAGAGAAAAATCATAAAACAATTATCGCTATATGAACTTTGTTCTAAAAACTTTGCTATGGAAAAGCTTAGGAGTTGGGGGCTTTTTATTAAAAAGTTATTGTTTTGGGAACTTTTCTTTAAAAAAGTTGTCGCATTGAAAAATTTTCTTCAGAATACTTAAAGCGATTAAGAAGTTTTCTTTAAAAAAGTTATCGCCTTGAGAACTTTAATGTAGAAAATTTATCGCTTCGAGAGCTTTCTTAAGCAAAGTTATCGCTTTAAAATTTTTTTAAAAATATGTATCGCTTTTAAAATATTTCTGTAGAAAAGTTATCGCTTTTCGATTTTTTTAAAAAAAATTATCGCTTAGAGATATTTTTTTTTTCAGAAAATTTATCACTTAAAAAACATATCTATAGAAAAATTAACGTTTTTGGATATTTTTTAAAAAAATTATTGCTTAGAAACTGGAGTCACACACACTATTGAAGTTTTCTAAGCTTATTGGGGAGAGGAAAAGAGAACCTGCTATTCTTCTCTCCGCTCTCCAGTGTTGACAAAAATTGGTGATCAAAAATGGCTAAATTTACGGGAAAAAATGGCTTAAAAAATGGATAAAAATGGGCTAAAAAATGGTTAAAACTTCTTAAAATTCAATAACAAAACAGAAATAATTCATTTAAAGTTGTTTAAGATGAAATTGTAAGTTAAGATCAATTTGTTAAATATTTTGATCGATATTTAAAAAATTAAATAATCGATAAATTCGATGTCGTTATTGTTCATCTCATAGGAATCACTCTTGCCTATTAGTTTTAAATAATTTGAAGGTAAATCATAATCACGACAACATTTACCCAACACCTTTTGAGTCAAGATCTACAAGATAAAACAAGTAAGAATGTAAAGTCGGTCAAATCCGACTATATGATACCCTACACCACATTAGAACCCATGTGCCAAATTTTATCAAATAATCTCCAAAATTGCAACCTGTACTTTGCGCACAAGGTTTACATGGCCAGCCAGCTAGCCGGACAAACATTGTTAATTTGTATACGTAAAGGTGTGCTTATGACCAATATTTTAAGCTGTTACAAACATCAGCAGAAACGCGTAGTACCCTCTCCACTATTGTGGTGTTGGTATAAATATTTTACTGTTTTAACAAATAGAAACTGGGAATTATTTCCTTCCGAAGGTTACTTTATATTATATTCAACATTTTTATTTTTCGAATTTATTCTATGAGCTAAATTTCAGTTATGTATTTTATAAAGCTTTTTTGTAATAGTCCTATTCCTTCAATTTTTTTAGAAATGACTTTATACACTACTAGACTGTTACGGTAAAAATATTTAGCTAATTAATAAAATCGAATTAGCGGTTGCTAAATATAACTAAGTTCTCAAATTACTTTTAACGATGTTTACTTGGCTACTACTTCAGCATTAGACCATGGAAGTGAGAGCAATTTTGTAGCCAAATCTGAAATTTCTAAAAAAATTTTGTTGCCGCCTGCAGCTCTTTATTGAAATACTTGCAACCAGAAAGAAACACTGATGTTTGTGTTGATACATTTTATAAATTTAATATTGGAATACTGTTCCTTTATTTTGAAAGATGTTTCATCATTACTTTTATAAATTTTTAAAATAAAATAAAAATTTGAGAACTTGTTGAAAAAAGTTGAAGTTTCGAGTACTTTTTTGCAGAAAAGTTATCGCTTTAAAAACTAATCTTTTTAAAAGATATCGCTTGTAAGAAATGTTGTCGCTTTAAGAACTTTTGGTGAATTTTTGATATAAAAATTCGTTATTATACAGTTTAATTTAACTAAACCTTAAAAAAAGAACGCCCGAGAAATATTAGAAGTCATAACATGCTCCTTTTTAATTTAAAATTTTCCTTATACATATTTGCCAAAAAAAATAATTTTAAATATATGTGTAAATATATGTACATATGTAAACACACCTTTATAGTTTTGTACATAAGAGAACATTTATATGGTTTTTTTTTCATTATTAATTCAAATTTGAAATTCAAATCAGTTATAGTGTCATATTTTAAAGACACTAAAGGTTACAAGCCATTTCAATTTCTGCTGCATATTATTGTTACAAGACATTTCAAGACATACAGAAGCAAAAAGGGATCATATTACTTTAGTTTCCTATACAACACATCCTCCGCACCCCTCCTCCCCCCACACACACACACACACACAATGTCCTTTATACCATCTGCACTACAAATTTAACACATTCTCCTCAACTCACACACTCCATGTGTGAGTTAAAAGTCAGCCTAAATGTAGAGACCGAAAGAGAAAGATAATGTTTATAAATTGTGTTATATTTTAAGGCAAATATTAAAGTATAATTTAAGGCGTTGGGTTTGAATGTTTTCCTTACTAACTTAACTTCCTTCCGTTTTGTTGGTGTCTTTTTTTAATGTAATAATATTTTGTTGTTCTCTACTAAAATTTTACCCAAAAAAAAAATAATTTTTTTTAAGATCTTTTACGAGACTGAATACAAATAATGAAAATATATTCGTATTTATTATAAAAAAAAAAGAAAAGAAAGAAAAAAAGGACTGAAGGACGTAAAACATAAACTTTCCTAAGGGAGCGTGAACAACATAAATTTGCTTTCAAGTTTCGTTTGGTAGACGGCAAATATATTTCTTCACAGCCTTAGGGATTGAATTTTTGTGCAAAAAAAACAAAGTATATTGTATTTTATTTCGATGTTTCTTTTACTTTTTCTTTAACACATTTCGAAATAGGCTTGAAAACCGTAAATATTTAGAGCAAAAAATAAAACCGAAACAAGTTTTTTCTTAAGGATTTTATCTTTCTAAGCCGCGTGTCCCTTAAGTGATAAAAATTTTATATAAAACTGACAATGCTGTTGAAAATTCTAACCTGAATAACTTTGACACCTGTCAATTGTAATTTTTATGAGAGGAAGTCAAAAGAAGTGTTAAGGGAAAATGAACATTTAGAACATTTAAGAAAAAAAAATAGTGCTAAATCTTTCATACCCGGATACCATTGAAAAACATTCTTTTAAAGGGGATATTAATAAAAAGACATAGAAAATTTATAAATCTATTGCGTCCATTTGATTACTTTCTAAGTATGAAATGAAATTGATTTTAAATAAAGGGTGGTTTAGCCATAATGCACGATGTTAATTTTAAGTCATACCTTACCACGTCAAGTTATTTGCTCAATTTAATTTGTAATTTTTTTCTTTCAGTGTTTGACAAATTCAACCATGGAAAGCTACACAATTGAGCAAGCTGCGCGTTAAGATTGCTGAAGCCAGACAGAAAATTAATGGTTACTTTACAAAGAAAATTATCTTCAGCGACGAGGCACACTTTCACTTTAGAAGATTCGTTAACACGCAGCATTGCCGCATTTGGGCAAATGAGAGTTCGCGAGTGATCGTTGAAATTCATCCGATGCATCCACATAGAGTGACTGTTTGGTGCGGTTTATGGAGATCGGGCCCATAATGAGGTCGGCCAAGCAGTTATCGTGTTCGAAATCGCAAAGTGATAACTGACTTCTTGTGGCCAGAATTTGAGGATATGAGCCTGGACGATATTTGGTTCCAACAGGATAGCGCCACATGCCACACAGCCAACAAACAAAGGCTCTTTTGCGCGAGAAATTCACTGGCCGGCCGTGTTATCTCACGTCGCACAGTGGGGTGAATGGTATAGAAAGTTGCGAATTATTCATAGAAGTCGTAATTTTAAAATGTTGTTATTTTTTATTGATGGATATTAATATATGCATAAAAAAACCAACATTTGAAAAAAAGAAATTGTTGAAAAAAAAAAGTTTTTTAACCTTTTATTGGCTTTTTTTTTCTATTTTGGAAAAAATGGTCTTATTTGACTATTTTTGCTGTAACTTTTGAATGAACAACGATAAATTAGTAAATTAAATTGCAAATTAGAGCATGCTTTATGTGCTTTTGTTTAAATAAAAAGAATAATTATTTAATATGTATTTATATTAGCAAAATTTTAGCATAAAATCCTTCTTTTTTCTCAAAAATCACTAACTCCACAGATTTAACTCAAAAAAGTCACATTAGAATATATTCTTATTATTTATTTATAAATATTCACAAACACAAAACAAACATTTCAGAAAATAAACATTAAAAAAACTAAAAAGCAGAATGTACTAATAAAGTGACCTCACAATTTTCTTCGTGTGTGACGTTTGGCGTTTTTGTTTATTTACATTTTTTATAAAGGCATTTTGACATTTGCCGTCTCAATTCTATCAACAAAATGCCTGTTGTTTTTTCTATTGTTTCATTGTTGTAGTACTGAGGCCACTTTGTTAATACATTCTGCTAAAAAGCCTTTTTTATTTATTTCATTTCATAAACTTCAAAAGTATAATTTACTTCATAATAATCATAAACTTCATAAACATAACTAAAATAGTCTGCATCATCGTCATCATAATTTTTTTCACTGTGGGGAAGAACAATTAACTCCAATGCAGACTTTACAACTATTTCGCATGCTTGAAATGAAAGGATCAGAGCTTTAAAGAAATCTATTGAACAAGCCTTCTATGGTATTTTTCCTACTGCATTTACGCGAAAATTGCTGAATACAGCTTTTAAAACCCTTGTTTGAGATTCTTCAGTAAGTTGGCCAATAGGCATATATAGGATATTGATATGGGAATTTAAAGAAAATAAAAATATGATTTGGTCTATTTGAAATAATATCTAAAGAACTTGACCTATAATTAAATATTTTTTATTAGAGGAATTGGAAATTATGCCATTAAAACAAGAACATTCTCTTCAAAGATTAAAATCTTTTTTCACAAAAAATGTCCTGCATTTTATCTCTATAGACCGGATTTTCTTGTATTTATTTTATTTATTGTATTTCATATATCAACATACAAATATATTATTTTTTTTTCTTATATTTTTTTTTATTCACCCCCAATTATCCCTTTTTATTTTTATTTATTATCAACTATTTATTTTATTTTGTATTATAACATTTTCTATTCGATAAAACTTTGCTGTCTTTATATTGACATCTTTGGGTTTGTAGTTGCTTTTCGTAGCTCAATATGAGAGTGAACAAATGGGAAAGATTACTAACGGTCATCTAGAATATGCCCTATTGTGAAAAAAATTTTAAAAAAAATTCCAATAAAAATAAACGAAAGTTGCAAGATTATTAAAATTAATAAGATTTTGTTTGTCGTCTTTATTCGCAAGATATATTCCAGCCAAATGATTTCCATCTTTCAGGAAGATTGTGTTTGCGTGGAGTTTTAATTTTCCATTGAAAATATACTTTCAGGAGTCAAGTGTTGGTTTTGGGTTAGAACCAAATGCGCGGGAAAGGAGATCATGAAAACTCACATTTAAGGGCTGATTATTAATTACATGTGGGAGCGTTCGGCCTAAGGGACGGAAAAAACTTCTGAATATTTTCTCAAATTCCTTTTTTAATTTGAAAGAAAATAATTTCATTCAAATGACTGCCTCGGCTGGCCATGCAGTAGCCTACACGATCGGTCCAATTTTTAAGCACATTATCGATTGTGTGCAGCTGTATTTCACCAATGGATTCACGAATATTGTCCTTTTAAGCGTCAATTGTCTCTGGCTTGTCGGCGTAACACTTATCTTTGACGGCACCCCACAAATAATAGTCCAACGGTGTTAAATCGCAGCTCCGAGGTTGCCAAACTACATCAGCTCTGCGGTTGATAATGCGATCTTCAAAAACAGGGCACAAAACATCGAGTGTAACTTCGGCTGTGTGGCACCAAATGTTGTCAATATCCTCCTTTTCAATTTTTTTGAACAAAAATTCGTTCAACATGGCCCGATAACGATCGCCTTTGACTGTAACGGCCACTCCATTTTCATTTTCGAAGAAAATTGGCCCAATTATGCCTCCGGACCAAAATCCGCACCAAACAGTGACTCGTTTTGGGTGCAACGGCTTTTAAATGTATGCGTGCCCCAAATGCGACAATTTTGCTTGTTTACATACCCCCCAAGATCAAAATGAGCTTCATCTGAAAAGATGATTTTTTTTTTGCAAAATCGGCATCTTCTGTAATTCGATCGCAGACCCACTTAGCGAAGCGAAAACGCATATTTCCCAGCGTTGTTCAAGCGTATACACAACCATATTCGTTCAGCGGAAGGATAAAACTAATTATCTGTCAAATCGGTCATGAGCTAAGTGTTACCATTCACGAAATAAGCACGTTAGATGGCGGACCCGTTACTATTAGCTACAAAACAGGTGAAATGCAGAGAAAAATAAATGATCTGGCCTACAGGCCCTTTAAATATGGTTTACGGATAAATGCGGACAAAACAAAATGTATAACGTTGGTCATTTCTGGTACTTAGGTAGCATAATAACTCCTGATGGCGATGCTACTGGCGGCAGTAACTCCCGTTCAAGAAGAGCCACATCAATATTTTACAGTTTTCTTGGCGCCTGGAGGTCGAGCTCCCTTACTCCAAAAGCTTGAATAAACATGTATAGCACGAGTATGAAAAGCATATTGCTATACGGGTCTCAAACATGGCTAGTAAGCAAAACGATAAAATGAAAGCTAAGAGTTTTTCCCAGCGGTTGCCTGCGACAGATTCTAAGGATCTGGTGGCCTAAAATAATATCAAACGCGCAACTATTGCAAATTGCTGACCAAGTTGCTATATATACGGACATACGAAGAAGGAAATAGAAATATATCGGGCATACACTCCGAAAACCCTTCAACGACATCTGGCATGAAACTCTTGAATTGAATCCACAAGGGTGTAGAAGCCAAAAAGGACCTAAAATTACGTGGAGACAAACAGTCCTCAAGAAAACGGCCAAATCTTTAAGCGAACTACGTTTTATAACCATGGACAGAGATTGGAGTGATTGGAGATTCTATGTATACAGCTTATGTTCCTGATGAAATTTGCTGATTTAAAAATTATTATGCACTAAAGTTGCCAAATGTCGTCTCCCAGTGGTTAAGATCCACCATCAGATAAGGCCATATGGCAGTTGCCCATGTAAGTAGTTGCCATCGGAAAAAGTTGCTTTTTAATATTATAAAGTATATTTGTTGCAGAATAAGGCAGATTTTCTTCCATTTACTAGTTTAATAACTTTTGTTTTGTTGCTACATTCATGTTTATGCCAGTATTCTATTATATTATTATCTATTATAAATATTTTATTCTATTCTATTTTTCCAAAACAACGAACTTTCAAGTTGGCTCATTTATTTTGATTACCTTGACCATTAAGACGATTAAATATTTTGCTCATGTAAACGAAAGTATTTGGACATTTTTCTACTCGAATTACTTTGTAAGTTCGAAAAACATTAGGGTAGGGCCCCTAATACACTCAAAAGGGACTCCTGCCTACAGAAGAAAACGCTTATTTCACAAGAAAATCGCTTTAAAAAAAATACAAGCTTAGGAAAATGTCGTTAAATTTTTAGAAAAATTATAATAGCGCAAAAATCGCATAAATTTAAAAAATGGCGATTTCATATCGGAAATGTCAAAAAAGTCTCTAAGAAATGAAAAAAGGCAATAAAAAATAATTTTCATTAAAGTTGCTTAAAATGTTTTTATAGATATAAATAAAATCGCTAAAAATCTATTTATCAGAATATTATTTGTTTTAAATTGTTTATTATGAATTAAAGAAAGTTTTTAAGCAAAAACGTTAAAAAATCTTTAAAATTAAAACAAAAGAAAATGCTGAATTTATCAATATAGTAGGATTTAAGTTAAAAATTAGGGTAAAATCCCAAATTTTTGAAAAAAAAAATTTATTTTATAAAAATCGCTTATTTTAAAAAAATCGCTAATTTCAAAAAGCACTAGTTTAAAAAAAATTCTAATTTCAAAAAAAATGAAAACAATATTCTTTTAAGCACAATCTTTACTGAACAAAGCCTATAATTTTATAAAAATCTCTTAATTTTAAAAAATCATTATATAAAAGAACGCTAAAATATTTGAAAATTTCAAAGAAATTGCTGAACTCCCAAAATTTAATTACCTAACTTAAAAAGAAAAGATTCATTAACTTACAAAATTTAAAAAATCATAAATATGAAAGAAAATCGATTATTGCAAAAAAAAAAAATATTGTTAAAAAAAACGCCAACTTTACAAATCATGTAAAATAGAAGAATAAATTTGAAAAATATTATAAGAAAAATCGTAAAATTTACAAAAAATTTCAATTTTAAAAATAATCGTCAGTAATCTTCAACAAAAAATCTTGAAAATCCAAAAAACTTTCATGATTGTTTTTAAAACTACGACGAAAAATACCGTTAATTTATGAAAAATTACTTTTTTTATACAAAGAAAAAAGACAATGTCGATAAAAGGAAAAAATTAAACAGAAGTTCACTTAAATTTAAAAATTACTATTTTGTTTTTAAAATTGCAGTTTCAAAATAAAATCAGACAAAGTTTTATGTTTAAAACGGTTATTTTTTAAAAATCTATTGCTAAATTGTAATAAATAAAAAAAAAACCCAAAAAAACTTACAAAAGAATATTAAAAAGCCAAAAAAAACAATTCCAAATTTCATAAATCAAAAATTTTAAAAACAAACACTTGGGTTATTCACCAAATGTTGATTATCAGGTAATATGGTTTTGTAGTTATATTAACACAAACAAAATATACAATAAAAAAAAATACCCATATAACCTGATAACCAGCATAACACCCAACTAATTTTATTTAAAGTTACTGAAATAGAAAAAACAATGAAATATTGTATGTATAATTTTATTCAAAGTGTACAAAAAGATAACAAAATCGCAAGTTTTAAGTTTCTAAAACTAAGTTTATAAAAGTCGCTAAAAATCATTTATTAAAATGAAAATAAACCAAATATGTAATAACAAAAAAATTTAAAGACAACTAAGTAATTTGTGATATACAAATTATTTCTCAAGCTTGACAAATTTTAATTTTGGAAAAACTTTTACTTTCCTAAAAAAAATCACAAAAATAGAAATTTTATCAAAGATCATAAAATAACAAATAATCGTCAAAAAAGTAAAAAAAAAAATTTGAAAAAGATTAAAAAAAAACCGTTTTTCCTAAATTTTAAAATTTTTAATTTTAAATTAATTTTAATTTTAAAAATTTTCAATTTTAATAATTTTTCGAAGTTTAGTAGTTTAACAACAATGATCAAGAAAGTTTTAACTCATAGAAAAAATTTCTAGCTTGTTTATTCCAGAATGGTGAGCGCCTATCAGTGATGCCAGGAGAAATTTCAACAATTCCCTACGTGTCTAAGAAAAAACTCCCTTTTTTCCACCACAACTAAAAAAATGTTCCCTACACCTTTCCCTACGTTAAAAATTTTTAGCAAAAGGCAAACAAACACATAATTTGTTAAAATTTTGTAGATATTATAATAAAAGCTTTTATTAACAACAAGAAAAAAACCAAAATAAATATGTTAATGTCATACACGCACGTATAAAAATTCAATTTTAAAAATAACACTGTGACATATTTAAAATTTTCTTTTTGGCAGAAACGCCTGTATATATCGTTTAATCAAGAGACAAAACATAGTCAAGCTTCGTATTTGATTTTTTATTTCTTCATCTTATGTCCTTTTTAAAGAGCTTAATATTTTTCAAGAATACTTATTTTAAATCATTTTTATTGTAATATAAGTATGTATCTAATAATTTTTAGCAAAGTTAATACCAAATAAAAGGGAAGGCTCTGTAAAATGTTAAAAAAAATTTTACTTGAGTTCCCTTGAACTAAAATAAAAAAAAAATTCTTTTTAAAAACATACCCCCTTATCCTTAAAAGTTTTCATAAAAATTTCGAAATAATATTTATTTTTTTCTTAGTTCAAAAGGTGTAATTGTTAATTTCTATGTAAAAATCTCGTTCATTAGATCTACGATCTTTCTATAGTTCGCAAATGCGTTGGCCCCTAATTATATGTATGTATATTAGGATGGGCGATGAATATGCGGGTTCATGGTTTTGGCAATTGTCGAAGATTTTCAGGCTGTTAGGACTCATAGTAAGTATAGGGTTTCTGTTTAAAAATGTTATTTTATATAACCAATTTTAATTTAAAAATGGAAATAAGCTGAATATATACGCATTTTTAGAAAACATATTGAAAATGAGATATTTTGAAAATTCCCTACATTTGCCTTAAAAGAAAAAATCTGTCCTTTTTCCCTACTATTGGCATCACTGGCGCCTATGCACATGCTATGTTTAACCACTACCTTAATGTGATTAATAGAATTTTGCTAGTAGGTGAGAACAATACTATTTTGATAAAGTGTTTGAAATTTTACTGTATCTTTCACTAACAATGTGTGAAATCAGCAGGAACAAAAACAAAACGTAAAAAAGGAGACATGATGTCACTTATGAAAACAATTTTTTATTAAGCAACTAAAACAAACATACAATTGCACATATGTATGTATGTATATTCATATTTATAGATGGAAATGTATTGAGCATATGTTGTAATAAATATTATTGTTTTTGTCATTTTTATTGTAAGCCGTTATAATATTTACAAACATGTGTTGGAGAGTGTGTATTTTCAAGAGATATTATTGAGAGAGGAAAAGTTGCGAGTGTGTACAGTTATTTCTTTGTTTACATAGAAGTACATACTGTAATCTGTTTTTGTTTTAGTATGTTCTTCTTTTATTCTATCCTGGGATGAAATCATGGTACAATTAAACTTTATTTTGGTACATTATAAAATTTTTAATTTAAAGTCTTTCAATCAATTTTAGGACAGAATTTATTGACTAAAAGGTTTAAATTTATTTCATCGATTAGTAAAAATTAAAGTTTCTTCTATACATTTTTGAACAAAAATCTACCAAAAAGCTCGTATATGTGAATCTTTCTGAAAACTTATGATCAAAATAATAATGAAGTACTATGTACTCAAATGAGTTCTTGAAAATTTGAAATATTAAAAAAATAAAAATTTAGCTTCAAGTTTTCAGAATAATAGTTAAAGAGATGCGCTAAAAGTAGAAAAACTGCAATTCCTTCAACTTCTTAATTTGTCACTGGCCAAAAAAAACTGTTGCCTTTAACTTCTGATTATTGAAATATAAACAGTCGCTGTAAAACCAACTCAAAAAGCGAAAAGTTGTACAAAAATTTTCGTTTTTTGTTCGACAATTTTTGGTTTCGACTGCAGTTTTTTTTTAACCCAGTTAGAAAATGGATATATTTCATTTTCGACATTAAACGCACCGTGCTTTATCATTTTGAAATCAACTATTTCTGATACTATAACTCTATTTAAAGTCAAATTCGAATAAGGAAGTGGATATCTACCTGACGGCAATATCACCAAAACTTCCATTGAGTGGAAGGCAGACCATTCCACACATGGCAACGTCAAATAGAAAACAAGATTAGGAATGAACCGTCTGTAATGTTTTAGCCCTAAAATTACTTTTGTTATTGAAGTTTGTACAATCTCAAGTTTCATCCCTATTTCTATCTCTTTGTTATTTTTTTTTTGCTTGAGTATAAATATTGCAAGTGTTTTCTCTTTCTTTCTCTCTCTCTCTCTTTACTTTACTCACTGTTTTCAACTGTCGGATTTGTCTTTAAAGTGTTTGTTTGTGTATTTGTATTCTAATGGAGTTTATTTGTAGGAAATTGACTTCAATTCATTGTCCTCAAGGATTTCATTTATTATATTTTTTTATTATTTATTCTTCTTTTTCAGCGTGACGTATGTGGAATATTAAATTCAAAATATATATCGTATATGAAATGAAAAAAAAAGAGTTAAAACAATTTGAAATGTTGGTTAAAAAAAAAATTGTTTAATTTAAAAAAGTTTCGTAAAGAAAATTTTTGGGTTAAAAATGCAATCATGTAAGGGATTTTAGAGCATTAATTTAAAGAAAAATAATAAATTAAAACTAAATTTAATATAAAAAAGGCATAACTCAATTTGTTTTGTTTATTTTAGTAGACAAATGCCAAAGGCACCTTGTGTCCAAATTTGAGAAGGCTGTAGTTACTATTTTGCACTATTTTAGTAATATGTAATTGCATTAAAACTTTTTTTATATCTTAAATTTAATTGATTTACGGATGGGTTTTCCTTTTCATAAAAACTAACAAAAAAGCGAGTAAAGCCTTTTTAATTTTAAGCCATGAATATTTATAAAAGCAAAAATCCTGAAAAACAAAACTTAAACTAAACTGCACTCAACTTGAAAAGGTACAGAACTAGAACTAAACAAGAGCTAAAGTCAAAGTACTGCATTCGATATCGATCTAACTAAAATAGAACGATAACTGAACCAACACTGAACAAAAACCGAACTAAAACGGAACTAGAACAGAACTGAACTTTACTTGAACTGATATCGAACTGAAATAGAACTGAACTAGAACTAAACTAGATCTGAACTAGGCAGTCGTGATCGAATACTTTTTCGATTCAAAAACAATTTTATTTCTAATTCTTTCAGTCGATACTGAATGAATCGAAGTTACGACTGCCAGATTTAGCCCCCTGAACTTGAAATGATCTAAAACTAAACTTAATCTGAACTATAACTAATCTAAAACTACAATAAAACTTACCATAAAGATAACAAAAAACTGAACTGAACTACAATCGAACTAAAACTGAACTTGAAAGTAACAAGAAAAATCTGGACAAGAAACTAAAATAGAAACTAAGCAAAAAAGTAAACTATAATCCGAACTAAAACTTAGCTGAAACAAAAATTTAACTGAAAACGCACCAAGATCACAACTAAAATCCAACTAGAAATAATTAAAAGCTTTTAACTTTAATATCTGTCATTAAATGCCTCAATTTAAAACCTTAAACGCCTTTCATTAAATATTTATAATTTCTCTGATTACAAAACCATACTATGTCCAAAATTTTACCATGCAATTTCTTTTCATTTTGAATTACAATACTGCCAATAAATTAACCAAAAAATCTTGTTATGATACCAAAATGAACGGCTGTGGCTACATGCTTCAAAAACATGAACATTTGAAAACATCTTCAATAAAACTCGTAAAAATAGACACATTATGTGTTTCTTTTTGTATTTAGGAAAAAATTTGGAAGTGTTAGTCAATATCCAAACATCAATATGCCCTGCAAATTATAGGACTAGTCCAAACACGCGTGTAAAATTTAGCCCACAAGGGACTAGGACTACTCCAAAAGTAAACCAAACGCATGCAAACAAAATAGTATATTGAACACTACGATGTCCTAGGGCAGGACCATATAACCCAGCTTTGGATTTCAAAGGAGTAGTATTAAAACTACTCCATTGTATGCACAAGAGGATTAGTTTTAACTTCGTTTAAAAACGAAAACATGTCCTTAAAAAAACGAAGACATGTCGTCTCACCACAAACACTTTTTAACAAGGACCTGGTCCATGCTTGCATTACATCGGACCAGTCCATGGAGTAGTCAATTTAATCAAAATGGATCAGGTGGTCCAATATTATTTGCAGGGTGTTTGTGTGTCTTTTATATGTGTGTGCGTGTGTCCTTTTAAAGAAAAACATGCAATACATTTAGATAACATTAAAGACAACATGCTTGATTTTGTTACGACGACAATAATAAGGACACTATATTCAAAACATAATACAGTAGGCTATTGAAAAAATAAACTAAAAACTTCCTAAACATGAGACGAAACTTTATACAACTACCACTGACTGGACTGTTTTTTAAAAACATATTTTCATTTTAAATTTTCTATTTTGAACGATTGTTATCAAATTTGTTTTTCATATTTTCCCACTGTAACTTAGCAGTTTGTGTGATAGACCCCACAGTACAACCAAAGAATGCTAAAACATAATTTCTATAGACTGAAATGAAAACGATTAAGAGAGTACGATTATAAAATGCCAAAAAAATTTACTCGGTATAAAGAAGTGTTGGTTCATTTATGTAGTTGCATGTGTAGTTGGTATGATATGGGTTTAACCCATATATTGTATGACATGTTTGAATGACAAACAAACAATATTTTACAATATACATAAAGTCTGTTTCTCAAAGTTACACTTTTACACGCAAAAACATGGAAGGGGAATACAAAAAGAGCGTTTAGTTTCGTTTCATTTTGGATTTAAATTGTTAGTTTTACATAATTGGGCTATTCACAAGGTAGTCATAAAGTTGTAAAGTCATATGTCTTAAAATATTAAAAAGAAATATTTATGACTGCTGTGGGCAAGCGCTTATAATTTAGATTTCTAATGTACAGTTACGGCACAATAATGAACACAGCATATGTTTCAAACACAACAATATTTTTTTTAAACAATTGTAAAATTTTATTTAGGACATTATGACGATATGACTTGATAGCACACCTTGTGAATAGCCCATATATATAGCATGTAATATTATCGTTAATTTCACAATAATCTTATGCCAAAGGACAACTCTTATATGAAAAAATGCTAATTTTACAGTCAATAATTGAAATAATCAATAGTCGAAATCGCCTTTAGGTTTTTTATAAAAAAACCGCTAAAAAAATAGCAAAAAATTTCATTAAAATATAGAACAAGACACTATTTCTTTAAGAACTCGTTAAAAACCACATCAACGTGAATTGTTTAATAGTTGATGGAGAAATGTTTTCTTGTAATTTTTTTTTTTTTTTTTTTTCTTAGAAAAACATAAAACCAGCAAAAACATGTGCAATTGTTACTTGTTTTAACGTGCGCCTAAATGTATGTTATTAACAATTGTAACATCATGCAAATTCATGGCAAAGAGCAACAACACCACCACAAACAAGCAAATACAAATAGGAGATAGATAGAAAATGACAATGTGAATACTCGTAGATAGAGCAAAAAGGAAAGAGGGGAGAGGCTTTGACAAGCAAAACAGAAAACAAAATCAACAACCACAAATATCTGTGTATATGTAAATTCATGTACGAGCATGTATTGCAAGAGTTAAAGGAACAAACTCATACATGAATTAAAAACTCATACACACACATTTTTTGATTTGTATCTAAGCAAAACCAGCATGCACATATAAATATTCATTCGAGTGTAAAGGTATGTGTGTGTGTGTAAGGATGTTAAGGTCTCTTCTTTTTTTGCAATTTTCCTGATTTTATACCGATTTCTGAGTATTTTTTTTTCTTTTTCGTTTGATGGCAGGAAATGTCTGAAAGCTGTCGTTCATGTGACCTTATAGTAAACACAAACACACACGCACATAAACATTCAGCCATAGGAACTCATACTTTAAAACAATTTTAGTTTTTTAGATACCTGTTAAAGTTTATTTGCATGCAAAAATTCTCAAACATAAACCTTTAATATCTATCGAAAAAATCTTTAAAGAAAAAAATTTATTTAAAAAAACCAGATGCCAGAATGATTCAATGGTTGAAAAATATATGTATAAAAAAAACCTCAAACACAAATCTGAAATAAATTAAACAAATTTAAAGCATATAAGGAAATTTAATCCTTTTCAACTTCCAAAGGCATAGAATAAATACCGTGGGTATAGAGGGGTATGTGGAGTATATTGTCAAAAGTTACGCTCAGGTACACCCAGAGTTGTTAGATGTGACGATTTTTTGTCATTTTGACGATTTTTTTTTTGAGAAAATACAGTAAAATGACGACTGACGATTTTTGGACTATGACAATTTTCTGGCATCAATAAAACACTTACAAGAAATATTTACAATTATATTGGGAACAGTCCAAAACGTAAAAATCAATTTTTCGAAATGAAATTTTTTTTGGAAATTAAACAAAAAAAATTCTTCTACAATTATATAAATGCCACCGATACTGCAAAAAATATACACTAGAGCCCCGATTTGCGACGGTCCTATTTGGTCCGCTTTTTAAAAATTGGTTAAACCCGCTTTGCGTTTTTATGATTTCGATTTGCGTCGCTACATACGATTGCATTTTTCGATGAAGTCTTAATCACATGTGAAGAATTTTTCTATTTGCGTGTATTGACTCTGGAAGAAAATGGAGGGAAATTCGTAAAATGGGCTTAGTAAATCGTAGGAATGTCGTTGCTATAATTTAAATCGTTAATACCAAAAAACACATCAGAGTTTTTACAGATTGATTTTTATTTTTTTTATTTATTTATTTTTTTTATATTGCAATACATAAATCAACATTGCAGAAAAAACAAATTCAATGAAAAACGTGTTTGCCTGTGATGAAAACTATTTAAAATATTTATGATGATTAATAAACACTGGGTGCCAAGGTATGCTAGTTGGTATTGAGCTAGTCTATCAGTACGAGGGTTGCGGGTTCGATTCCCGCCAGAGACTCTGGTCTGTTTAACTACAACGGACTGAAAATCAACATTTCTATTGCTCGGTTAATTAAGTTCGAATATAATCATACTAAAGACCTGCACAGATACATCTGTTTATATCTGTTTCTGTGTGTTTTCTAAAGTGGATATGTATGGATGAGTGCTCTTGTGTTTCTGATATAAGTTGATATTGATATGAATTGTAAAAGAGTGGATGTAAGTTGATACAAAAGCGAAAGAGAGTATCATATCTGTTAATATCTGCTTTGCAAAAGCAGATACTAGTGGATACTGATGGAATACAATAAGTTACTTATTGTACGATGCCGTTATTTTCAATTATTTTTCAACGAAAAAGAGCGTGAATGTATTACGAGCGAAAAAAAAGCCAAACAAAAAATTTTACAAAAACAAAATCCACAGGCTGCTTGTACTATGGTCGTACAAATTGCCAAGCAACAACAACACTACAAGTTACGTATTATACCTACGACGAAAATACAAGTGGAAGCGCTTGCAATCTTTCTTGATGAGCAGCACGATTAGCCTTTGTGTCTGCTGCGTACATGATTTGTTCTTGTAAACATGTGTATGCTGCTTTTTTTAAAGCAAACATTTTTGAAGATTTTAGTAGCGGTAATATTTTTTTTCTTAAATTCTTTGATGCCTATGGTTATTTTGTTAAAAAGACATGTAGACAAAAATTATTGTAAAAAAAAATTACTGAACACATGTAATTTGTTTTTGTAAAAAAAACTTGGGTTTTTACCAACCAAAACTATTTTTTTCGTTTAAAGCATTTTCTTAAATATTTAAACATTTGAAAATATTAAAAAAGAAGTATGTATGCTACATTTTATGTGGAAATAACCTACATACATAAAGGCAAATGTTACAGAAAGTACCTATAATTGTTGGGTTAGAAAAATTAAAAAACGCACCGAAATTTAAAAAAAAATAGCAATTCATATTAACGTTTTGAAATATTTTTATTTTGAAAAAAATTGTTTGACTAATAGTTGAATTTGAGCCCTAACCGCGAAAATAACGTAAGCGGCATCATTTTAGATTTTTGTTTTTTTTTCTAAATAAATGACTTTAACGATTTTATGGCAAAAACTATTTTATCCAGGGACCCTATAAAGGAAACGACAAAAAATCATATAAATATAACCATTAATATTGATGAATTATAGGTACCTAAAGGTTAAAAATTACAATTATCATTTAATATATATATTTTATTCTGGTTATCGTAACCAATTAAAGTAAAAAATTTTTTTTTTTGGTTATACCTTCATAAATAACCATTAATTCAACTAAAAAATTTTTTTGGTTACAAACAACTATTAAACCAAATAATTAATTTTTTGGTTACAAATAACCATTTTAACAAATAATAAATTAATTTGGTTACAAATAACCATTAAAACAAGTAATTTATTTTTTGGTTACAAATATAAATTATACATAAGTAAGAAAGTATAGTCGGTTACTATTTGGGACCCTTGGGCAATAATTTTTCCGGCAAAAGCAAAAAAACTGTTTTTAAGTAAAGACGGTGATTCTAGCGGTTTAGAATTGCCTCTCAAGTCACGCACAACAGTTGACACGTTCACTCCTTCTTCTTAGTCATCGAAATAATAAATGCACGGAAATAATCATACATATAAATACCCTAGAGGGAAGCGAACTGACACTGAAGTAGTCCCTTGATAGGTCTTTGGTGGTAGGGACCGGTTCCAGTTCTAACACTTTATATGAATAAGACCTATCACTTTTACATGGGGTTGTCATTGGAGGGGAAATACTATGTAGTATTATTTCAATAAAACTAGTCTAAGAATTAAATTTAAGAGCCAAATTTTAAAAATTACCAAAAAATGTGTCACATCACCGCTGAAGACTGTTCTGAAATTCATTACTTTTTCTACCTTTTTGTTCTTTATAAACCAGTTAAGGGATTGGATCTTCTTTCACTGGTCATGAGTCCTTTCTTTTTGTACTTGTTCTATTTTCACAAATCCCAGGACCAGTCGCTTGGACCAATTGACACAAATTTTCCGCAGGTTACATATGCACAGAAAAAAATATCTGAAGAAAATTTTTAACCTGTGTCGTTGTTAAAAAAATCGCTTGTTTTAATGGTTATTTGAAACCAAATAAATTAATTATTTTTTAAAATGGTTATTTGTAACCAAAAAATTAATTATTTGGTTTAATAGTTGTTTGTAACAAAAAAAAATTGTGGTTGAAGTAATGGTTATTTATGTGTAACAAAACAAAAAAATGTTTTTTACTTTAATTGGTTACGATAACTAGTTTAAAATATATGTAACGATAATGGTTAAAAATAACCAAATGAAAATAAAAGGAATTTTCCAGTAAAGTCAAATAAAATACAATAACCATTATGTTTGGTCCCTGATTTTATCGTGAGCAACAAATTTAATACAAAATTTATATGAATTAGAATAAAAAAAACTCTCACCTATAAAATTTATTTTGGTGCTTACGTTATTTTCGCGGTAAAGGCTCGAATAATAAAAATGTTTCACACGAAATGACAAACTAAGTATACCCAGCTAGTTGTGGCGGAGGGTATACATAACAAAAAGCCAATAAAAAACCACACATGTTACACACACACATACACTGTGTGTTGTGCTGTGGCAGTACAAATTGCCGAGCAACAACTGCAACACAAGCGAGAATCGTTGTTATCAGGCCATATTTCACGATTTTTGGCGATATTTTCCTCTAAATTATCAAAGTGCCTATTTTTTGAGAAATACTTACAACACGGTAATTTTTGGTTTGTTTTATATATATTACACTACGCTAGTTGGAAAAACAGACAAGCTGGGCACCTGGCGTTTTAACCTAATTCGGATACGTGGAATCCAGTGGTGCTCGCCGTTTTTAAGATTGGCTCTGGTTTTCGAGATATACCGTTATTTCGAAAATGGAGGAGGTTGCACAACATACACCTATTAGCGTAACTCAAAAACGGTTTAGTTTACTGAAATTACTAAAAAAAACCGAAACTCCGCAATTTTTTTTGTTTTGTTTACAGCTTCGTTTTTTATATGTCTGCAAAAAATTAGAACCCTTGCTGCATTTTTGAATTTTTTATGAATTTTTAAAAAACAAAAATTTCGAAATTAATTTTTTTTTTTCAATAAAAAAAAATTATGTTTCAAAAACGACTGCTCACATTAGAAAAAAGTTTTACTTTTCTTAAAGGAAATTTTATCGCAAAAGCGTGTTTGAGTTACGCGAACATATGTTATGCAACCTCCTCCATTTTCGAAATAACGGTATATCTCGAAAACCAGAGCCAATCTTAAAAGCGGCGAGCACCGCTGGATTCAACGTATCCGAATTAGGTTAAAACGCCAGGTGCCGAGCTTGTCTCAAAAAAAGTGTAAATTTCTTGCACAGTGTTATTAATTTTGGGCAACTTGTTACATTACAAAGAGACAACTGTTATTAATTCAGCGCTTATATCTACTTAAGGAAAAAATGGTTATATGTATTCCATATATGCAGTATTTGTATTGTATGTCTAACCATGCAAAAACATTTTGAGAAATATACAACTACATATGAGGGGCTTAAGGCACAAGGGGAATCGATCTAAAGAAATCCACCCGTCCGGTTGGCTGTCCGTGTAAGCCTTGTAGGCAAAGTTCAAGTCGCAATTTTGAAGATAAATTGCTGAAATTCGGTACATAGGTTCTTATTGCCCTAAGAATTAAGCCTACGATAAATGGTAATAACATTGACCTGAATCTTAACTTTATAATATTATTTTTTTTCCTGGGTCCATGATTGCCCATTGGTCCCAAATAAGGTACACTCTTGAAAAGTTGTCTAAATGATGTGGTGTGGAGTATCATAGGGTCGGGATTGAAGAACTTTACTTTCTTATTTGTTTAAATTGGATATTTGTACCCAAAAAATAAAAAAATATAACCAGAAAAAAATATATTTTTTCCAATAGATATTTGTAACAAATTTGGTTATCATTAACCAAAAAAAAAATAAATTTTACTTTCATTGGTTACCACCAACAAAATAAAATATATATAACGATAATGGTTAAATATTCCCAATTGAAAATAAAGGAATATTTCTCGTAACCTTTACAAAAAATAATATATGCAGTAATTATTTTCAGTCCCTGAGTTATTTTTTTATTTTAAAAACCAACAAGTCCATATAAAACAGTCATTTTTCAACGTAAAAATAAAAGGTAAAATTTAACTTAAAAAGAGAGTTTTATTAAGCCGTCATAAATTAAAACTCAGTTGAGGAATAAAATATCGAATAAAACTGTTAAAACGAGAATTTATTCAGCCGTCAAAATATAAAACTCATTTCAGGAGTTTGATTTAAACCAGCATTTTATTCAACTAATTTTTTGTACATTAACAACCAAAGCTTGTCGCTGGTCAGATCACTACAATTTCAACGTAAAAATAAAAAAAGAAGAAAAACATAATGAGTATTTTAGACGTAAAAATTAAAATCCTTAAAAGAGTTGTATTTGTTGATGGTGTGAGTTCTATTTTAGGGCGAATATGTTATGATTGCGGAAAAAACTCTGTTTTTAAGAGTTTATCCAAACTTTTATTTTTTCGTTGAAAAATGATTTTTAACTGTGGAGTTGAGATTTTTTTTT
Source organism: Pollenia labialis (assembly GCA_949318255.1). Classification (NCBI taxonomy): domain Eukaryota; kingdom Metazoa; phylum Arthropoda; class Insecta; order Diptera; family Polleniidae; genus Pollenia; species Pollenia labialis. The sequence goes on along the minus strand of OX439143.1, from coordinate 132,498,764 downwards.
CTAGATCACCATAGGTTCTTAAAGAGAACTTTAGAACAAACCTATTGGTTGACTCCGTTTTTAAGCTAACATTTTATGGATAACTCTTATTTACGGTCCTTGCGATTTTTTAATTAACTAAAATTTATTTCTTAAAAGTTTATTTTTATTAATTTTTTTAAAGCATTAGGTAATGGTTAATTGTTTTGCTTTTTTATTTTTGTTAATGTTTTATTGTGTTAAAAATCGTAATAGTAATTTGCCGATTTTTTTATTTAATTTAATTTCTGATTTGTTTTTGAAAATATGCCGATTTCTTACCAAAACGATCTGGCACCCCTGGTTGAGATCGTATACAAGTTTTTATAAACTTTCTTATTTTCATAAACTCGCCAACAATATTTTAAAATACAACATAACACCACAGATATTGTAGAAATACTTATGGTGACAACAGATATTTGTAAGCAAGAAAAAAATGTTATGTCATACTCAATACAAAACCATAAGCAACAGTTTTTGTTTTTAAGATATGGTGAGTGGACAAAAGCAAAACCATACAATATCAGTTACACTCATTCTCTCATTTATATCAGTAGTAACAGATAAATATCTGGTGTATCTGTTTCAACAATACTTACTGATACACTCGTGCAGGTCTTTAAATCATACCCACACCACAATAGTGGAGAGGGTATTATGCATTTGTGCTGATGTGTGTAACACCTTAAAATATTGGTCCTAGACCCACCTTAAAGTATACCAATCGACTAAGAATCACTTTCTGAGTTGATCTAACAATGTCCGTCCGGCTGGCTGTCCATGTAACCTTGTGCGCAAAGTACACAGGTGGTAATTTTGGAGATCATTTAAAAAAATTTTGCACAAGGATCAAGCCTATTGAAAACGGGCCGAATCGTAGTGCCACGAATGGAGATAGGGGGCAATTTCTGCCTCTCAGAAACTATCAAACTGATTGTAATGAAATTTAAAACATAGATAGATCCCTATTCATATACCCATACACTCTTGATGGGTATATATACTCATTTGATCGGGCTTGACCGACTATACTTTCTTGCTTGTTTGTTATTGTACTTGTAACTCTTAATAAATAAATAAATTAACACTATTCAGGTTGCAAATGTTTTGAAAAAAGTATTTTATGGGTTTCTATATAGAATTACATTTCCTTAAAAAAAAATAAGTTTTCTATTTAAAATCTCCTAATAAGAAAATTATTTTTAAAAATCACTATATGTATTACTATTTTATTAAGGTTCCTTTTAGTATTAAACCCTTCAAAGCAGGCAATAAATAATTCAATATAAATGTAGCCTAAAATTATACTATAAAATAAGTGAGTCTTAACCAAATATTATTTAAATTTAATGTCCCGGTGTATCATCAAAAAAAAAACTTTTGTCCACACACAATAATTATTGCGTTTAAGCACGTTATTCATTTTAACACGAGCCAAAACCAACCGACCAACAAACCAAAAATATGGTATAGACATCTGACCCCAACTGTCTAGTGTGATGGGTTGGTTTGCAACACATAAAGACATCATAACCTGACTTACAAACAGTAACGGTCATACAATTAAGGGAGTGTTTTCAGACGTTGCTTTTTTTTTGAAAGTTACATTAAACAATTTATTTAGTGTTTTTACTCGTACTCAAAGTTTTGTTTGTAATTCTATTTTTCTTAATGTAATTTTTGTTGTTGTCAAAGGTGTGTATAACAGTTAAACCATTATAATAGCCCCAAAACAAATAAAAAAAGACATCAAGGGAAAACTAAACAAAAAATTATATGGAAATACATACTACAACATGCCTTTGCCCATTTCGGCAATTGTGGTATTTGTGGTATAATTTCAATTTTATTTCAACACTGCATGCATGTTACGATTATTTATAAACTATTTGCACAAAAAATTTACAGAATATAGAAAAATAACTAGATAAAATAATAATAAATCTACATACATACCTTAATAAAAATGGCAAATTGTGTGACATTAAGCAACAAAAAATGTTTTCCTTTTTTATAAAAAAGTGTTTGAGGAATTTTAAGTACCCTGCAAAAAGAAATGAGTAAATAAATTAAAGCAGCCTTAAAGTAGGCAATTAATTTTGTTAAACTAATAGAACATGCAAAAGAGAGATATTATTTGAGTAGACAATTTAAAAATAACAGATTTTTAAGGGCCAATTAACCAGTTAATGCTGATTCATACCACTGCTGGGATCTGTCAATTCTTAAATTGTACCGTCTCAATGGCAAAATTGTACCAAATTGACATAAATGTTACCAAAATTTCGCTATAAAATAAAAAAGCATACATAGTAAGAATTCATAACACTTTTTTATTAAAAAAAAAAAACAAATCAAAACAAGTAAGAAATTAAATTCCGTCAAGCCCGAGCATTTAATAGTCTACACCACAGTATATACAGACAAATTTTCGAGAGTGAGACCGATGGGCAATCATGGACCCGCCAGAACAAAATTATGTTATGAGGTTAAGATTAATGTTAAACGTTTTTGTGTCGACTATTATTAAGATATCTTCATCTACTATATGAGATTTATTTGCCTTTAAATGATTTTAGGAAGGGGGTTTATATCGGACATATGGATAATTTTGGACCCGCCAGCGGTCCAAACTGTCAACTGTCGTCAATGTTTATGTCAATACCAACACTTTTGTATAAGGTAGTCGTCAAATATGGACCGCTTCCAATAAAAAATGGTAAGATTACTTAAATTGCAATAAAATAAGTCTAGTCCAAATTTAATGTAAATGCCAATGTATTAGGATAGTTTATAGGCACAGGTAGGCTTTGTCCTTATGAATTGAAACCTATATTCAAATGTCATTATCTTAAAAATTGCGACCTTTACTTTACGCAGAAGATTACATTAACGACAGCCAGCCAGCCGGAAGCTGGCACATCGTTAAATCGACTCAGAAAGTATTATTTCGTAGTGTGACACACATCAGCTCAATCGCAAAATACCCTCTCCTCTATTGTGGTGTTGGTATAAAAATTAAGAAAAAGCTAAAATAGACACTTGGTTGACAGTGTCACCAAAACAATCGACTAAAGCCGCGATTTGGATACGAGTACATATACTTATGTATGTATGTACTTTATATTTTAATATTATATCCGTACATTAATTAACAATTGTACAATATTTAGTAGTTCTGGTCACGGCTGGAGACATGTTATTAAGCATTTTATTATTGTGGTATAACTTATACCACCTCAAAGAAATGATAAAACTTCGCCGGTGTTTTTTTAAATTGTACCAAAAAGAGATGAATTGTACCAGTGTACCAATAAAGTTTCGATTGTACCAAATTTGGTACAATTGTACCACAAATCCCATCAAGTTTAGCTGATCAGTTTTTTCTAAATTTCGTTTTAAGCCTGCCTGTAGGTGCATACGCAATTTGTTTGTTTCGTCAACGTTCTTGTTCTTTACCTTAAACTTACTCATCTAGATTATTAAAAATACAAAAAGAAACTAGAAAATTGAAGAGTACGGTCAATTCAGTCCCGTTTTTCACTCTCTTCCACCCCTCTCTTCTTAAATCTTAAAACTAAGCGACATTAACGTCACGCATCTGTTTAAGCACTTAAAAGTGCGACTAAAAATACAACCGTTATATTCCATTATGACAACGCTCGCCCACCGGTCAGAAGCACTATTTATTTCTTAAGGTCAAAAAAAAATTAAGGCCCTAATTGTGGAAAACGCAACGTAACGCCAAAAATTACATTGAAAGCAAAAACAAAGTCAAATTTATTTTATAATTTTTTTGTTGCTTTCTACAGAAATTCATATTGAATTCTTAAATTTCAAACGCTGCATATGTAGTGGCGTGGAAAATGTTAAAACTTTAAAACATACTTTTCAGTTTATTTTTGCTTTTAATGTAATTTTTGCCGTTGTGTTGCGTTTTATACAATTAGGGCCTTAATTTGTTCTTGACCTTAAGAAAATAAATAGTTATTCTGGAATGGATTCCATATGCAGCAGAAAATGGTCAAGCTTACAATGGCTAATACATAATTTTTTTAAATTTGTACTCGTTCTTAATTAATATCCTTAATTTTCAAGTTATTTTTTATTAGTAATCATTAGAAATGCTGTTACAAATGGAAGGACCATAGCAATAATGACTCAACATCTCGTATTCTACCACTAAAATTTTTTAAATCAGCCAACACATTTTTTATATACATACATACATACGTATTATTAAATTAAATGGTGTGATAAGGATAAATGAACAGTTGAACGAAAAAATAAATGGGAAAAAAGCCATTGTACCTTGTTCATGGGCTGGCGGAATTTTTGTAGCTTACGGCATTTGTAAATTTCTTTACTTTTTTTTGTATAATGTATAAAAATATCACGTGTTGAATTAACTTTATTTCTTCGAAACGATGAATAAACTGTTGGCTGGCTTGCTCAAACAGTGTGCTATGTTAAGCTGATGATGTGTTTGAATTAATGTTAAGCGGAAACGGAAATATGCTGTTGCTGTTTTTCACAGTTAACAATTTTTGTTTTATTGTTGTAGTACTAACAAACAGTCTGATTACCGTTTAGACCGTTTAGTAGGCAGTTGGAGGGTGTATGTAGTTTCAAATTAATTGAAATTGCGTAAAACTATTATGATTTCTAATTACCACAATTTTACACACACATGCACACAACGGAAATATTTATCGCTATTAGCAACAATTAATAAATACATTTAAAAGTTAAATTGATTAAAATTTTATAATGAATTAAAAAAGGAGATCTGGAGATCTATAAATATTAAAACCACTAATGGCACCAATCGAAAGAATGGCGTTAATTTACGTTCAATTGAATTTTTCATAAAAAAAAAACGATTTTTTTCATCAGAAAATGCGAGGCATCTTTAAATGTCTTTGTCATAACAAAACCTATAATCAATAAAATTATGTTAATCTGTGATCATTTGCATAATTTATCAAAATCGATTTGAGAAAACTTAAGCACCAATCAAGAAAGAGACTTAAATCTGTGATCACTTGTATTTTTCACCAAAAATCAGTTTTTGAACACCAAAATTTGAGAAAGCTGAAGCTCCAATCGAGAAAAGAACGATAATCTGTCATTTGTAGTTTTCATCCTAAACCGATTTTTTCATGCCTACATAAATGTGAGTAAACTTAAAATGACCGTGGTGGACGGAAATCGCTGATCATTCGCATATATCGATTAACGAAAAATGAGGTTTCTAATTTCCGGACTTTTTCATTTCTAGAAGCTCAGAATATATTTCAATCGTTCCCGGGTAATTGACAATCCTGTTTCATAGTGCTAAAAACTTTAAAAATATGTCTAGCAATCAGCCTTAAAACGAGAGCGTTGTCCTGCTCAAAGTTGGAATCGTTTAAATTTATATTTAACGATAACGCAATTACAAGTGTTGTTTACGAAAATTATACATGCCTGTCACAGAAATCAATTCCGTTCGAAATCGACTTTTTTTCGACTACAAAAACTCGCTACTCCGTCTCCAAACTTTCTTAAATTTCAAATGTTTTTCAAAATAAAAATCCTTTGAAATTTGCGACGTTATATTTTAATTAATTACATGAGAGTTAGTTCATTCAAGTTCTTGAATTAAATTTGCAATGGAAAAGTGTGTAGTACTTAAATTATTTTGGGGTTTAATTTAGAAGTGCAGGCAAGAGTCTAAATTGCATTAGCAGAACATATACTTGGTTATTGATCTAATTAAAAAAAGAGGTGTGTGTTTTTTAAGGTCTGTGGTTGGTTAACTTGACACGCTCAGCTGAATTGCGGGTAATGCTTTCATTCACTTGTGCTTAAATAATTTAAGGACAGGAATTCCCGCTAATTTTCAAATCTATTTTAAACCTTCAACGCTGAAATATGTTTAATATTGTATAGAACTAGTGTTATACCGTTCTTCAAATTAAACAATAAAAGGTGCAATTCCAAGATACTCAAAGAATATCGAGACACAAGTTAGTAGAAAGATTATATTCTGCACTCAGAATCATCAGATACGATTTGAGAGCATCAACAAAGCCATATATTATCAAGGCTATCCTATTTCTAAAGACAATAGCAGAGTAGTTTTTTATTTCAGATTTGCCATTTGAAGATTTGTTTATTTGTTTCAGGTTGTATTATTTTAAGTCTCCGATATTTAAAAATTTTAGCTGTTGGGATCGGAGTTGGAACTATTTGTTGACGACTCCATAGCCCTGGTAAAAATTTTACTAGTAGAAATAGTCAAAAAAAAATTTTGTCTTTCAAATTTGAATGCTCTTTTTCACTTTCTAGTTGCTAGTTTTTCGAGTGCGTAAACACATTCTAGTAATTAATAATTATTGAAAATAAGCAATAATTTTCTGTTAATTAACATGAATTGCAAAAATGTATTACTTATAACTTTTATTTAAATATTAACAAGTCTACCAAATTAAAAAAAAAATCGTGACAAAACATTTCTAATCCTACTGCAATTCCCATTATCGAAGACAACAGTGGAATGTTTGGTAAACATGTTTTTGACTAGTTAAGACAATAAAACAATTTCACAAAAACAAAATATGTATGGCTGAGTGTGCTTTGATCATGTAAATTGCCAAAAAAAAAACTTTAACTATACAAATGAACAGTGTTGTTTACGTTATTTTCACTTTTAAACAAATTAAAAATTAATAAATCGTTATTTCTCACAAATTTAAAATGTATGTTTTCTCATGGCTTATGAATGAACAAAAGCAAAATGGTGTTTATTTTTCATTGTAGGTATGTACTAATAAATGAAAATAAGCAGCAAAATTTTAAAACGCTTAAGCTCACTTACGAATGAACGGACGATGGGCGAACGTTTCGTCCCTCTCGTTGCCACCTTAAAAATCATTTCGAAATAACGACATCATTTAACTTTTACACAAAAATATATATGATTATTTTATTTTTTATTTAAATTGTTTTGGTTTTACGCTCTTATCATGTTTTTTCTTAACTACATAAATTTAACTTAAGTGTACAACTTAATGTATTTAAAGTATTAATTGTGTATACAAAAACATTTAAAAAGAAAGTGTGGAAGAGAGAAATTATTAAAAAAAAAGGTAGAAAACAAGTCTTTTATTAATGCCAGAATTCTTTAAACGAAAATATACTAAAATTTAAAAAAAAAAAATTATATATTAAATTCACACATTAAAAAGTTTATAATTTATTTAATATAATATAAATAATAATTACTAAAGTAGAAATTAATCTAAAGAGGAATCGCCATAATTCCAGGGTTTTTGCGATAAATACAATACAACAATGGTGGATAAGGCGCTGACCAGGAATATAACATCAAACCAACGATGATAGAAATTAAAGTGCAGGTTACCTAAAACTTCGGTAATAATGACACGATATTCGGCTGGTAAATTCATGCGCATTAACAAGACAGAAGAACAAAAATACATGCCCATGATTTGAGCTAAAATTAAGACTATAATATTGGAAGATTTGCTAGAGGAAATTCGATAGAAAAACTATATAAAAAAAAACAAAAGAAAAACAAGCATAAAATTACATTTCTTAAGAAATATAATGGATTATATTTTATACTTGCCTTAGTAAGGGTTAATAATAACCCTCGTATGGAAGTGACAACCATACATCCCACTAATAAAAATGAGATATGTTGATTCCAAAATGCCAAATCTATGTCAAATCCACACCAATGGACGGCTATCTCTAGGCCTTTGGTGACAGGATCTTTGCGACCCACTCTATCGAATATTATATTAACACAGCACTAGAAAAATTATTCTAAGGATTTTTCACTAGAACCTTCAAATAATTTCAGAAAAAATAACTTACAATAAAGATTTTCCACAGACAGTAGACACTAAAGAAATGCCCAATAACGTTAAAATATTTCCCCTGTAAAGTTTGAGACCATTTCTGACGTTCCTGCATATTTTTTAAATAGTTAATTTCCAAAAATAGTTGACGCAAAAGCTCCTCCAGGCCATAGATCTCCATGCGCAGTTGGCTGATATCTAAAAGTCAACGTTTTTTTTTTATTTTTACTTTCATTGAACCTGTCGCTTTGATTTCAAATTAAGCATGGCTCGATAGCAAACCCTTTCTCAAAGGTTAAACGTTTGAAAATGACTTGAAACCCCATAGTTTTCTTAATACAAATTTGGCAATTTTATGAACTCGAGAATTTTATTTATTTGCAAATAATTTTCACAGGTATTTAAAATGTGATCTGCATATATCGTTTATATATGAAATAATTACTTAGCAAAATCTCGAAATAAGAAAGGCTTAAATATTAAATCTAAAAAAATAATTTTTCTTAAATTACATAAATGAAACTCAAAGAATTTTTTTATTTTCAAACTATTCTTATATATATTTTCAATTTCTAATTTTGCTCAGATTTATAAATTTAGATTAAGAAATAACACTTAGCTTGATAAAGATTCGCGTTTAAGTGCATTTGAATTAAAATCATGTATTCGAAAACGATTTATAATTTTTGAATGGTATTAATTCTTAAAATTGTTTCAAATGTTTTTCTAATATTTTTCAAAAATTAATTAAAAAAACGAGAACATTTTTCCTTAAATTAGAAACTACAGCCCCATATTCACATAATCGAAATTAAAATCGATGAATGTTTCTAGCACAATTATTATTTAGCAGGACCGTAGTTTTTCATGATTTCAAAGCAGTTATGATTAAAGATAAGCGGTATTCAAAGTATAAAGTACATTTAGATATTCGTGTGATTTAAATTTCAAATCATGGTCATGTATAATTTTATTTTTGAACTTGGTCTGAAATGTTTTTGATTATATTACAAACAAGGATTTTTTAACTTTGAAACATAACTTTTGCCTTAATTTAAAAGTGATTTATGCCCGCTTTCACAACTTACCGATAGCTAAAGGTAGGATTTTATCGGACGTATAAAAAGTGTTCCATTATTACAACTTTAGTTTTACCTAACATGTAGGATGGACTTTAATTTACTTTATCGCTCACATTAGGTTAAAGTAAAGTTTGAATAATGGAACACTTTTTATAAGGCCGATTAAAGTCTACTTTAAGCTATCGATATCCTAATTCATCTAAAATGTATTAATATATTTTGTAGCTAACTTTTCTCCCACAAGAAAAAGTAAAATTCGAAAATGTTAACTATTTTGTATGTCCCGAATTATGACTGTTTTCATAAAAATATTCTAAATTTTACAAAGGTTTACAAAACACATTTTCTACGGAAATTTTCGTTTGTTAAACGTTTTTTAAATTTAATAATCGTTTAAAGGTATTTTAAAAGTGGATTATACATTATTACGAGTCGTAGATAAGTATTTTTTATGTTTGTTTTTAATATCTTACATTGCTATAGAATTTGGAAATGAATTAGAATTTCCTTCAATTTAAAAAAGTGCTATGTGAAGTCGTTTTATTAAATTTTATTATAAATCTACGAAAATGCTATTCCTTTGCCTTTATATTTGTAAAATGTATATCAAGTTTCAAACGTTTAACTCTCTGTTTAACAAAAAAAGACTTACTTTCACCCCCTGAATCGACTCGGTTTACCGCGGAACTCAATATATTCCATAGTCTGGGTCGCGTTTGATTTGTCTTATTACGTTTGTGCATTTCCAAAGCCACACGTTTCTTTTTACCCGTTAACATATCAACGGTTAACAAAAGCCTTCTTTCCAAGTTAACAATATCACTTTGTGATACTGGCCTAAAGTTTTTTTATATAAATAATTATTTACACATTTTATTATAAATTCTTTGAAAATCTTATTTCCTACTTGCCTTATGAAATAGGTCATACTTTGATAGGGACAATTAACTGCACCAAATCCCGATAATATAGCCATTACCGTTACGCCTATAACACTGATACGTGAAACACCCTGTTCGATGGTAAGTATGCCATTGGAGACACTTAACAAAGGAAAGGGTTCTCCTATGCGCCACAAACCATAAAGAAATATAAACCAACAGCAGGTAGTCATTATACGTACCCATTTTTCGGAGACTAGAAATTGTTGTAGAAGAGAAAAATATGGGCATTAAGTAGGAGAAATAAAATTCTATTAGTAAATGAAAAATGGGTTAGTTATGGACTGAAGGGGAGGACGAAAAGAAACAAAAATGGTGAGTAAAAATGAAATGGCAAAGAATAATTAGACAAAAATGAATTAAAACTGTTGTATGTAGAAAATATTTACTGGATTTATGGTATTTAAGGACTTTTGATCTATTGGTCTATCGTATAACTAGTCTTGCCAAACTTAACCGGCAAGAAAAATAAAAAAACGTCAAGATTCAACATAACTAACTAAAAAATGTTTGTTGGCCGGTAATCCCTTTTTCGCAATAATTTTTTAGTTACTGCGAGAGTATGACGCTTTTTGCATCCTTTGCTGTAATTAAAAAACAAGGCGTAGAAATTCTTAATTTTTCAAATTAGTTCTGTTGCATCTGAGAGGCATTTTTTTCACTGCAGGTCTGGTTCAAACGTACTTGCTAAATAAATAAAGTTGTGTAATAAAAAATTACTCGACTTGAGTATTTTTAATTATAACTTGAATTCAAATTCAATATGCGTATGGTTATCGAAGCAGCAAAAAGGCGTATCGTTATCGTATCAGCAAAAATGCGTATCGTTACTTCCCTAATATTAATATTTATATTTAAGCGAACCCATAAGGGGATATATGTTTAATATAGTAATATGAAATGATCAATTTATACACTAAAGATTTAAAGTTTTTTCAATTTTTAGGTATTTTATTGGCACAGTTATACTTATAATAGAAAATTCGTTTTCTAAATCATATGTTAAAAGCTCTTGAGCAAGATGCAGTTCTACAAATGATATACTAAATGTTTGTTCTGCTTGTAGTCATCTACTAAGCTGACGCCATCACAAATCCCATTCGAAAATTATTATGAAGGGAACCTGTGATATTATTTAGAAGCCATCATTCTCATTTTTAAGTCTCACTGCAGTTGTGGGACTAGATGATTGTTTGGGGATATGAAATTTCGACCAGGTGGATTTAAATAATACTATAGATAACTGTGATACTATTCCGAGGCGACGCACATGCATGAAAAGTAGATGTGAAATCTATTGCTCTATACCGGTTTTAGTTGTGCTTCAAGCAGTTTGTTATTTGTGTACATATTTTTCTCGTTACTGACAGATTAAAGAGATTTGTGAAGAGTAAATTGATTTTCCAGAGTAGGTGAAAAGGGGAGCTATTGTCAATGGTATCCGAATAAAGTATTTAGTATATTATGTACTTAGTATTTGTTGCATACTTCCAGCTCGATACTTATATTTTTCTAAAAAATTTAGCAAAGACATCATTTATAATAGCTACGGGTCAATTAAGGGATAGAGTTGTTTATGCAAATTAAGAATATCCATATGGTATGTATGTATATATTAGATTGTCGAATATTAGATCGACTAAGAAATAAATTCTGAATTGATTTTGTTACAAAAAGTGACTATTGTTTTTGGAATACAGAAACAAAAGCACTAGATCATTGTTACCACAGGTTACATGTATAAAATCAAATAATTATTATGTACAATGAAAAATATAAAAAGAGATATCCTGAAGGAGTTACTAAGGTCTATAGGAATTGTTGCAAATAAAAAATGTGTCTTATATAGAAAAATTAAAAAGCCTTTACTTACCAAATGATATACTGTGTATGACGGAATAGCATATATATAAAGGAATAACAGCTATTATCATCAGCAGCAGACTGGTCAAACCCAAGCGCCAATGAAAATAACGGGAACTCGAATCTAAGACACCCAAAATCTCAAAAATTATTAGTTCAAACATGGTCAGTGACAGGGCAAATGTCACCGAAAATATCAATTGTACGGAAATGTGGCGAATCTCATAATTCTTAAATAATTGTTTAACAAAGAAAATCCAGCCGCCAGCGAAGAATAATACCTAAAAAATAAATAAACAACAAATCAAACGTGTACCGGCATTTGAGTGTAACAATACAATGAACGATGGTACCCTCACCTGGGACACAAACACTATAATGCAATCGTATAAAAATGTCATGGTGGATGATTTTTTGAAATTTTTATTTATAATTAGAACACTTTATCGAACATTTTTTTTATAAGATATGAACCTAAATTTTAGGGAAATCTGGAAAAATTCAAATTAAAAACGCCAACACTTCTACCAAAAAGAAAATTCAAAGAAATTATGAGTTGTAAACAAAATAATAAAAACGTCACTGCAGTGTAATAGAGGTAGCCATCTGTTTACAAAAAGTTACCAGATTTTTGTTTAATTTCATAAAATCTACTTCACAAAGCATGTGTGTGAAACGGTAGCAAAGTACTCATGGTATAAAATTTGGACACTGTTGAGGTGAATAAAATTTCACTAGCCCTAGGGGATAGTATAAATTTTGACATTAGCTTAGAAATTTTTGACAATTTTAATTCACCATAGAACTTTCCTACGGTTTCACACACAGCCACAATAACAAAAAAAATTAATAAAAACTTTTAAGGATATGGAAGGATATATTTTTAAAGGGAACATTTTTTTTTTGTCCAAGGGAACTGAAGTTTTCAAGAAAGAGCCGAACATTATATATTGTTATGTTCTTCGTTAAAAAAACAGAACAATTGTAGTGATACTGTATACAAACATTATATTTTAATGTTCTATAATATTTCTTTTTTTATATTGATCAAGAAATGAACAAACAAAAAATGTTATCAACGACCGCACCATGAACAGCTTTTGTGTGTATTGTGTATATGTTTTTTTTTTAAATGTTTGGTTTTTTACCAGCCAAAAGGGACGAACATTAATGAGCCGAACCGAACACAATGAAGTTTGTGGATTTAAAAAACCCGAACGGAATTAAATGTTTTGTGTTTGAAAAATGTCTATCAGGGAAACGTTATTAAAAGATTTTCTACACAAACACTATTATCGTTTGTGTTTTCCACAAATCTGGCGATATTTAGTGTTTATTTTCGAACACAGTATGTGCGTGGAAATGTTAACAAAACATGTATTTGTTTGACGGTTGCTTAAAACGATAAATTTTTAACGTAGGTAAAAGTAAATCTTTTTGGTTGTAGTGAAAATGGAATTTTTTACCCTGCGGCCACACAATCAAGTTTTACTTTATAATCTTTTACATATACTGCTTGTCAAAATTTACATACATTGAAAGCTGTGACGTAGGAGGCACTCATTTTGTAAGTAATTTACTTTCAAGATGTCATCAAGAAAACCTTGTGATCAGATGTTAAATCAAAAGTAAATTGAAAGCAATCTCGTGGTCAGTTCAAAAAGTGTGATTGTGTTAGTAAAAAAGTGAGTGTGTTAGTAAAAAAGTGAGTGTGTTTCAAATTGAGAGGCAAAACTTGATCGTGTAGCCTCCAAGTTAAACACGTAGGGATTTTTTCTACTAGCATCACTGCGTGTTGGTACCAAATATTTAAAACTAAAAAGTACTGAAAATAGTGCATTAGTTCTGAATTTTCCATCACTGTTCTATTCTACAATTTGCCAAGCAGCTGACTGTCAAAAATTTTAGTTTATGTCGAATTTGTTGTAATTGAGGTTTATTTTTCTTCAAAAGCAAAAAAAATAATGCTTAATTTTTGTAAAATCTCTGAGAAAATTTAATAATTTATTAATTTGATTTACAATAACAAGTGCAATATTAGTTTTAAAGTGTTTTTATGTAAAAAAAAGCGAATTCTTTGCTTTTATTTGAGTGTTTAAAAACATAATTGGTGTCTAAACAGCCCTCCAAATTAGGGCCAACATATATTGTGGAATTGGCTCGTATTTACGAGTCTTATTTAACTACATCTGAAAGTTTCATATTTTTTACGGAAGGTAGCCTAATAATGTCCTGTTATTTCCGCCAAAATTCTGATTGTGAAATAACTGTACCCAAATATAATGAATCTGCGACGGGCATCATTTATTACGACATTAAGGTCCGAGTGGCTCAGGTTGAGTGGCTAGTGGAACGTAGATATAAAGATTTTGATCAGCTTAATGAAAAGTTAGTAGAGGAAATTAGCATATCTAAAAAATTATTGCCACCGAAAAAGGTATGTGAGACAATTTTAAGAAAAAAATTGTTAATTGCTTTATCAATTAAAAGAAAAACTAAATAAACCAACTGTTACACAAGTGTTTAAGTAAAAATGTCTGAATATCATTTAAATCAAAATATGTAGTAGAATTTCAAAATTTCATCAAATACTTTTCACAAGTTTATGAGTCATAATCCATCATGTCATACAATAGACGTTTAAACAACTGTTAGAACAAGACCCAGTTTACATTAATCAATTTTTTTTTTAAGAAATTTAGATATTCACTCTTTATTCTGCTTTTTGTTCTTAATAGATGTATCAATAACTGGTTTTATTAGTACAAGTAAGGTATGTTGTTTTTGTTGAAATAGAATCGCTGTTATCAAAAGTTCTTTCCTGGGGAAACCACTTCCGATTAATACAGCTGTTGCTGGGTTGACAATCCTTGGCCGAGTGATTCTCGGGTCCTTCGGGAGAGCAGAGCCAATTGTCGTGAATGTAAAAAGTCACATGCGCATGTGATTCTGACGTAATTTTGACGACACTACAAGCCACAATAGCAAGTTCGTGTTGTGTGACTGAAATTTAGCTCATAGAATAAATTCGAATAATAAAAAATGTTGAATATAATATAAAGTAACCTTCAGAAGGAAATAATTCCCAGTTTCTATGTTTTAATTTTTGTTATAAAATTCTGTTTAATAGAGAAATGTTTGTATATTTTTCATAAAATTCTTTTATTACAGAATTCTTATTAAAAAACGATGTTTAAAATTCATGCGTTTTCGATTTCCAGAACACCCCCGATATTTTACTCAAGCTAGTTAAAATTTCTAACAAAAAAAAGCATCAAACATTCTGATTGTCGGTCAATAATTTAATATAGGTCAAAACCGCAACCAATTTAAATGCTGATGTCTGTTTTTATAAAGATAAATTAATAATAAATAGATATCAGATGAAACTGAAACGAACTGTCGGTGGAGGGTATCAAAGATTCGGCACAGCCGAATGTAGCGCTCTAACTTGTTCAATATGACTTCATTAGATCTTTAAAAAAATTTAATTTTGGTTTTTTATTTTTAATATTATTGATTTTTTGTGGGTATATTAAGCCATACTTGGGCTGTAGAACTTGAGATTTTAAAACAAATGCAATTTAAGTTTTTCGCATAAAAGATCCAGTTTAAAAACAAACAAACCTTTGTATTGCATCTGGTGCCCAATTACGGCATTCGATATCTATGTAGATCGAAATTCCCTTTTAAATCGTTTTGTTGTTTCGATTAATGTCGAATGCTGTAATTTTGCCTCTGAGATAGAAATTTCAAAGTTTTCCAAAATCACGTCACTTAAAATTTCAATTTTAAACGTTAAAGAAGAATTTTTTTTTTGTCTAATTTCAGATCGTCGGTAATAAAAATCCAACATTTCTCGACCAAAGACGTGATCAGTTAGAAAAATATCTCAAGGAATTGCTTATATTCTTTCGTATACAGCTGCCTCGAGTGTTGGCAGAATTTTTAGAGTTCAATAAATACGACATTATATATTTACTACAAGATCTTGCACAGCTATTTAATGAGAATGGCGAAGCATTGCTAAGTGCCAATAAAGAATTTCATTTTTCAGCTTTAGAGGTAAACAGAAAATATTATTCTTTCATTATTTAATTAAATACTAAATTTTATTTGTGTAGGTTTATGCCATAAGTGAACGTTTGAATTTACCTTGTCCCCCCGAAAGTATAGAACAAAGGGGAAAATATGATTTTTCTCATGTTCTGGACTTTTGCACTCAACTGGAAATTATAAAATTGTCGCCGGTTAAAAATAATGATACATTTGCCAACGATTATAATGCTGTAGATGTTCCTATTGGTCGCAGTAATATTATACCGAAAAATCTTAAATTCAATTTAAATGCTTTTCGCAATCTACAGTGTTTGAAAATCTTTGCTTTGCCTACCGATAACATAGTCGATATTGTATTATTGAAGCCAACTTTACAAAAAATATGTGTTCATAGTACCACCATAATTTCCATTAACCAGGTTTTACTGTGTGACAATGTACATAAAGATACCTCGATAGACATTCCTACTGGCGAAGCCATAGCTTTAAATCGTTCTGTAACATCGACATCCAATTCGAATAGTAACTTTGCTGTATCGTCCACTTCTCCGCTATGGCGAAACATTGTCGAATTGAATTTATCGGGGAATCTTTTAACCCAAATCGACGAAAGTATTAGAACAGTGCCACAAATTAGAGTACTAAATTTGGAACAGAATCGTTTGCGCGGCATAAGAAATCTGGCTGAGTTACCTCATCTGCAGATTTTAAACCTTTCAATAAATGTTATAGCAGAGTGCGTAGATTGGCATTTGGAATTGGGTAACTTGGTTACTTTGAATTTGGCGCAAAACAAATTAAAATCTATTAAAGGTCTACGTAAATTGCTTTCCTTAGTAAATCTGGACATAAGTTGTAATCTCATTGAGGATTTAGAAGAAGTAGACAACTTAGCATGTTTGCCCTTGCTGGAAACATTAAGATTAACGGGTAATCCATTGGCTAGTAGTGTGGGTAAGTTGATCTTTTAATGATTTACATGGTTGAAATATTCTAATCAATTTTTTTTTCTTTTCTTTAGATTATCGTCCTCGCGTTTTGGCTAGATTCCATGATAGAGCTTCAGAAATTGTTCTGGACAGTGAAAAGGGTACTCAATCAGAATTGGATACAGCTTTAGTGTTATCTGCGTTACACACTTCTCGTATGAGACAAAAATCTCAAAAATAACGCTAGTTTAGTTTTATTTAATGATATTTTAATAAATTTACTATAACAATAGAATTATAAAAACAGACAGCTAAAATTTCTGAATTTGTTTATCTAGGACTTTATATTAATTCAATGAGCCTTATTACAAGTGTCGTTCAAAAAGGTTTTTTAAAATCTTAAAATAAAAGATGCGAACAGCCTTGCATATAAGTCGAATTCTTAGGTTTTGGCCGGTTTCAGTCATTAAAAATTAAATCTTTAAAACCTCCTTTTTTAATGTATTTATTTTAATAAATTCATATTTTTTATGTATTGTTTCTTTTATTGAGAATTAAAATTAATTGCTGCCTAATTTTTCTTTTCTGTTTTTAATCGTCAGTTAAAAAGTATTTAACAAAACAGGAAAGTAGATTATTTTTAAATTTTATTGATTACAAAAATCTTGGTTGCTTCATTACTGCTTATAAAAGAAAATGTTTCCTTCCATCTTCTAAATCCATCTTTGCGGAAAAAAAGTAAAAAAAAAACTACATTTGTTTACAACTATTTTTATTCTAAATATTAACATGCAATCATAATTATTTGTTTATATGTTCGAATTATTGTAATATGCTTTATAATTTTGTGTGCACTTATTTAAAGTAAAAAAAAATTTTATTTATTCAATTGTATACAAGAAAGTGGAACAACTTTTGAAAATATTCTCATTTTAAAGATGTGCTTGTATAATTTGACTTAAAAAGAAAACTGTCTCAAATTTTAAAGTATTTTCTTATTTTGCTTTCATTTATTTTAATTATTATTAATATTGAATTGTGAAGTTTAGTTGTATCTATATTGTTAAAAATAAAAGTTTATCATGGTTTATTTAAGAATATTATTATTTTTTGTGTCCTCTTTATGATTTCTTGGTAAAGGTTTTAGAAAATACTAAAATATTTTCTTACTGTATTATTTTTTATTGTATGTAGTATATAAGAAAATTTCTTATAAAATTTTAATAAAATGAAAAAAAAGTCCGATCTGATATAAAAACAAAAAATTTTAGTTTAAAAACTTAATGCAAACATCAGTGTTTTTATGAACTCACCATTTTCCAAAATTATTAGTAATATTGCCAGGGTGGTATAGAAGGTAAACGTTCCCTAGCAGTTTTGGGTCATTTTCATTGTTGCTGATGATGCTGGATATGAGGATGCTGTTGAAGATGATGTTGCTGCTGTTGTTGTTGCATCATTTGATGATAATGTTGCTGCTCAGCAGCTGCTACGGCATCAAACATGGGTGTATGTACCTCGCCTAAAAATTGTGGTGTTGGTGGTGGATTTGGATCAGCCAATTCTCCTATTAAGGGCATATCTATATCGGCTGCATTTAAAGTATGCGGTGCCACTTCTGCTTGACCAAATCCCAAATGGTATTGATTTTGTCCCGGCACCTGTAAATGACTGGTATTGTCAACAATATGTGCATAATGTTGTGCAGTATGTTGCTGTTGTTCCACTGGTGTAGCATCCATTTGACCAAATGGTATTGGTGTTTGATCGGGAGCAATTGACTGCTGAGCATCCAAAGCATCCTGATGTTGTTGCTGTAAATTTTCTTCGGCTGATTGTTGTTCAGCATTAACGTTATCTGAAACGTCTTCCATGGCTGGTCCGTTGTCACTATCTTCTCCTGCTTCCATGTTTGCGTCTGAGCTACCAGGCTCACCTTCATTTCCAGCTTCGCCATCACGTTTAACTAAACCTAACATATCCAACATATTGCGTTTAACGGTATTCTCTTGAGCCACTTGCAACGAAGGATAGGCGGACTTTTGTCCACAACTAGCTAAATGATGAGCCATATTATTACCATTGGCTGTAGAGAAACCACAAATGCAATGCATTTCGTTTGGTAAGGGCATTTCCATGACATCTTTGGTGCCCGTAGTGCCTGTACAATCACTGGTGTGTTGGAACATCGCCCGTTCGCAAGCGGTTTTATAATTACACTTATTGCACTTCAAATTGCCACTAGAAAAGGAATAAGATTTTTTTTTTAAGTTTTTAAAGCTATTAATTTCCAAAATAAAAAAAAATATATTTCTATCCAATGACCATTGAGATCCGTTGTGAATTTCTTAAGAAAGAGTAAAATTAAATATGGAGGGTTCAAAGCTGGCCCGAACCAAGTCATAAAATAAAATGCATGTATGTATGTATTTCAAAACTGGTGTGAAATTCTTCGCAAAGTTTAACTATCGAGTTCTGTAACGGACTAAATCAAAAAGTTTTTCGTTCCAAAGGTAACGGTAATAAACCCATGCCAATAGCTCCAGAAATTAATGGAAATTCACATACTCAAACTCAACATATTATCGAATTTTCATTTTTGACTTGGTTCGCTTCAGCTCTGAGCCCTCCATATTAAAGTACAAGTTGTAATGAAAGTAGATTACGAGAGAAAACAGTTAACAAAATCGAGGATAAAGTATTGGACCTTACAAACAGACTACTCCCGTGTAAGACTCCCCTAACTCTTTAAATAACCGAGAGCCTAGCCATTTCTAGCTACTTTTCTGCTGCCTGGGAAAGCGACAAAACATTCTCCACTGCATTAGCTTCTAAATATTAATGCACGCTCAACAGAAGTCTGACAATCTAATTCGTCTCTAAACACCCTTTAACCTACGGTTTTGAAGCTTAGAAGTAGTTTTTTATCCGTCTTGCTATTTTTTTATTCATATGACCAATAATATTTTGCAGTCCGTTCCTTGAATTCTGGAATTCATTTTCTAACATTGCTTAAAAAACTAGCCTGAGGTATCTTCATTCCATTAGCATGGTCCGTACGAACACGGTTATATTAATACACTTACTGCACTTCAAGTTGTCTCTTAAAAAAAGTATAGAAATAAGCGTTAGGTTTTGCCGTTTCACTACCGAAAATTTTGCAGTGTTCAGGTAACTAACACATCCTAGCTAATGATTGACTTCATTTGAATGATTTAAAGCATATTTTTAAAGATTTCTTTATACTATTACATACTTACATATAATGATTTTCATTAATAATTTCCGTATTACACTCAGCACATATAGAACCATCTATGAAAGCAAAGAATTCACCCAATTTTGATTGCACCGAGAAAGGTAATGGATCTTTGTGGTGGCTGCGCACCTAAATATTAAAAAAAAATTTATAAATATTAATATATTTTTGAAAAACTTTTCCAAATCTACCTTAGGCTGTTGTATTAACATAGAGTTTCTTAAAAGTTGACGTATATTTTGAGAATGTTTTAGCAAACTGGGATGATGATTGGAAATATGTTGTTTTAAAGCACCTAATAAACAAACAGAAGAAATATTATATTTAACTTTTGCAGAACTTTTCTGTTAATGTAAATTCCCACCTTTATCAACAAAACTTAAAGCACATTTAGTGCATTTAAGATTTATTTCCTTTTTACTCATGTGTTGTCTCAAATGCATGTAGTAATTCTCAATATTAGTTTGATTAACAATCCCTTTATAACAGAAGCGATAGATCTGTAAGGAAATGTTTAAGATTATTTTTTTGGTGGTTAAGGTAAACTAAATTTAACTCACATCCAAACAGTAGGGACATTGCAAGAAATTCTGATGCTTATGATCATCATAAAAGTGACGCACGGCATCTCGATGAGATGAGGTTTTGTAGCCACAAGCCTGACAATAATACGGCAATTCCAGCATAGAATGTTTATTTTGCAAATGAGAAGTAAGGAAATTCAAAGAATTGAAACGTTGCTGGCATATCAAACAACGATAAGAAGCTGAATTGGAGGATTTCGTTTCTTCCGGATGCATAATGTTATTGTGTTTGGTCAACACAGTTTCAGTATCCATTTTTTCCAAACAGAACAAGCACTGAAGATTATGATCTTTGCCGTCAATGTTGAGATGGGAGACCAAATGAGTTTGCAATTTTTCATTGGAATCAAAAGTGGTGGCGGTATCGCATATAGGACATTCAATTTGAGTGGCATATATCATGCCATCGTTTTCATCTTCTTCTATTTTCTCATTTTTATAGGGGAATGATTCATAGTATTCCTCATTACCATCCATTATACCATAATACATCTCCTCCAGGCCCTTAAGTTCATCTTCTTCTTTCTCTTTTTCTTTTTCTTTCTCTTTTTTAGCTGGTTTGGTATCAGACGATTTTTTAGATGAAAATGTTTCCTTTTTAGAAGAAACTGGTTCTTTTTTGGCACTTTTTGACGGTGCTGATTTAGATCCTTTAGAATTTTTACTATCTTCTTCGACTTTAGATTTACTCTTTTTACTGCTTAATGAATGCGATGGAGCGTCATCGTCTTTTTCTTTTTTAATATTTCTTACATTGACCTTATCAACACTGACATAGTCGGCCTCATTAATGGCTAAAATTTACAAGAAACAAAAAATAAGCTAAGATGGGCAATAAGAATATAAAAAAGTTTTAAACTTTCTACATCTACTAAAATAGTTAACAAAAAGCATGGCATCTCAACTATAACTATTTCATTTAGTATCTAATGTGTTTAATTTAAACAAAAAGCATAAATTTACTTTGAAAAATTTCTTTAAATACATAAAAAATTTATTAAGAAAGACTTACGTTTTTAGCTTTTTTCAAACAAAAGAGAAACAGAGAAATAATTTACTAAATTTTTGTAGATTTTTCCAGAAAAACAAAAATTTATTGATATAAAATTAACAAACAGAAGAAATTTTTTATGTTATCATTAAACAATTATAAATTAATTTTAATAAATAAAAATTATGCTTTTTGTTTAACATTAATTAAACTATGGAAATAACATTTCATTTAAGTTTTTTTTTTTTTTTTTTTGCAGAGAAAATAAAAACATTAATATTAAATAAATCCTTAAAGAAACTAAATCTTGAGGTAATTAAAAGTATGTATGTACTAATAAAATTAATTTTTATATTCAATTTAAAATTAATTTAAATCAATTGTATTATTTTGATCTATAAAAATGGGAAAAATAATATTTAGTTAATATAAATAGAAATAGACTTAACACTTTTAAATAGATAAAAAAAACACTGGGCAACAGTAATTAGAAATTAGAATTTGTTGTTCAAATTTAAAAAAAAAAATATACCATGCAATGTAATTTTGTGCCTAGCGAAATACGTATATTTGTAAAAAGTTAGCGATAGATTATCTTAAAGATCTGGAGCTGGCGATAGAACTTTTACAAAAAGTTACTTTTAAATTCGTTATAGAATAAATAAATTATTATTATAATTTTTTTTTATTAAAAAAAAGTATATTGGCAATGTTCTGGAAAAAGCAGCGTTTCTTAAAATTCGCGCGATTTTTTTCTAGCCTTTTGGTATTTTTAAAATTCTACTCGAGCAATAAAAACATATTTTATTATAAAAAACTTAAAAAAACCAAATAATTTTTAATTAAAAGTTTTTGTTGGATTAATTGGCTTTAATAAAGCTCCTATCAAAAAAGTTCATAAGTAAGCAATTGAGGCAGAGGATCGACAACCACAAACCAAATTTTTCAATTGCATATTTTTTATAAAAAATTTACAAGTTTTTCTTCATTAAAATTTTAATTTGTTTATCTTTCATTTTCTGCAGTGTAAAAAAAGAGATCGTTTCAATATACAAGAGCAGTGAAAACTCAGAATTTCTAGCTTTTTTGTTTGTCAGATCACCTTTTTGGCGTTTTCAAATCGAAAACTCGAATTTTAAGCGATTTTCATATTGTCTAAAATCGCACACCGTTTAAAATTATAATTATATGTATAAAAATGTTAAATAATTTTTAGTAGAAATTTGTATAAACAAAGAAGAATGTTTTTTTTTTTATATTAAGCGGAGCCTTTTTAAAAAAGTTTCTAGCAAGCGAAAGTTTTGCTGTTAATGATTCCATAACCATCCATTACTATTTTTTTCTCTTTTTAATTTTTTAAAAATTTTGCAATAAATTTCTAAAAAAAAAACTAAAAAATTCCATTAAAGTTTTCCTTAATAACCGTTTGTTAAATTTGATAAATTTATGAATACAGGAAATTTATTTTTTTTTTAAATGTAGCAATAGGTAAATTTTAAACAAATCATGCGAACCTTTCGCT
This sequence comes from Pollenia labialis, assembly GCA_949318255.1. Taxonomy (NCBI): domain Eukaryota; kingdom Metazoa; phylum Arthropoda; class Insecta; order Diptera; family Polleniidae; genus Pollenia; species Pollenia labialis. Next base: position 132,475,642 of record OX439143.1, on the reverse strand, counting down.
CGAAATTTGTTCCCTTTTCCCTAAAATATGTATGGGGAAAGGCAAAATTTCAAGAGAAAAATTTAATAAATTATTTTCATATTATTCTTTTAATAATTTTTTTAGTGATTTCCATGCACCTTTTTTAACTTATGCCTATAGAATCATTCTCACGTTACTTTAGCAGTACATATGTTTAAAAGAATTAATCCCTTTGTATTTACTCATCGCTACTTTCCAAATTTTACATCAGATTTCAATTCAATTTATTGCAGGAAATCGATCCATATAAAGAGCCTTAATGTCTTAACTTTTCCCACCAATGTTTTCTTTTACCGTTTTTGTTCTCCTTTCTTAGCCAACAGTATGGATATCGTCTGTTCACCCCATTATATCCCCCCCCCCATATATTTGTCTGTCTAATCCTATCCTATTTACACAGTGCAATGGTCAAATCCGGAAAATGTAGCATAATTTCTTCGATTAGACGTCAATGCAGAACCCCTTGATAAAGAATTGTATAAATGTTACATACAGGGTTCAAACTAAAATCGGTTCTAAGCACCGGAACGACTCGGAACAACAAACTACGACCAATTATTGTCGTCGACATTAATTTTAAATTGTTGTCACATCAAGTCAACGACTACATCACTTCGACGTTAATTTGGCATTTTATAAGAATGTTGTGTCGACGTCAACTAGTTATCGAAAATTAAAATAAAAAATCCCATCTCCAATTATTTTTGTTCTTTACTCACTTTTTAACGTTAATTATGCTATTTTCCGACACATTTTTGTAACTGATTTAGCTTTTAAAAAAAAAGTTTAGAGTTTGTTTCCACTTCTTGCATATTTTCGCGAATTTTTTTTTAGCTTTAACGTTTATTAATAAATATAAGACTTTTCTACCATGCCGCTGTTGGTAAATTTTTGCGAATTTCCGTTAATTAAGCAATTTTCACCGAGTTTTTGCCATTCCTTATAGTTTAAGGGACTTTTAATTATTTTATGGCTTGTTTGAAATATTAAAACATTTCCCGAATTTTATTTTTTTAAACCGATTTAGTGATTTCAAATCAATTTAATTAAGGGTTTGTTTCCAAGTTTGCAATTTTCGCGAATTTTAGCCATGTTCGCTATAGAAACGATTTTTTCCTATAAGTTTTCTGATTCTTTACAGCTTTATACCCCTGACAGACAGATAGTATACTACATGTGTGTCAACCTAAACTACAATTAAACCATGAAACAAAGTGGTATATTCCTGGTTTATATACTACGAAAATGTACTTAGTATAAATGTGGTATCTTACGTACAAGTCTGCCAATATAAAATAGTATATAAAACCGTAGTATACATACCATGGCATGTAAACTACATACCATGGCATGTAAACTATATGTCTTTCAGGGGTATTTACGATTTTTAATAAATATTAGACTTTGCTATCATGTCGCTGTTAGGAATTTTTTGCAAATTTCCGCAAATTTTGCAATTTTTACAAAAAAAAATTTGAAAAAAAATTTAACACATTTTTTGAATTTTAGCGATACGGAACAAAGTTATTTAAAATTTAAAAAATATGTTTTTTATTGTTAAAAACTTGAAAATAAAGGCGTTGGCGATTTTGACATTGAATTTGGCGAAAAAGGTTAAAATCAACCTGACAACCCTGGTGTTAATACGGGTTTCTGCTTCATATTGCGACATATATTGCAGTAAATGTCAAAATTCTGTTATCTTTAATGTAGACAGCAATTTTTTGTATATAGTTATTGCCGGCAATTAATGTTGCGATAATTGCTAGTCCATTTACGTTGATAATTATTGCTAACCGACGTATTACCATGTGTCTGCCCAGCATATAAAAAAAATTGATATTAATCTTGGAATCCTTTTAAATCAAATCAACAATGAAAGGTTAATCATAAAAAAATAGCAATTTAAAATTGTGTTCTTTGCAAAAATAGTTCTAGCGACAATATTCTTTTAAGGCCTTACGAAACATTTTATTATTCCGACCTGTTTTGAACAAATGTTTGTAATTTTCAAGAAATGGCAAGGCTATTCACCCATATCGTGGTTGGCGAATTTAAAATACGCCTGCGACTGTAAGATTATATATTAAAAGAAAAAAGTTCACGTTCTCTTTAAATTATTTTCAAACGGTCGCAGGCGTATTTTAAATTCGCCAACCACTCTGTAAGATTAAATTTAATCAGCCTGTTTACGGTAGGCGTAAACGCCTAAGTTATTGTTTGTAGTATATAAAAGAACACAGGTTGGGCTATTTTAATCTCTTACGAAAACGTCACAGGCATTTACGCCAACACCAGCCACGATCAGGCTGATTATTTCAAACATTAATAATAAAAAACCGTTGCTACTTTAAATCTTACTCCAATAACAATACAATTATTTAACTAGCCTCTGTATGTATGCTATAAAGCAAGGAGTTTTGTAATTCAAATAACTAAAAAAAAAATTGCTTAAAATCAATAATTTTAAACTTATATACTGTTGCCCTGTAAATAAAGATTGTACTTAATGCAAATATAATTACTAACGTTTTTTTAATCTTTTTGGAGTAGTATTAGCCGGAATTTCCTTAGCATTAGCGGGCAAAATACTCCAGTCCTTAAAGGGATTAGTGGCAACCTGAAATAATAAATAAAGAGAACATATAATTATTATTTTTAAAGTTTAAAGTTTGAAATGTAAATAATATTTTTACTTACATGATACAATCTCTGTGTCAAAGATTCATTACAATTAATGCGAGTTTGCTCAGCTATGTGTGCTGTTATGTTATTAAAAGCTTGCAAAGCATAAGTACCAAACTGTTCACGCCATACCAATTCATCCAAAAACTGCTGAATCATTTGACGTGATAATAAGGACAAAGTATTTTGAAACATTCTTGGTACAATACGTCTCAAGTAATCCATGACAGCTGAATTAGTATGTTTGGCAGTATTATCTGTAGCTGCTGCTTGTACTACATTCTTAAAGCCCATAGAATATAAAGTCATTTTATCGACTGTCAAATCAATGCATATAACACTGTCATTTGATACCCAACGTTTCAGGGGCTCCAGTATAACTTGGAAACGTTTTTTATAATTACGATCTGAATCAGATAAAGGTTCAACGGCTCTTAAGCGTATAGTTTTCTCGGCATAATCTAAAACTCCCAAAACTTCTACTTTCAATTGGCGCTGCTGTCCATCTTGAGAGGTGGTTCCAAATGAAATTACACCAACTTCTACGTATTTTTCAGGACCTCCAAGTTTTTTACATTTCTGATGAACTGCTAGAGTGCAAATGGCACGTAGCCAAGTGTAAACACCTTTAATGTAAACATTATCAACCTTAACCCATTGCACAACATTTTGTATATTGGTCTGGCAGGCCCAATGGTAAACAAGCTTAAGTATGCAAGAAGGAGGATGAGGGGCTCCCTCGAAAATAGAGCCATGAAATACGGACACAAATCGTGTTGCACAACATTCACTAATCCAAACATATCCGCCGGTGTATGGGAATTTAGAGGCATCGGAATAAACCCCTGACGATTAAAAAAAAGAACATAAATTTATTAAAACAAGTTTTATTTTTTTAATTTCAAATTTAATATTTTTTTAAAAGTAGAAATTTGACTATTGAAATAATTTTTCTATGGCAAAATTTTGAAGTTATTTTTGTTATTTTACCCTACGTTTCCACATGCAAGAAATTATTTGCAAGTAGTGTATACGTATTATCAACGAAAAATCGAGGAAACAGCCGAATGGCTGAAAGTACACAAATTGTTGGAATGTTAGTGAAAAAGTGTGAGCGAATTGAGTTTTTCGAACTTGCACTTGCATGTGAAAACGGGGGATTAGGAGAATTTAAATATAAAACTTAAAATATAATCTAACCTATGCCAAAAAGGAGGTTTTTATTAGAACGAGGTATTATATTAGTAAATCCTCTAACATATAAGTTTTAAATTTCACACTTCGACTAGTCTTGTTTGTACTTTTTGGCATATTAAATCCAAAAATTAAAAATCATAATGATGCTCCCAATTCTTTTTTATTTAAAAGAAAAAAAATACTATTTTCTATAGTTTGCATACATACCCAATTTCAAATCAGTAGTTTTATGATTTGAACATTTTTGTTCAGCCTTAAGTAAACCTTCCTGTATCAACCATTCCGTAAACTTGTTAGGTGTCAACATCAACACCAATTTGACCTTCGAATCCAATTTATTACGTGTTGCCGACATATCTTTGACTTTAAGCCATGGTTTAGCCAAAACCACCAAGGAGGGAAATGTTTTACCTTGCAACTTCGTTTCCTTGTTTTCCTTGGCATTTTTCCCATCCTTGCCATCGGCACCAATAATCAAACCACCCACTGCAGAATCCTCAGACGGACGGAAGTTTGGAGCTGGTGGTGATTCCTTAGCACCTTTCTTGGAATCTTTATTCTTACCTGCCTTACCGGCAGGCGTAACATCTTTGATATCTGGTACGCTTTTCTTACCCTTGGCAGGAGTGCCACTATCGGTTTTAATATTTTTACCTGAAGCTACAGCAATTCTTTTGGCTAAAGGAACATCATCATCCTCCTCGTCTGATGACTCCAGATACACAAAATTAGGAGCCCGCTTGCGTCCTGAACGTGTGCCACCTTTAGCGGCGGGCTCATCAGGCTTGGGCGTTTTCTTCGGAGGCAATGTGACCTCCTTCAACTCTTGCAAAACTTTACCCTTAAAAGAGTAGGCCTGAAATACTTGACCATTAAATAGTTCTTTGCCGTCATTGGCATTTAAAGCTGTTTTCAAAGCATTTTTAATGGCATTATGCTCGTTGGCAACTCTTTCGTAAGCACCCAACTGAGCCGGTGACAATTCTTCAATTAAACAGTCTAAATCTAAAGTTATATCAGTTTTAGAGATTTTCATTGTTAAGCTTTAACGTAACATAAAATTGATGCAAATATTAAATTATTTTTTCGAATATTTCAGAAGTTATTAGCAACTTTTTCACAAATTGATAAGCAACGCGTCTTTTTTCTAATGAGAATTTTCCTTTTCACCAATACACACTAAAGTAAAAATGGCGGCGTAATCTCAACATGGTTTCCGACGCCATAAAAAATTAAAACTTGAGAGGTTTAGGCAAAATCGCCTATTAATAATTATACTTCTTACTACAAAATTGTTGAAACAATTTATTAAAAATTATTGTTTATAAAGTTTTAATTAATTAAAATTGATATATAAAAAATTGTGATTTTGATAAGTATTTTATCGTACAACTTATTTTTCTCTAAACTTTCCCGTTTTTTTACTTCGTTTAACTTGTCAATACTGTCAACAAAATGTCAGTTTTCAGTGACTGCCAGCTTTGAAATTTTATTGTTAACATACTTATTGTGAATTTTTTTCTATTGTGATTTTATCTTTTTATTCTTTTTTGAAGCATCTTCGTGAAGAAAACAAACTTTTTGGCAAACTTTTTGTTCAGGTTTTGGCAAACTTTTTCACAGTTGATAAAAAAAGTACTATTTAGTTACAAGTGCGTTTTGTTTTGAATATGCATGCATATAGGTTTTCGCTTATAAAAATAATACAAATAAGCGCACGCCTATGTAGGTAGTACCAATCGATAGATCATAAAAATCTGAATCGATATCAATTTAGGTTATAAGATGACACTCTTGCGATAAAGAGTTATAGCGCATCAAACTTTAAATTTGCAAAATATGTGCATGTACAAATTTAGTTTTATGCTAATAACTCGGAAACTATTCCGCGTGCACATATCTAGCTAGTATCAATCGATAGAGCGCAAAAACCTGAATCGATATTGATATAGTATATTTTCTAAGAGACTTGGGGGGAAAAGTTATAGCGCAGCAAACTTTTTAAAATTTCCCTATATGCACATGTACGAATTTAGTTTTTCACTAATAACTCGAAAACGATTCCGCGTGCATATATCTCACTAGTACCGATCGATAGAGCGTAAAAATCTGAATCGATATTGATATAGTTTATTTTCTAAGAGACTTGGGGGGAAAAGTTATAGCGCAGCAAACTTTTTAAAATTTCCCTATATGCACATGTACGAATTTAGTTTTTCACTAATAACTCGAAAACGATTCCGCGTGCATATATCTCGCTGGTACCGCTCGATAGAGCGTAAAAATTTGAATCGATATTGATATAGTTTATTTTCTAAGAGACTTGGGGGGAAAAGTTATAGCGCAGCAAACTTTTTAAAATTTCTCTATATGCACATGTATGAATTTAGTTTTTCACTAATAACTCGAAAACGACTCCGCGTGCATATATCTCGCTGGTACCGCTCGATAGAGCGTAAAAATTTGAATCGATATTCATATAGTTTATTTTCTAAGAGACTTGGGGGGAAAAGTTATAGCGCAGCAAACTTTTTGAATTTTCTCTATATGCACATGTATGAATTTAGTTTTTCACTAATAACTCGAAAACGATCCCGCGTGCATATATCTCGCTAGTACCGATCGATTGAGCGTAAAAATCTGAATTGATATTGATATAGTATATTTTCTAAGAGACTTGGGGGGAAAAGTTATAGCGCAGCAAACTTTTTAAAATTTCCCTATATGCACATGTACGAATTTAGTTTTTCACTAATAACTCGAAAACGATTCCGCGTGCATATATCTCACTAGTACCGATCGATAGAGCGTAAAAATCTGAATCGATATTGATATAGTTTATTTTCTAAGAGACTTGGGGGGAAAAGTTATAGCGCAGCAAACTTTTTAAAATTTCCCTATATGCACATGTACGAATTTAGTTTTTCACTAATAACTCGAAAACGATTCCGCGTGCATATATCTCGCTGGTACCGCTCGATTTTTACGCTCTATCGATCGGTACTAGCGAGATATGTGCACGCGGAATCGTTTCCGAGTTATTAGTGAAAAACTAAGTTTGTACATGCACATATTTTGTAAATTTAAAGTTTGCTGCTCTATAACTCTTTATCTCAAGAGTGTCATCTAATAACCTTTATTGATATCGATTCAGATTTTTATGCTCTATTGATTGGTAGTACGAACATATATGGGCGCTTATTTGTTTTTATTTTATAAGCGCAAAACTATGTGCATGTATATTATTATACATTCAAAACAAAGCGCACGTGTGAATAAATACTACTTTTTTCTCAACTGTGAAAAAGTTTGCCAAAAGACCAAAAGTTTGTTTTCTTCTCATACGTTTTTGAAGCTGTGTAATAATATAAATAATACAAGAATATATATAGAAGCGTTTTTCACATTGATGTTAAATTATAGTCTCATAATAAGCATTTAATTGCTTTTCATTGACTGATTTATTGATAATTAAATTAATTAGTCTTGTATATTGATGACTTGGTGACGGATCACAATAATTGTTGATGGCTGTATGAATATTTCTTGGCCAGATCACTCAGTTGAATATTTTATGACAACGGAGCATCTTAAAACTACAAACAAATAAAAAGAAACGAATTAAAATAATGAGAGAATCTGTGAAATCATCTATTTATCAACGTTCCAGACATGAAACAAGATCAAAATCTCGTGACAGAGAACGAACCAGGGAACGTAGTCGTGACAGAGAACGTACCAGGGAACGTAGTCGTGACAGAGAACGCTACCGTGAACGGGAACGTAGTAGTCGTGATAGGGAACGCGATCGGGACCGTGATTATGAACGCGACAAGGAATACGAGAGAGATTATTATTCCTCAAGACATTATAAATCCAAAAAATCTAAGAATTCTAAAAAATCTAGACATCGCAGACGTAGTCGCAGCTCTAGTTCTTCGTCTACATCTTCCTCTAGTTCGAAGGACAGCCGCAATTCAAAATATTCCAGCTCTCATAATAGCAAGACGAGAGCGCCTAGTTCCGAAAGCAATTCAAGAAGTGGCTTGACTAGCTCTTCCACAACTTGTACAGCTGCTGTTACTAAAGCTATCGATTTAATGGATTTTAAAGTACAAAAATCTCTTGAAACAATCGAAGAAGACACATTTGTGCCCAGAGCTTTCTTTAGCACACGAGATAGAGAAGCACCCGAAAAAAATTTGCCTTCGGACAAAGTTATAATAGATTTACAGGCAGAAACAGTAACATTTGCAATGTCTTTGGATAAATTAAAAGATGTGAACACGAAAGAGGAAATGTTTCATCCAAATGTAAGTTTTAAATTTTAATTTAACTTTAAAGAATACTAATTATTTGTGTAATTGTAGTTTCTGGGTAATGCTGATCAGAAACAGGATAAATGGGTCCGAAAATTATTTTTGTATCGTCAAAAATATATGGCAGAATAATTAAGAAAATTCTACTAAAAAAATTAAAATAAAAACTTTAATAGGTACATAACTATAAAAAAAACAAACAAATCGGATTGAAAGTTTTCACATCAATATACACACATACCTAAGCAAATATATACATATTTTTAAAGCCTTTGGTAAGTTATTTTAAATTATATATACATATATTTATTCCAAAAAAATATTAACAAATTTTAGACACTTAAAATATATCAGAACCCGTCTTACGTGCCTTTTGCAAAGCTTCCTCAGGCCTCAATAATTCTTGTTCGGATGGCTCCACCGGCGTACCATCTTCCTTAAGTTTACTTTCTTTAAAGTCTTGTATGATTTTCTTGGAATACACAGCATTAAACAAATCAATACTTGTGAATTCTGATTGTATGACATCGGCAGCCTTATAGGAAACATATGGCTTTAATTTGCAATCTTCCAAGTTGGGCACTATAATTTCGGGTATTTTTTCTGGAACTTCCACATATTTTCCATTTGCAATTATGCCCGTATCGCGAACTCCTCTTTTATGCACAGGAACTGGTGGGTTTAATTGTGTGCGTTGTGCTTCCTTAACAACCCTCGTGCCCCGTTTGTTGTACACCAAGAATTTACGAAAATTTCTTTTACCTTCCAACGGCGCTGTGGTAGAAATCGTACGTTGTTGGCTTTTTATAGCCAAAGCAAGAAGTTGTTTGCAATTTTGCATAGTTTTTGTTTTAGAAATTATTTAAAAAATTGTATTACTTAATTGCCACAATTTGCGTATTTTGGTAAGAAATTATGAAAATTGTGCCTATCATTCACAATAGTGGTTAACAGCTGTTTTTCGACAAGTTTGTAGAAATTGTCAGGGTTGTTTTCTTTGGTAAAAAAATTACAGGACTACATCTCTAAAACTTACCTATTCAAAATTAAACTAAACGTTTCGTTTAGCTATCCAGGCGGGAAAACTATGCAATAAGTTGCACAATGGTTTTATTCATTCAATAAAAAGGTGAACATAACCCATAGGAATAACATTGTACAATGTTGCCAACACATTGCAATTTGTTTTCGTTGTACAATAAAAATCAAGTCAATATATTGTGTAACCTTCGAATATCACATACACATAGGCGATATAATTGTACAATACGTAAAATGTAACAATTTTATTGCAAGTGTATAAACCGCTTGATTAATTAATTAATATGATATTGCACAGTAAAATTGTCTGTGTGTATATAAGAGGACGATATCTGCAAAAGGGAATTCGCCTTTGTACATCATAATAGTGTGTAATCGATGGGTAGAGTCGGTTACTCTACCTTGTTAAGGGTTTTCGGGTTTTGCTATTAACGATATGCAATTTATTTCTAATCACTTTTCTTATACATATGTATATATGTATTGATTACTATGGTATTAAGTTTGAACAAAGGGCAAATTATTCTATCCGGCAGTCTTTCCTTTACTTATAATGATAAAATTGGTAGATATGTGTGCGAATATTCAAAGCTTTTATCTTAAAATGGTGATATCAGAAGCATCTGGCAAATTTTTGAATAAAATTGGTAGATATGTGTGCGAAAATTCAAAGCGAATATCTAAAATGGGTGATATCAGAAACATCTGGTAACTTTTTGAATAAAATAATATGCGAGCTCCTAGCAATTCCTCGGTAGTGTTCCAAGTAAAAAAAATATTTGGCGGAGCTAATTTTATTTACAATTCTCAACGCACTACTCATTAACATGGAGTCTACAACTGACATGAAATGCTTAACTTTAACACTAATATCATGCTGTTTGATCTAGCAAACGGTATGCAAAATCAAAAAATGTTTAGATAGTGGTTACGTGTTGGGCGTCAAATGATTGTTAAATGGGACCATAGCATAAGATTGTTAAAACACCAAAACTTATGCTGGGTACACACAATGCAATGCATTTACGCAATCTAGCAAATTAAATTCATTTTCATAATTTTTCATACATTCCAGATTTCATCAACATCAAAACGCTTTGATATTTTGAGGTTGCATTGAAACAGTTGCATGTAGATTGTTTATAAATTTTTAAATTGCCTTAAAATGTCTTGAATTTAATTATCAAGTTTTTTAAGCAATTTGAATTAAATATGTATATGCTTTTGCTTAACTCTTCAGTTTTTCCTAAAAAAATAATTGTTGATCCTAGTTTGCATAAATTTGCATGGGAGCCGTTTTTAACAAAATAATTGCTTTTAAGTAGCGTTTAAAAAACTTTTTATTGTACCCGTACTTTTGTACATTTTTGTCTATTTTTTAGTTAATATTACCGATGATATTTGGTTCAGTGTTCAGCTACTCTGCAAAGCCGGTGTTTATTATACTATAGAGGAGAAAATTCTTACGAGCGTCCGAAAGCCGACTATGCAATGAAGCTTTACTTAACGAAGCAGGTGTTTGATCCATGCGTCCGCTCGAAGGCCAAACCATGCAATATATTGCACAATTTTTGCAACCAAAACTATTATATAATAAGTCTGTGTTTATACGGTTCATTCTTTACTGAAAAGATTGCTACTTTATTGGCGAGAGGGGAGAGGGGAAAAGAAACGAGTACACACATGTCTGTACTGTCAGTACGCTTTGCTTTTACATTCGTTGTTTAATTTTGTTTTTGTTTTCAATATCAAAAAGCACACATGCATACGCACGACTATACAACATAAAAAACATGTCGTCAACATGACACGAATCATTTGAACGCCAATTCATGTTCAAAGAAGAAAAAGGAAGAATCTTTTCAGTAAATAATAAACCGTCTAAACTCAGACTAATTCGTGATATTAAAATTCATGGTTATTAAATTCGTAATTTTAATGCTCGGTATTTTGAATTTGAGATTTTATGTTTCGGGCATATGACACCAACCTTAAAAAAATGCAAAGTTGTATTAGAAATTTGGGTTGGGTTCACATGCCCGAAACTTAAAGTGTTAATTTCAAAATTCCAAATTAAATAACTCCGAATATCAAAATCCTGAATTTTAATATCCCTAATAATTGTAGTTTTGATTTTTAAGATTGCGACACTTTTATATATTTCTGTAACACATTTGACTTTAATCAGAATTTGCATCGATAACTTTTTTAATGCACTTTGGGAGATATAAAATTGTAACAGGGTTTAAAAAACTGCAGTCAAAACCAAAAACTATCGAACAAAAAACGATAGCTTGTGTACAACTTTTCGCTTTTTGAGTTGGTTTGACTGCGACTGTTTACATTTAATGAATCAGAAGTAAAAGCAACAGAAATGGCAATTTTCTACATTGACTGCAGTTTTTTAAACGCTGCATTGTAAAATTCTACATGGTTTCTGTTGATGAACTTTGTTTATATATTGTTCCATCATTATTAAAATACATAATTGTAATAGCTTTAGTTGATTGGCAACTTCTTCAATAAAGTTTTTGTTAGTCTGTTTAAGAACATTAAAAATACAACTTCTTTTCTTTCGCGTGTACAGTTGCATTTTAGAAAGCAGTTAAGAATGCGAGTTGCTTTGTAACTGATGATTTAGAACTCACCCTATATTTCAAGAATAGGATTGTATTGTTTACTTTCTTATTTTGATGTTGCCTCATTTTAAACTTCATGGCAGATAATATCTTTTTATATACAATTTTTTATTTTTTAACGCACTTAAGCGAATGATTTTTGAAATTTCAAGGTTTTCTCCAATTCTTTGACTGTTTCCAAAACTATGTTTTCAAAATTTACATCAACAGTTTTCATTGTTTTTTTTTCAAATAAATATTTTAATACCCTACCTACTTACTTGAGATTTGAAAGCATTCTAACAATTTTGCACAATAACAATACGTTTATGACCTTCCAAAATGGCCATTAAATGTCATGAATAATGCAACATCAATAAAAATGCAATTATCTATTTTGTAATGCTTAAAATATAACCGCGTTGATGTTTATAAGTAAGAATGTGTGTGTGTGTGTGTGTGTGTGTAAAAACCTTCAAATCCTTTAGCCTTAACATTAAAAATAATGTGGAAATGTAAATTATTTATTCTTAGCACTGACTGTTACACTCCTTTTCGATAGACATTAATGACGAATATACAATTTTAAGGGCCGATGTTGAATGTGAACCACACATAAACGTCTAGTTTTTTCTGCATTTTATTTGACATTTCACAATTTCAGACTAACTCAATTTGAACCATGGAAAGATACACAATCGGGCAACGTCAGAGAAATGGTCAGAATGGTGGCAAGTATAAAAACCAAATCAAAAAACGCACTTTGCTTGAGTAAATGACACATATGATAAACATGTATTCGCGCAGTTGCTTAAGTCAGCTTATGCAAATGATAGTTGGACCTAAAGTAGTATTATCCGTTTAAGATCCGTGTAAAATATAAAAAGATCCTGTAAAATGATTGGGTGGCGATGAAATTGGCTACAACTGAACAGCAGCCGAAAGACTTAATGTCTGCTAATTTTTCAAACCGCAAATACTGCTTTAACTTAACAAGATGCAGCATTTTTTGCAACAGACAGTGAGCCGGGATTGTTCCGAATTCTATTGTGTAATAAATAGTAAATTTGGTGCTGAATAGCTTTTAGAAAGAACAAAAAAAAATAGATTCAATTACCCTATAAAAATCGTCAAACAAAAAAGATCCTGCAGAATTACATAAAGTAACACACTACTCTATTTTTTCTATTGACTGCATTGGCCTTCATTCTTTGGCAGGGAAATTGGCTACAACGAAAACTGTTGTACCTTATATGCTTAAAAGCTTAGGAAGTGCTCTTCATGACATTTGTTTTGACCATTCAGCAAATTATTTAAATTATTAGCAGTTAATTTAAAGTGGAATTCATGCACTTAGAAGTAGAAAGGTAGATAAGTTAAGTAATGGCGGGATAATTAAACCTAAAAAAGCAACAAATATTTTTTTAAATAGTAATGTTGATGAAATAAAACACACATTTTCTGTTGATTTTTATTAATAACCAACAATAATCCTTAAGTTGGGGCATTCATCACCAACGACCACTTAAATTAAATGCAATATTATATATACTCATTAAAACGATGGATATTTAATGAGAAAAAAAACACGCATTCGAGCAACAACATCAACACTAATAGAACAACAATAAATGAAAAAGCTTAACCGTATGTTGAAGAAAATTTACTGTAAATTGGTGAATAAAATTCAGTCAGCGACCGGCATTGAAACAACTAACAACGGAGAGCGGAAAACAAAATAAATATGAGTATAATGTGTTAGAGTTTCGTTTCATATCTAATAAATCGTGTTGATGTTTGTCTAATTAAATAGTTACTTTAAGATTTTAACAAAACAAAAAAAAAGAATGTCCGCCTTATTAGGAGCAACTATAATCTGGCATCCCGATGATTTTATATTTTTCAAAAAATGTGGTGAAATAACAATTTCACCGGATGTACAAAATATCGGTTTCAACTGTTTATTTTGTACGGGAATTTGCTTGCAAGCCGATATATTTTTGCAATATTTACAAGAACAACACAAGGAAGAAGTGATTAAATTATATGAAAATCAAAATTCGATAACAACCTCTATAAATCAGCAAGAATTTTTAACAAATAATTGTAATAAAGAACTAACAGTAACTTTAAATGAGGTATACAACACTCTTATCACAACAAATAATTTCTGTATAACTAACAATCAATTAGCAACTGCGGTAGAAAATCAAGAATTTAAAGAAATCTTGACGCCTACGACTGACCTCAGTTTGGTCAATGATATAGAAACTAGCTGTTTAATAACATTAACCTCGCCAAATCAAGACTTAGAAAATCTTATTACACTTAATCCCTTGGAAAATCTTACAAACAATGCAACCATTATCACTAGTAGCAACACCTCTTCCTTGACCAGTATTGAAACGACCACCTTTAGCCCTCCCCCTAAAGGTATTTCCGCAACCCCTGTTAGTCTTAAATGTCTACCGGATGACAATGAATGTGAAATAGGCGATGGTGAAGATAGTGGTATTATGTTGGTGCAAAGTCCCTGCCATAGTGACTGCGGTGGCTTTAGTGATTGCATGTCATTTACTGAAGAGAACAGCAGTAAGGTATGTAAAATTACGTTAAATTGAATAGAAAGTAAAATTTGTTTAATGTTATACAATACCATACATAAAACGAGATGCCAGAATGGTTTTTTAAATTACACAATAATAGTTCTCCAAATACGTTTTTTGTATACATATATACATATATATTTTAAATATTCCCATATCAAGGCGTATTCACGTACTTTGTTTAGGCAAAATGGTTCAGTGATGATTTTATTTTATTAACGGATTTTTGAATAATTGGATGAATTCGCCTTTAAAATCCTAAAAAAAACCGACAATAATGTACTGTTTTCACAACACAAAAGCACTCAGTTTTTTGAGTGTTTTTTACATAAATTTTACTACACGTTCAGTCACTTGTGTTGTGAAAATATCACATTAGTTTTACTTTTTTTCTAATATTATGGCTCCATTCACTCTAATCGTTTGAGTCTAGAAAGAAATGTATGGTAACCATCGAATGTTTTTTTTTTAATGGATCAATCTAAATCAAGAGCGGCTGGGTCCAATTATAAAGCAGATGAGGTAAAACTGGCTTTCCAAATGTTTTGTTACTTAACATAACGAAAATATTCGTGCAAAATGAATGTTTTGTGCCTGATTTCATATTCTAGACGTTGATTGCTTGCAAAGGGATCAACAGATGGTGTAATAAAATTCGAAAAAAAATGACAAAAATCTTCGTCGTTGCGACGAGTACACACCTCAGAATTTCAATTTTTAAAAATGATTCAGCGTACGTCCACTCACTACAAGCTTTAAGGCTCAGTTAGCCGGGATTACAGTAACAGTAACCTTACCATAAAAAAGTAAGACCAATCTATTTCTTACAGATTGAGACGTAAGATCTTACTGCTAACTATAATCGTTCTAATTGCTTTACATAAAACAAAACGAATCAGCTGATTTGCAACGTTACTGTTACTCCCGGCTAACTGAGCCTTTAGGCATCAGCTAACGATGTTGACAAAAAGGCGTTATTCGAACACTCATAAAATTGCTATATGATAAAAAGTAAATGAGCTTAGTCGGTTCGGCGAACAGTAACCATCCAGGGTTAAAGCTCAAAACGTTTTTAAAATTGTATTCTCTGTTATATTTCACTGCGAGACATATAGGGAGAAGCACTGATAATCTTTTTTTTAATATTCCCGAATTAAAAAAAGCTTTTATGAGAAATCTAAAACCTTTTTTGAAAAATCTAAAGCCTTCACAAGATAATTAGACCATGCACATACATATACATTTTGTGAATTCATTTAAAAACCCAATGAAAGTAAACTAGGTATTTAAAGATGCTTTCGGTTGGTGGCACCACCTTGATATGCTTATTTATACTTTGTAGTGGCTTGTTTTCCAAATAAAAGGCGTAAATAACAACTAGAAAATTGCATTCAATTCAACTTAACTGAAATCCGTTTTATTTATTATTTATCTTTTTTTAGCTGGTTTCACAAACAAAAATAAAATATACTGAATAAAAATGCGAACAAAACAGAATATAATACAAAAGAAATACGTTTCGTCCAGTTGTTTATGTTCTCAAATAATATGAATGAAATTAGTTTATTTAAAGCTAATTGTTTTGGCAAAATAAAACAACAACATTGTTCAAACATACGTAGGCAAAAGTCTGTGGACAAAAAGATGTATATAAATTTGAAGTAAAATAAAGGTAACCGGTCGTTTGCCTTAACATATTTGTTTTTTGTTCTGTCCATAAAAAAATTCCACTCTTAAAAAAAGAATCCTTATGTTTTGATCAGTGTTGCCGTTAGGATACGAAAGATACATTTTTCGTATCTTTTGATGACTTCATGTACCATGTATAATCCTGACATTTTTCGTATCTTTTGAATCTGTACGTAAAATGTGCTGAAATAAAATTTTAAATTTTAATTTAAAAAATGTTGTTAATGAGCCGATGTTTAAAAATTTGAAAAAAGTAGTTGGTTTAACATTTGTACTTCCATTTTCGAATAATACAGTAGCAGCTTTAATTATGGTAAAAGAGAACATTAAGAATGTTTCAACATACGATCCACCTAAATCGATGATTACTAGTAGTGCGAATTTGTTCTGAGGAAATATGAACATTGTTTTTATTTTCAGGAAATTTATACATATGAATTTTTTGATATAATCGCCCTAGTATAAACGCCTTAACTCGTATATTATATATATAAATGAATTTCTGTTGAAAACATCCAAAGATAGTTACATATAATCATTTTTAAAGTTTGCTTACTATATTTTTAAAAATTACATACCTAATATTTATGACTTTTTTTTAATTTTTGATAAAAATGAATTTATTTAATATAATTTTCTTTACAATATTCATTAAATATGAAATAAAGATGTCATGTTAATAAATATTAACGTTAAAAATGGATTTTTTTCAAAATATATCTTTTTGGGAAAAAATTTATCTTTTTGGAAACTAAAATGTATCTTTCTCGAAATTTCGCTGGCAACACTGGTTTGGAGGCCTGAAACGATTCGATATTATTTATAAATGACTGAATTAAACCCAGTCTGCTTTAAATTAATTCAACCAAAAGTAAGATCTTGCGATCTAGTCGGTTATGCTTGAATTTTTTCTTCGCTGTATTTGGAAAAAAGTATTAAAAATGTTGGCCATGGTTAGCTGAAGCTTTTTCCTAGCACTGACTATCGTTTAGGCCAAATTCAATTCTGAGTAAATATAAATGTTCTAAACTATTAAACTTCTTGTCGGGTACTTTCCAAAAAAGTAGGTTTTTTTTATTGTGAAAGAAAATTTATTCCAAACATTGTCATGTAGGTTAATTATAGCTTTATTTTGATGGTATATTATGGACAATCTTCGTTTGTTGCTTTATCAATTGGATATATTGTTGTTTCTATAACTCTTATGTGATATATGGCCAGGACATAAAATAAACTTGTTATCCCTACCAATACAAAGTATTATCTTGGCGCAATGGATATTTTACTTTGGTTGAGTTTACTCGTTGGGTACGCTTAAAGATTGTTGTAATAGGTTTTTGTTCATTGTAATTCACAATCCAATGCAAAAGAAAACCTTAATTTTTTGTGTCGTTTCTAAAATTAATAATTGATTATCAAAAAGTAATTTAAATTTTTGGGAATACAAAATTTTAATTTCAAAAGATTTTGTTATTCGTGCTTAATTCCATAGGAATAGCTTATCCCATCAACAATAAATTTCAAGTGTTTTTATCAATAATAAAAACTGGGAATTAAGCACGAACAACAAAATCTTTTGAAATTAATAATTGATTTTATAAGCAAAATCCTAGTAGGTTACTCTTAATGATTTTGCAAGATCTTTTGTGTAACTAAACTTCGTCGAGTAATGCCAATAATTTTTTATCCTGCCTTTTTTTAGATTTTTGTCTCTAATATCAATAAAATTCCCAGAAGTTTAAAACCTATTAAACCACTTGCTTCATACAAATGCGATAATTTTGTGCTGCAATTTTCCTAATGGGGTGAAACTTCCTAAAAAAAACCTTATTTAAGTAAATTTTGTTTTCAATACTATAAAAAGGACAAACACTAAATATTATTGAATGATTTCTTAACTTTTTGATGTAAAAAAATTCCTATTAGTTTTTAAATCTTCATATAGTTTGTATTAGTAGTTCAAACGCCCAATTTTATGCGTTTACTGATTTATAGATTTGCTGGATTTTTAGCACTTAGCGTATTAAAATAATTTTACTTTGGCTCTTAAGCGTTTTAAAAAATTGACCATTGGCAACAGTGATATCAACACAAAATGGAAACAAAACTTGTAGTTGGTTTAGTTTTGTTGTTACAAAAATAAATTTTTCGCAATCGCCAATTTTTCATATTAAATCCCGTACATTTACTTTTGTGCTTTACTGTTGAATACAATTCGCCTTATATCTTGAAAAGAAAAAAATACGTTATTTCATTGCCATTTATTCTGCAAGTAAAGAATTTTTAATTATTTTGTTGTTGGAAAGTTTTAAGGATTTTTATATTTTATGTAATATCTAGAAAAAACCAAACTCTTTACACGTGTTTGTTTGAACGTAATTAGTTTTCCTTATAAATAATGTCCCCTATAAAAGTTCATTCATATGTAAGTACATATGTATGTATGTATGTATGTTTATAAATTTTTTTGTTTATTAAACCAAATGTTGACATTGTTGATTCAAGGTTGTTGTATGAAAGAAAAAAATTAATTTTTTACACATGCCTACACCACTTTAGGTGGAGGGGGTATTATGCGTTTCTATTGATGTATGAAACACATAAAAATATTTGTTTTTTACCCTTTTTGTATGTATGCCGATCGACGCAGAATCACTCTCTGAATCGGTCCAACGATGTTCGTCCGCAATGTACAGATCGAATTTTAATGATAATTTGATCTCATTTGGTATATTCATACGTCTATTGAATATGGTGAGAATTGGTCCATAATTTTACGTAGCCTTTGTACAAATTTGTTTTCTTAATAGAATCTTTGTATTTATAAGTACATATTCAGATTAAAGGTCCAATTAGACGTGACATAACCATAACCATGTCATAGCTGTCACAATGATAATAGAAAACAAAATTGATTTGATTTGTATGGTTATGGTTATGACGGTATGGTAAGTCACCTAAATTCAAATACAGTGTTTCATATAAGGTTGGTCAAACAGCTGTTTTGTATGGTTGTGTCACGCCTAATTTGAGTTTAAATTCTGCCCAAAATATTTTCATGTAACCTTAATTACCATACCAAATTGTATTGGATCGGTTCATAATCGACAAATAATACAACCAAAAATAGTTTTAATGCCATAAATTCCTTATAAATACATATTGGTATTAATATACAGCCATGTTCTGACAATCAACACGATTTTAAATCGCAAAACGCTAGGTTTTATTTCATTATGTTCTGAACCCCGTATGATTAACTTGCGACCTGCCGTAGTTTCTTAAAAATATTCTAGTTCCCTTAAGCGTACTCTTGAGATTTGAAGCCGCCAAACTTTTTGCGATTGCGATTTACAGAAGATCTTTTATGCGTTTTCCAGTCAGAATCGCAAATGTTAAGCGTTTTGCGATTGACAAAACATGTACGATAAATTTGGCGGCTACTTTGACATGTTAAAATTGATTATACTTCCCGTATAAACCACCACCCAAAAACCGTTTTAAGACGAAAAAATTTCATATAGATGTAGATATCTAACTAATATTAAGCACAAAGAAGTCTTATATAAATCTTAACCTTATAACATAATTTAATTTTGCCGGGTGCATGGCTGTCCATTGGTCTTAAGTAGGAAGAACTCTTCAAAATTTGTATGTAAATATTGTGGTGTAGGGTATCATTGGTCAGGCTTGACCGGCTAAACTTTTGTACTTGTTTTTTTTATCCAAAGTGTACAATGCACGATTACAACAACAACAAGAAAACATCCATAAAATATAACAAATTATTTTTCTAAACGTTTTTATTACAGCTATTAAAACTAACATTTCAACTGCATTTAGAATTAAAAACACTTTTAAATAAAATTCATAATTGCTCAAGTATTTTATTAATGCTTCATATTGCAATAAGCTGTATAATTTTATTAAATATTCCTTTGAATAAATGAAAGGATATTTACATTGTGCTTAAAAGCGAACTAATTATGCAATTTTGATTCCAAATCTATTGTATTAAGGATTTTTACGAAAAAAAAATATAATATTATTTATATGTCGCACTAGTTCAACAATACTGCATTTACTCAAAATTTAAACATTTTCAGTAGAAGCCAAGGTATATTTACACAAGGTAAACTCGTTGGCCCATATGTTTGTCAGCTGTTTACCTAAGTTGGAACACCAATGTCAAATTCCGTGTATATGAGCCAAAATTTGTACATGTGTGCGTTAAATTTATATGAAGACAATTTTGACAATTCCGTTCCACTCGGTTATTTTTATAGAGCAGCATGTCTACACTCCCAAATGAGTCTACCTTGTGTAAATATACCTTGGTAGAAGCAACACAATTTTTAATTTGACATTAAAGGCATAGGAAAAATAATTTTTTAACCAACCGTTTCATTACCAAAAAGTTGACAAAATAGCACGATATTTTTACAGCGTTTAGATATTAATATTATGTGTCGATTTTTTCCAAAAAGTGCAAAAATAAAAATTTCGTGTTTTATATTAACGTGACCCAGCGGAAAATATTAAAGCGGCAGGTTCTATATTTCTTTCACAAAGATTCGTTTGTAATGATATTCCACCTTCAGAAATATGCCTTTAAGAGGGTACACTTATAAAATTATTATAGTAACTGATTGTGGGTTATTAAATTCGTTTTCCGTACTGTTAAAATTGAATAAAAATATAGTTTTTTTACGAATAATTTTATTTTTCAACATTTGTGTTTGTTATTCAAAAAACGAACTACCAATAAATAATGTTTTTCCGTATTTTTTTTGTTATGTAGTTTGATTTTTTCGGTTAAAATATATTTTTTAAAAGTAAAAACTATTCAATTTTACGGAATATGCTGTTTAATAAATAAAAAAATTAAAAATGAATGTAAAAATCATTTGTTTTATATGAAATGTAAATGATCCGTTTTTTAAATGAATTTTATGTTGTTTCAAATGAGTTTTCGTTTGAATTTAACTACATAATTTTTTGAGTGTATAAATTTCTTTTAAAAAGACCTTCCAAAAGATTCACTACACATTTCCTACAATGTTCTTTGGGAAGAGAGAAACGAAGTTGTTCAGTTTTAAATTTTTTTTTTGTTCTTTAGGTATGTTAAGACCCAACAAATATTTAAAAAAAAAATTTTTTTTTGAATTACTAAACTTTTTTGGTGTTTGATCAAGCAAACGTTTTGCAAAGGCAAACAATTTTTTAATAAAACTAGTGGTTACGCGTAGAATGTCAAATATTTTATAGGTATGAACGAAGCTTTAGTGACATTTGTTACTACCTTCTTTGGGAAAGAAAAGCTGTTAATTTTGTATGCTTTATTTTTTCAAATGACTCTTACGTAAACGAATAAGTTGCGGATCACCTGTAGCGGGTTCCTGGCCAAGCTTTTGAATAAATAGGTACTCTTACGTAAACGTTACGTTGCGTTGCGGATGAACCTGATAACTTTTAAAATATTCGTTTTTTTCTTATGCTAATCCCACAAAGCTTAACGCTTGACTGCAGCGTACGTATCAGCTGTGAAAAAATTTATGTTTGATTATGTTTTTTGATAAAGTGACCATTCCATTGATGTACAGATTTCTGTAAAAAAGGGAGTGTGGAAAGGCTGGCTCCCAATGACAACCTGTTGAAAATATTAAAAAATGTATGGAATGTGGCGAGAAATTCTTCTATTAGGCCTCATTACTCATTTTCTTTTACCGCTGGGCAGTTCCTGCCACTACTTCCTTACCATATGCGTATGCCTTGCTTGTTGTACATGACTGCCTTAACCATAGCTAATCCTTTGCTAAGAAACTGGATCTATCTAACCTCTTCTGCAAAGCCTCTACTGTTGAAAAGCCACAACACATAGGGACATCAGTAGAACTTAACTGTAGGTTATTAAAATCCACGAAAATGATGACCAACCATGTGCCTATCGGTACGATATTCAGTAAAATTATATTTGTTTTTTAAAAAAAAGTCCCATTTGAGCCGATAGGTACAGTTTTGGACGATTTGTCCGGGCCCAGAAATAAAAGTATTTCACCTATTAAACAGTATTTCACCTTAATCAAAATGTCCTCCATATGTTGGTTTTCTAGCAAACAATTAAACCGGCGATTGTAGCGAAACCTGACTTAATATTTGAATGTGACTAATTTTGAAATGTTGTGCAGTGATGTCTTTTTATAATACATATGTACGTATAAAAAAAAATAAGTACATAGAGACTGGAAAAATTTAATTTCAACGACAGATATTTATGTAAGTGTTTGAATTCTTAAGCCAAATATTGTAATTTTATTGCTAAACTGGAAGGAAAATGTATAATACTATAATTATTAAAATGAAAACAAAACAACATATGTATGTATGTTGAGAAAATAAAAAAAGTGTGATGAAGTACTATTTTCAAGAATAAATAATTTCTGTTGGAATAATTATAATTGCATAGAAAACATACAGAACTCGTTTTGAGAAAAAAAAGTGTCTTTTGTGAATGGGACAGTTTAAGCCTTGATTTACCACAGAAGAATTAAAAACAAATTGTTTCCTTTTGATACATACTAAATTTAAAAAAATAATACATTTAAAACACTTATTTTTAATTACATTTGTGCTCTTTTCATACAGATTTCAAAATATTGGCTTAAGGAAACACTTGTTAAATGTTTGCTTATAAAAATATTTATATTGGCTTGCGTACTTTTCGATATTACATGTTTTTTTTTCTAACATGAGGATATACATATGTATGTATGTATGTATGCACATACATATGTATTTCTTATTATGCCTTTTTCAATTTTGTAATAATCCATAAAGAAAATCAAATCAAAATTTATGTGTTTTCTTAAAAAAAAATGAAATAAAATCAAACGTCAATGCAAAATTATTTTCGCATTTATTTATAAATATTTTTATAGTTAAATATATTAGTGTTTTAATTTACAAAGATGCATGCATACATATGTATGTACATTAAGAATAAATAAAGAGAAAAAAAAATTATTTTGAATTCACATCTGTATGTATTTTTAAAGGTGGTTGATATTTTTTGTAATTAAAAAAAAAACTTTTGACATTTATGGACTTTGAGTAATTTTTTAAGAATTTTGAACTTAAAATATATAACACCCACATTTATACATACATACATATGTATGTACATATGTACATACATGTCTATACATTTTTTAGCCTGCTTAAAGAAAATATATACATTAGCGTGCTCCAAGATTGTATGGACGAAAAACATATCCTCCTCCCTTGAGTTGTAGTATGTATTGTAGATACATATACATACGTTGTGTAGAATATAAGGATAATAGGACAAAATTAAATGGAACCGCAACGACGCTGAAGTTTGATGGTGCATTTCCATGGGGAAAAATAATTTTATTTTTCACTTTTTATAAAAATGTAATTTTTCCAATTTAATGTAAAAGAATCGACATCTGTATGTAATAATCGTTTTAGGTAGATATAAATTTTCATTTGGGTATATTTTTCTCCAGTTTCATAAAAATCGTATACAATATTTCGTTATATTTCCTTTAGATATTACAAATATGCCAAAATTTTTACCTTTGACCTTCATGATTTTAGGATAAATTATTTCCGATTTTAGTAAAACTTTGAGAGTATATTTAAAATTATCTGGACGAAAATATAATAAGTTTTATTTAAAATTCATAATAGTAAGGAAATTGGGCTCATTTACCAAAATATGGCCAAAAAATTGGGTTTTCCCGAAAATCGCAAAATTTAAATCGCAGGTACGGAAACTCTATGGTATTTATTGAAATTATTTTTTAATGGAATTCATTCAATAACATTATTAAAAATGTGAAAATGGAGGTTTGAAACTTTTTTTTCATATACAAGTAAAAACGTAAAAATTAGCTTTTATTCCTACATTTTTTGGTTCAAGTGTCCTGAGACATCTTAATGGCCTGGGGAAATTTTATTAACTTCAAAATATTTTAGCCAAATGTTGTCATTTATTGTTATGTTTTTTAGAAAACTCTAAACGGGCTGATTAAGGTATTGTGTTTTATGAAAATAAAAAGATTATAACATATTTTTTTTCCTTCCGACGTTTTGTTGGAGATTCCCAACTTCTCATTAGAACGATTTAAAAGAATTTATTTAATGTACAAATTTTCACAAAAACTAAAAAAAGTGTATTTTCCTTGGGATGTTGCGGCGCTAGTTCACATTGTCCTATTATTCTAATATTTTACATAATGTGTACCTACATACATTATAAAGAACAATTCTAGAGGGGCAGTCAAAATTCGTTAATTTTTTGGAGCACTCTAATGTACATGTGTACATGCATATGTCGAAAAATAACACACTTTTAATTTGTGTATGAAAAAATAAAACTAAATAAAAAAAAGAATATCATTTGGTCAAAAATATTAAATCATGAATATTTCTTCTTAATGTTCGCTTAAAGTGACATTATTGTTCTGTATTTTTATTAATTGTTAAAGTCTATTCCTACAACTATCCACAGCACTCTGCCGTTATAGTGAAGCAATGGTTTATTTAAAACACTAAAAAAAATTTTGCCTCATCCACCCTCGAGCCCCGACCTAAATCCGATAGAGCATTTGTGGGCTCACATGAAAACAAAATTAAAGGATTACCATAATTCTGGCAAATAAACTTTAGGAAATGCTCTAATGGATATATGTACATATGGAACTCAATTCCTTTCGAAGTGACACAGAATCTAGTACATTCAATGCCAAAAATAATTAAAGCCGTTAAAGATAATAAAGGCCACTATACAAAATACTAGAAATATATTTTTTATTCATTTTTTGGAGTTATACAGTCCTCTCACAGAAATCAATTTTCAAATCAAATTTTTCTTAATATTCGATCATTAAGCATATGAATTTAATAACTAATTACAATATCCATCTCAAATTTTAATTTTTGTTTAATAAACATAAATTTTTTAGTATACTTTTATTTCTGTATTTACATTTGTTTTATAAATTTTATTTTATTTAACCTTTATTTATTAAATTTCAATATTATTTATTAAGCTTGAGGTTTTTCTTTTTTTAAAAAAAAAATTAGATAACATTTATTTTATAAAAATTCCAATATTTCGATACAGCAATGTGTATCATCGTCAGGGAAATAATTAATTATTTACATTTGTTTTAGGTTTGTAATTGTTCAAGTTGTTTTTCCGCTCACTGTATATACTTCTTATAAAAAAATTACAATCGGATTGGCAAAATATTTATAACCCCTTTTCTGGTGATGTAAATAAAACTAATCGTTCTTTATCATATTAACGAAATCGTTTGGAATTTGAAAAAGTACAATTCGTAAATCAAAAAAAAATTCCTAGAAATATGCAATGACCTCGACTTTTTTTAACTTCAAATAAATGTCTGTAAGTTTTTTAAGACATAGATACTAACATTTTGTAGCTTTTTATTAAAACTTGCAAATATTTTAA
The DNA here is from genome assembly GCA_949318255.1 of Pollenia labialis. NCBI lineage: Eukaryota > Metazoa > Arthropoda > Insecta > Diptera > Polleniidae > Pollenia > Pollenia labialis. Next base: position 132,449,964 of record OX439143.1, on the reverse strand, counting down.
GCCCTTTAGAAATAGAACGTCACCCAACGTTAATGGATGACACTTCACACACTTTAACATAAATAATTTTTGTTTAATAATCGTATACATTAAAATAATTTTTTATACCCACACCACAATAGGTATTATGGGTTTGTGCTGATATTTGTAACACCTTAAAATATTAGTCCTTAATCCTCCTTTAAGTACACCGATCGACTAAGAATGGCTTTCTGCGACGATTTAACGATGTCTGTCCGTCGCGCTGGCTGGCTATCTATCTAAATTTTGTGCGCAAAGAACGGGTCGCAATTTTGGAGTTAATTTGATGAAATATGGGTCAAAGGTTCTATTTGTCACAAGGGCCTATTTAAATTAATGAGACAGCACATAATTTCACATAGCGCCCATACAAGCTTCTTACCCAAGTAAAATGCTTTTGCCCATAAACCAGCTTATTATGTTGGTAATTAGATTGAATTAGGTCCAAACTTAATCAATCACGCAGAGAAAAACATGTTTATATATTTTCAACTTCAACAAAACAATTTTTAAAGAAAATTTTAAACATATTATGTATGTTGAATTTAACCATATTATTGTTACCGAAAATCATATCAAGTCATAGGTCCAAAGTTAGGCTTTATATAAACGCCCGTCCTAAAATCACTTAAAGGCAAACAAATCTTATATAAAGGAAGATATCTAAACAAAATTCGGCACAAAGAACTTTTACATAAATCTTAACCTCATAACATAATTTTGTTCTGGCGTGTCCATGATTGCCCATGGCTAACAAATAGGGTAAACTCTCAAAAATTTGTTTTTAAGTACTGTGGGTTTTGGGTATCATATGGTCGGGCTTGACCGACTATACTTCTTTACTTGTTTTTATTAATATTTTCTTTTCAGCGACAAAAATCCACAAATAGTAGACAGTTTAACATGACAAACAATTAATTAGGTTGATTACCTCCCCAAACAGTAAATAAATAGATAATCGAAAAACTTCCTGAAAACATTTTATTTTAAAAGTTTGTTTCCCCGTCATATTTTGTTTTTAACATTGGCTCTTTATCGTACTTTTTTTTGGATGACAATCATTATCTGAAGCAAAACTTCTTTCTGGCTGCTGTTAAACTTATTCAATTTGCTTATTCATTTCTCTTTGGTCCGAATTTTAAAACAAAAAGATAAGTGGAGTTTTCAATTATTTCCCCCTTAATAAAATCCGGTAGGTGAGTTATATAAAAATTTTACAAATTTATGTGTACGCGAATGCATTTTAGTAAAATCCAGTACAAATTTGTAAAAATTTTGGGGTAAACGAACGCAGCTAATATTTATTTAAATGCCAAAAATTGTATTTTAATTGGCCCACAAAAACGTTATACTTGCTGTACAAAAATCAATAAAGTTTTAGTAAATTCATATCTTTAACAAAAATTATGTATTCCTGTTTGTTTTGTGTAGATTAAAGTCGATTATTTGACCACTTAAAAACTATAAGTGTTTTTCTTTCACTCGAAAAACACTAGTAGTTAGTTTGCTTAATTAAGGGGTGTAAATTAAAATGTTAATACTTTTTAATTTGGCCTTATCATTTATCAATTTATTTGTTGTTACAAACGTACAAAATACGATTAAAGGATTTTGACAAAAAATAAATTTTATTAGGCAGACCTATTCAGGGTATTAAAGCACAGTGGAGGATATTTAAACATTGCCCGTAGGCCCTGTATTCGTGTCATTTCTACAATCCTACAAGATTTTTGCCTGTCAATCCATAATTGAATCATCTTCCGTTAAGTTCCGGAGCGTAAACGTATTATCCCCTGAATCTATACTTTACTAGTATGTTAAATTTTCGTTTCTGCAACTAAAAACTCGTGCTAATCCAACGATGCTATAGATATAGAACTAAGAGTAATTTGTATATTAAAGGTAAGAGACCAAAAACACTGGTCCAAAAAACACTTTTCGCCCGAAATAAGGCGGTTTTGATAACACATTTTATCATAACTTGATAACAATTTGTCCGATTTTGATAAAAATACCTACAAATGATTAGGAATAAAATTAATTCATACAAAAAATTCAGAAATAAGTTGCGATAAATTTGGTTTTTCATTCAAAATTAGTATTTTTTTTTTGTTTTTTAAAACTCATAATCCAAAATAGTTTAAAAAAGTTTTTGATTAATTATAGCAAGTGACCTTATCTTGCTACGTAAGCAGCAGCTAATTACTAGCCTTATGTCAAAATGATATACCGTTAATGTGATTCTGGGGAATATTTACTAAATTCTATAATTTTCACTTAAAATTATGAAATTAAAAAATTTTTTAAAATTATTACATTTCAAAACAAACAATTTAAAATAAAAAAGAAATTAAATATTTGTTTAAATTGTTTACTACAGTGTTGTATTATTTTTGACACAACGTTAAAATATTTTACAGTGTTGTAAACGTTTTCAAAATATGACCACCTTGTATGAATTCACCTAGAATTTTAGAAAAAAATTTTTTCCTAAAATTTGTAAAAATCAGACAAATCGTTCTGTTATGATAAAATTTAATAGCACAACCGCCTGATTTCGGCGAAATATTACTCCCGAGCATAAAAAACTGGACGTGATAGAAAAAAACTAAAAACGGATTTTAGTTTAGCTCCTAAAAGTATCTATTTTGCAGTGTAAACTTTTATCTATGGTATATCGTAAGGACTTTCAGTTCGCTGTTGTTATTTATAATTTTTATTGTCTTGGACCATTTCGAAGAAAACAGACTGAAATTAACGTTTAGTAAACTTGTAAAACGACTCGTCAGCTATTATATAGGCTAGGTTATTTTAAGTCAATAAACTAAATTAAACTAATGAATTCGAAAGGTTCTGCTAATCAATAAAGTCATGGAATAGCTGAAATTAAGGGTTGTTTCTTTAACTTTATTATAAACACAAAAAAAAGTATTTATACAATTGAGTACAAAAAGGTAAATCAAGTTTGTACAATTTTAAGAACTCTTTTGCTTTGTATGCGTTTAATGTTTTGCTATAAAAGACAGTGTTAAATTATAATAATTATATATTTACGCTGCCTTTACACATACAAGAAGTGGCATGCATTTGTTGTATACATATTATCAACGAAAAGTTGTTCGAAATAGTCGAATCTCATGATATTTGCTTTTCTGTTTATATATGCCACTGCTAGTTCATTTTCAAAATGTCGTTGAAGCATCAACCTGTTAATATACAATATATTATACATACATACAGTAGACTCGCGTTAACGTGAACTATTAAAACCTAAGCGTGTTCACGTTTGCGAAGTTGTTCATGTTTACGAACGTGTAATTTTTTACATCTTAAAAATAAAATAGACATATATTTAACTCAAATTCTTTTTTTTTTTTTTTATTAATTCATATTCATTAATTCATATTCGTATTTGTTTTGTTAAGAAAAACCATTTACATTAAAATTATTTAAAAAAATGGGTTATCTTTTTTTGGATTTTCTTTTCTTGCAAAAAGCTGAACACCGCCTTTTCTAGGAGACCTCTATTTATTTTTTCTAATACATCCACTTTTTCCTTTAAAGTAAAAAAATTTGGTAGTTTTTGCTACATTTTTCACGACACACTTTATATTAAACTAAAAACAAAATAAGCAAATCAACAGCTCGCGTTACACAAAATGCCAGAATATATTCATAAGCAATATTTACGGGGATTCGCAGTTTTTAAAAAAGTAGTGATTGCATAAAAATGTTCAAAATGTTCTATGTTCCATGAATTTTACATTTGTTCACGTTATAGGGCTTTCTTACTGTGTTCACGCTACAGAGTAGTCAGTGTAAAAACAATTATGTTCACGTAAGGCGGTGTTTTTGTTATCGCGAGTCTACTGTATGTTTGTATGTACATATGTACTTACACATCGCTTCTTTATTTCAACATAATAATTTAAAAAAAAATCAATTTGGCAAAATACGATTTCAAAATGCTCCTCTATATACTGATTTAATCGGTTCAGTTTATGATATCGCGATACTGAATTAACTCAAAATTTAAAAGTATTCAGTAGGAGCAAACCCATTTTTAATTTTACATTAAAGGCATATAAAAAAAAATTACCAAAAAGTAAGCAAAATCACAATATTTTTACAGCGGCTAAATATGAATATTACGTGTATATTATTTTCAAAAAGTGAAAAAATAGAAACTATCAGTTAATATACTATGTTGAACAAGTGCGATATAATAACATGTTTCGCTAATTTGCTGAAACGTCGTCATAACTCGAAAAAAGGTAGTCCTAAAGTTGTGAAGTCATATGTCTTAAAATAATTACAATAAATATATGTATGTGACTACTGTGGGCAACTGCTAAAAATTTAGATTTCAACTGTACCGTTATGACGAATCAATGAACTCTGCATTAAAATTTGTATTTTGTTTGAAACATAACAATATTTTTTTTTAAACAATTTTAAAATATAAAATAGTTCTGACGGCGTTACAGCAAATGAGCGATATATCGAGCCATAACCGCAAAAAAGCTTAAGCGACAAAAACAAACTTTTACAGGAGAACGTTTTTTTTATTTTATTTCTTAATAATTTTGTATGAAGGTTGTTGCTTGAGGATAATATGGTTTTTGCTATAAAATCATAATAATAATATTTTAGAAGACTTAAGTCATTTATGTAAAAGAAACGATAATTAAAAATTATGTCGCTTTAGCTTTTTTCGGTAAGGGCTCGATATGTATGAAGGAGTAATTTTGCTTAAGTAACTTCAAATTTTTGATATTTTGATAAAGGAGCGATATGTATTTACAAACAAAATTTGACAAGATATTTTTTTTCAATACACCATTTTGACTTTTGATAAGTTAAGTTAAGTTAAGTTTATTTGAGACTTTAAAACAATCAAATAAGAAAAAAAATTATGAGTCAAATTACAAAGAAAACTTAAAACTTTTGATAATTAAATATAAATATGTATTGTTTTTATTTATCATTAATTTACACATTCAAGTAATTTTTATATTTTTAAATATTTGATATATATAGTTTAATTTTTATCAAAGACTTTACATTTTTCCTAATAAATACAGGACAAATTGTCTTTTATGGTCGTTGCATTTTTCAATTTAAAATAAATAAATAATAAATAAAAACTTGTCAGCAAATTGGGCAATTTTTAATATTTTGTACATACATATGTACATATATATTTGTTAAAAATGTGTATTTTGTCATTGTTTTAGGTTTTAAAGATAAAAATACGACTCGGTTTTAATACGTACTACATATTTTTAGCATGTCAAATTCTGGTTTTATAACACTGATGTAATTTACATCACTGAAATCAACAGAATAGTGTTAATTTTATATAATTTCTAAATGTTTATTTAATTATCAATATTAAACTAATTAATTTATTATATTTTTAAGGAAAATTAAGAAACATTTGACGATTGTTGTGCGAGCAACTTTTTTGACATGCATATTATGCCTACTTTTTTTTAGTAAATTTTATTTAAAAAAAATTGAAAAAAACTAGGGGAAAAAAGTTAGAATGTATTAGGGGATACGCCGAATCTTTGATGGAATAATATTTATGTACAATACCAAAAAGGAATCATAAATATGTATATTTATTTATACGCTACGATTCAATACTCGTTTTACACACGTGACTTTCGGATGTGGAATTTATTTAGGAGCGAGTGATAGAAATCTTAACTGCGCGAATCACAATATGAGGTTTTAACATATTGTAAGTACAAAGGTATTCGCAATCGCAAATATTTTATTTCATTATTTGTATTTGCATTCGCTTAACCTATTTTCGCCGCAACTCTAGTGTGAAAACAAACTGTAATGTAAAATTAGATTTCTTGACTAAAAAAACTAAACTTTTTAAATTTCCATCTTTAAAGTATTGTATTCCACAAGAATTGTGTGCTAGTGTAAAGTATGGTTAAGTAGGCGGATCAAAAACTGTTTTACTTGAATTACAAATATTCTGTAATTGGTGGACATTTTCTGCTTAGCATATATGTACCAACGTGCTCTTTTTAACGTTTTTGACAAAACGTTTGCGCGAAGTAAGCGACAGAGGCCTTTAAACTCAACATAACCTATGTCATCGGTCAATGTAAGCCTGAATTATAGTCCGAAGTCATAGAAAATTGTACATTTGGGTTGCGCGCTACCTAGCGAACCCGCGGCGGACATAAGAAAGCGCTTAAGGTAAGACCCTAGCGCATGGCTATCATCAAGGCTAATTGCATACTAGGTGGTCGCATTAGTCTTCGCCATCATCAGCTGTGCAAGGCAAATTGGCTATTTACACCCGAAGTGTTGAAAATTGTTTATGCTTTCATGTTCGCTTTCAAAAATTTTATGAAAGTTGAAGATTTTAAATTGTGCCTTAATTCTTGAGAGATAAGTAAAGTTATTACAGGCGAATTGCCTGTTGATTTCTTGTTATTGTTGTAACGATAGGGCCACCTATTATTCAATTCGCCTTTGCTATCATCACATATTCTAAATCAATGCTACTATGCTTCTTGGCGTAGGGTGCTAAAGTTTTAGAGCAGTCGAGTTGTAAAACATATTTTTATAATATTTATTTAAAGCCAAATATACTATTTTAAAATTTTTATTTATGATATCGCCCTACATTCATATATGACAAAACACATTCTTGAAACGATTTTATAACTTTAAAATTTAATAACTGTGATTTAAAGCTGATATCAACACAATTATCAAATATTAAAAATTAAGCTTTAAAAAATACAATCACATACCTACATATGTATGTAGGTAGGTAGATATGTTATATTTTTCAACATGTGTTTACTTTTAACTGAGATAATAAAATCAATAAAATAACATATTTAAGTTGAAACTATATATTTTTATCGTAAATATGTTGTCACTTTAAGTTAAATTAATAATTTTTATGACAGTCTTAACTAGACTTAGTTTTTAAACCCCTCCCTTTTACACATGACTTAAAAGTTATTAATTAAATTAAGTCCATAAGAGTATTTTGTGAAAATACTTTAAATTTCAAAAACACACTTGCTTAACAATTAAAATTCGAAATTTTTAATTTCAATACCGTACAATAAAAATTATATAGAAATGTTTTAGAATGCTGGAAAAACAAGTTCGCGCTAACAATTACTTTGAAATTGATCATTGTTGTTGACAGATTAAAACAAAAATGTCATTGTTGACACAATCATAATTCTTATTTATATTGCAACATTAATTTTTATTGTTTTTATTGTATTTCTTTTCTGCCGAGCTTATAATGTTTTTTAGATACTGTTTACACTAGACTAATGTTTTTCAAAAGTCTTTTATCATATCGGGAGTTTATTAGCTGCCTGAGAACTATCGAGTTATGTGAGCTGAATTAACAAGAAAGTTAGCACTACTACAACGTGGCATAACGTTGACGCTCTTGTTTAGGTATGTCAATATAAGTACCGGTTCACACACATCAAGGAAAAGAGAATGCCATTTTGTTCCCCTCTCTCCTAAAAACTCAAGACTTGATGAGTCAAACTTGACGTGTGAACCAGCACTAAGCAGAAGAAAGCGTTTCCGCTCTTGTTTTTTTTTTGTTTTATCATAACTATTTTAACGAATTTAATCATAGTGAAATTTTGGCTTCATTTGCGGTTTTTTAATTATCGCGTGTAGCTATTAAGTCCAATTTAATAAACATTTAGTCTAATTTTTGATCGTATAACAGTCTAATATTAGCCTTAATCGTAGTCTTAGACGTAGGTCTAAAAACAAAACAATTTTTTCTATTATTAATACCTATTTTAGTTTAAATTGGTAATATTTATTGAGTCCAGTTTTAACTTTTATTTTTGGTTTTAATTTTAGCCTTAGACGTACGTCTGCATTAAAGTGGAAGTACCTAACACGCGTTAGTGCGCGCGTGCTCTGTAGACTTCTGTCAAAAAAAGTTAAACTAGTGTATTTTCATAGAACAAGCTACATGCAAAATATTTTGAAGCGTTTGCGCTTTGAACTTTGTAACGCGTTGTGTATTTTTGACAAGTAATCAGCTGACAATAAAACAAATAATTTAACAAATTTGTGAATCATGAAAGAGAAACGTATTGAAGAGCTTAAAAAACATACAATATTTATATAAACAGAATAATTTTAAGAAAATCTTGATATACTTTCGAATCAACGCGTGTTATGTACTTCTATTTTTTAATTTTGTAAAAGCTTAATCGCCAACTTCTTGATATGTATTATAATTTTTATGTTTTAACCATTCAAAAGTTTATAGAGTCCTACTAAATCTTACTGCCTTTTCAACAATTTCGCATAGAATTTAATATGGAAAATATTTTTAAATCTGCGTGTTTTTCAAAGAAATTTTCAATTCGTACGTTAACGTTCGAAGTTGTTGAACGGCCAGTAAATATGTCCCTGCTAGTGTGAACGTCCTATCAAATTAATTATTATCACAACGTATAGACGCACGTAATCAAACATTTATTTCGTCAGCATAAAGTAAATTAAAGATGAATGAATGAGCGAATTATTTGTAGTTACAATAATAGTCGTTTTTTATTGTTATTATTATGTTTTGTTATTGAATATTTATTAGGCGTGTCAAAAAGTCTACTTGAAAGCCACTGCCCGCATTTTTTTCTGTATTTACAAAACAATTACACATTTTTGTCTAAACAATTATGGGAAGTATCTTTATTATTAACTTTGAGATGTTAAAAAGGATGGTGCGAAATCAGGTGTTTTTTGTGGGTTCCTCGAATTTTATTTATGTTTGTATTAAATAATGTTAAACGTTGCTGCCTAAGAACCCAGAATATAAATACATATGTATACATAGTATGTATGTATACGATATTGGGTCTAAGGTCCATATTGTAGAAATCACAAATGGAATCGTCACCTAAAACGCAAAAGGATCTATCTATCTAACATTGCATTAAACGGCTTATAATTAATTTGCCTTCTATTTTTCTTGTAAAGCCTATCGGTATTTTTGACAACTAATAATGTGGCATACTGAACCAACTGTTAGTTACGTCTTTAAGCGTTTATCATATAACCTTCTGTATATAAGGCTTTTCGTTGTTGTCAATAAAATCGCTAAGGTTGGTCGGAAGATTCCAAAATTATTTGTGGACATTTGTGTTGAAACAATACATCAAAATCACTGAAAAATCGTTTTTTAATTTTTGGTTAGTTAGGGCTTTTTGAATTTTAGGTAACGATAAACCCTTTTTACCTGTGGTGAAGGGTTTTACAATATGTATAAGTTTGTATACAAAGTAATTCATTTTCTGAATACTTTATTATTATTTGTTAACCCAAAACATTTCATTTCAATGTTGCGATCGCAAATCTTTTGTCATTATCATTAGTGGCATTCACTTTATTAAGTGATTGGATGAAATTATTAATCATTACATTATCAGTATTTGAGGTCTACCAATTTGTGTTTAACCCTGCATGGCCGTTAATTAGTAGCAAGTGATGATTCTTAAACCTTGTAGAAATATTTGTTTTATTACTACCCACCTTTTAGTATATCCATAATCATTTTCTTAATTATCTTAACGCTGTCCATCTGGGATGATAACAGGCATGTAAACCTTGCGCGTAACGTACAGATAAAAATTTTAGAAATAATTTGACTAATTTGAAATAAATAAGTTTGTTATTAATTAAATAAATAAATCTTTTTATATGTGTATTTTCAGTTAAACCATACTTTTAACGAAAACTGTTTAAGCCCAAGTCCAGAGCACATAAAACAATCAGAAATGCTAAATATTGACACAGAATCCCCAAAACCTTCTAAAGGAAAATACCTTAAAACGGTAAGAATTTCTTGAACTTGACCTCCTATTTATAGAAAATATTTTTAGTTAATAAACAGTTCTATTTCAATAATTTCTAGCCTGCTATGCGTAAAGCTTTAAACAACAAAGATCTTATTAAATATATATTGGAAGCCTATAGGAAAAATGAAAAACTTTGGAATCCCAAAAACTCCTCTTACAAATACAATGCCCAACGCACTATATATAATGAGCTGTCGCAACCGTTATTGAACGATATGAAATATTCTCTAACAGGCGAGGAAATTTTTGGTATAATTAACGAATTAAGGGCACGTTACAGAAGAGAATTGAAAAAAATCGAGGCTCGTAAAGGAAAGCATAAAACACGTTTATGGTATTTTCAAAAAATGGAATTCCTACATGAAATTATTGCAGAAAAACGCAAAGAACGAAACAAGGAAAAGGATGTGAAAAAAAACGATTTAACCAATCGCCAGATTTTAAGTTATTTATTAGATGTTTATCGCCAGTACGAGATGCTTTGGAATCCTTATCATATGGATTATGGTTCATGTAATAAAATGGAAATATGTCAAGAGATTGCAGAGCAATTAAAAATTAAACTTCAAATTAATATGACAGATAAGGAGTGCTTTAATGAAATACAAAAATTACGTATAAGATATCGCAAGGAATTAGGGTTTTTGCATAAGCTAAAGGGTCTTTATTTACCCAAGTTGTGGTGTTTTGATGAAATGGAATTTTTGCGACCTGTATTCGAGGAAAAAATAGCTAAAAATTTAAAAAAAGTAAGTTTATTAACATTTACATAATGAATCTCACACATTGCGATCCTTAACCTTGACATTAAAAAATTTATTTCATTGACAACACTTTGAAATGAGCATACAGCGTTTTAAAAACTGCAGTCGAAGTAGAAAAACTGCCATTTCTTCCACTTCTTCATTTGTCATTGGCAAAAAAAACTTGCTTTCACTTCAGATTCATTAAATGTAATCTGTCGCTGTCAAACCAACTCAAAAAGTTATACATGTCGTTTTTTTCCGACAGTTTTTGGTTTCGACTGCAGTTTTTTAAATCCTGGATGCATAAACACATCAACGCATTGAACAGGTAGTGTGGCTTTCTGCTTCAAGCCAAAATTCCACACAAAAATATAAAAAAACATGTAAAGGTCCTATATTCGTCTGTGCCGAATGTTTGATTCTCTCTACGGAGAGTTAGTATGTTTAATAGGCTTTATATGGAATCTATGATGAGTATTGCCACATTTATTTTTAAGAAAACTGACAAATTACTCCTGTCAAACCAACTCAAAAAGTTATACACAAATTTCCGTTTTTTGTTCGACTGTTTTTGGTTTCGACTGCAGTTTTGTAAACCCTGGTAAAAACCATATCGTTTTTTTTTTATTATTTTAATTGAAGCATATACATAAATAAATACATAAATGCAAAGGGTGGTCCAACTATAATGCACCATGTTAATTGTGAGTCACACGTGGCGTTAAAATTGTAGAAGCTTTTTACGAAAATGTATTTTGTAAAGCACACTTTCACCTCAGTGGATTCGTTAACACGAATTAAGGCAAAAAATGACTGTTTGGTGCATCTTATGGGCTGGCGGCGTCCTTTAACTTATCGCTCACTTGAGGTTAAAGTAAAGTTTTTATTATGGAACATTTTTAAAAGCAGGCCTAAGCCTAGCAAAAATTAATGCTAGGCGTAGGGCCGTATTGGTTAAATAATGTGAACTTTAACTTTTTTTTTTTGCATAAGACAGTTAATTTACAAAGTACATACTATAATATAATATAACTATAATAAACTATTTTTAAACCTTGATTTTTTTTATTCCATTGCGATTTTCTGAGTAAAATCAAATATCTCTTTTTCATTTTAGACGAAGAATAAAACGTTTTATTCTCTAAATCCAAGAAGTCATGATTTCCTTAAGGCTGTCGAAATAAAATTTGAATCTTTAGAACAACAACTAAAATTTATGGAAATTTATCGCAGCTATAATTCCTTGTGGGAGGTAGATCATCCCGATTATAGATCAACAAATTTTCGACGAAAGACTTTAAACAAAATGCTGGATAAAATAAATTTAACTTTTGTACCCGAAAAGTTATACAAACTAGAACAATTGGAGAAAACAATTTACTTATGGCGAAAAGATTTCGCGAATGAAAAACAAAGACGTCTTGCAGAAAAAGAGCTACGAAATAAAGAGTCCGCCATGTCTTTTGTATTATATGAAAAATTAAACGAATTCCTAGGCATAAATTTGGGACCTTTTCGTTGTGATACTTGCAAGCAGATTTATAAAACTTATGATCAATATAAAATGCATAAATCCAAACATGATGGCACTCTACCTTTTTTATGTTCTCTCTGCGGTAAGGGGTTCCAAATGCCTGGAAATCTAACAATACACATCAGGCGACATCGCAAAGATTTTCCCTATTCGTGCGAAATTTGTAAGAAATCCTTTGCTACTTCTACAGAAGTTAATATACACATGAGATCTCATACGGGTGAACGTCCCTATACGTGTGAGTGGTGCAGTAAAACCTTTAAAACCTGGTCTTATTATGATCTTCACAGAAGAACCCATCTACAACAATCAAACTTTCATTGCCCTATTTGTGATAAGTCCTTTTATGAACGAAATCGTTTTACTGATCACATGAATGTCCACTTGAATATACGCAAACATGAGTGCGAGCAGTGTGGCAAGGGCTTCACCACATTGGGCAACTTAAAGAAGCATTTGGATTTGCATGCAACCGTTAAAAAATACAAATGTCAGCCGTGCGGTTCAAGTTTTGCACAATTTGCCAGTTTACGATGGCATCGAAAAACTCAACATGAGCATTAAAATTTTTTAAATATTCAAATGTCCAATTTTTATTTTGTCTTACCCTACGTTTCCACATGCAAGTAATTACTTGCAAGTATTATCAACACGAAAAATCTTGGAAACAGCCGATTGGCTGAAAGTACAAAAATTGTGTGAATGTAAGTCTGCTTTCACACGTTTCATCTTTTGATGCTCAACTCTTATGTTTTTAGGTGAGAGAAGAAAGATGAAAGGGGGTTAGTACGGAGATGCATGTACTCGGTCAGTACGCTTTGTGTTTTTATTCGTTGGTATATGCACAACGATGGCTGCATGTAATTTTTTTCTTTTCTTTTTGATTCGCTATTAATAAAATTGTTGTTGTTTTGTACCGAAAAAAGTTGAAACCGATTGCTGCGTGTGAATATATTGGCATCTTATGTGAATGGGAGCAAATTAAAATTGTAGTAAAAGAATTTAATAAGCACTAAAATAAAATTACAAAAATTATTTTTATTAATATAATTGTTTTCTTATTCGATCTTTATTATTTAAATTTATATTAATTTGTTTAATTTTTAGTTATTTTTATATAAAAATAGTAATTTTTTATTATTATTATTTAATTTAGCTTGAGGTCTCTTTTTTTTAAAAGTTTGAAAATCTGGTAAATTTACAGAAAAAAGAATTAGGTATAAAATTAAATAAGTGGTTTAAAAATAAGACTAAGATAGATACATAAACCAAAAGATGCACAATGGGACACAAACACATTTTACCAACAGAAAGAAAACATTTTCCAATTTTAAAAGTTATAACGGAAGGGGAGGATTAAGTTCAAGCACTGAAAAATAAGGAGGATCAGGAAATAGCTAGGACAAAATTAACAACAAGTATAGATAGCTACATAAATAAAATGAAATTGACTAATAGGGATAAATTTGTTCTCGACAAAGTAAAGGAAACGGTTACACTGTCGGAAAAAGTTAGTTAAGCAAATTTGCGAGAAATTTAAACAACAAAAGAATCAAAAATGTTATGGATTTATAGCCGAACGTACAAATTTGCTACAGCTGCGATAATGAACCGGACAATTGCCTTTTTTAAAAATCGTGTAGATTAGTTTCACTGAAAACGAAACTTTATATACGACAACGTTTCAGCCTAAACCACAATAAATTTGAAAAACTTTCAGTTTTTAACCATAATTCAAACGTTATTCAATTATTTTCCATAAATAAATTTACTTGAATGTGCTTTTTTTAGTTCCTCAGTCAAACAACTAAACAAATTTAGATATAATGTTTTCTTTTTGGAGAAAAGAGCGATTGAAAACTTACAGAGTGAATAAATGATAAAAACTAATTATAAATACCCTTTGAGTTTGTCAATTTTTTAAAAACATATAAAGGTAAAAATGGCATAGTTAACGAATTAAGAAAAGTGGTAAATATTTGTAATTTTTTAAATTTACAATAATTAAATTATTAAATTAGAACATAAAAATTGTTAAATTAGAAAAATTAAATTGTTAAACTAGCACGTGATATTGAATTAAAATTAATATTATTTTTTTAAAAATATAAAATGAACGAAGTTTTTTGTTTTAAACATTTAATTTGAAATATCTGACTAATTTAAGATTTTACTGCATAATTAAATACTTAATATTAAAGATCTCTTATTTTGTGTTCCTAATGAATTGCTATGCATTGAATTTTATATTTTTGATTTTAGTTATTTATTTTATGTACTGAATTTTAGGTTAATAATAAAATTGTACTTCTTTTTACATTAATGTACTGCCGTTTTTTCTCGATGTACTGTTTTTTGGATTTCATATCTGGAAAGCTTAACTAAAGCTACAAAAAAAAGTTTGTAAAACCGCGAACATAAACGAGTATTTATTTTACAGAAAAACAAAAAAAACTTAATAACAGAAAGTAATAAATCTGTTAATTAAAAATTTGTAAAATGTTTTTATTGGAAACGAGCCGAGTTTAAAAATCTCTAGACATCCCGCTAAAACTCACTTTTCTCCAGAGGGAAAATCTACAAAATGGGAACAGTGACTATGAAGCACCAAATTCAGTACTCATTTTTACAACACTGACAATTGAAAATTTTCCTTATAGCAATTAGGGCAACTCTTTTCAGTATAGAGAAATTTTCAGTGCTGTGAAGTTGTGTTGGATTGATAATTCTGTGAAAAATTTAAATAAATTTAAAGAGTTTGTTAAAAATAATAATTTATTTTAAAAAAATTACAAATAACGATAGTCAAAGTACCATGCAAATAACTATATAAAGTTTATATTTATAAAAACTATAAATTTGTATGTAAAAATCTGAAAATTAAAAAATTGTCCAGCGGAGTCTTAAAAAAAGTGGTAACAAAAGAAGAAAACTATAAGCAAAAAAAATTCAGTTTTATGTTAAATTTAAACTAGTTTCAGATACATACAATAATTTTTTTTTAAAGAAGAAACTACAGTACATACAAAATCGATTAATTATAATTCGAAAAAAATCAATAATGTGTGTGCTAAGAAATAATTTAAAATCTCTTTTTTGTGAAATTAATTTCTGTGGGCGTTATTCACCAATATTTTTTAATGAACTTCTCAAACGTTTTAAAATATGGACTTATGGATGACTCTTTTTAATCGTCATTTTAATGACCTTTTTTAACTTTAAACGTGTATACATATATGTGGTCGTTTGTTTTTTCTGTATCTGGTAAATTTTTTCCATTATGTGAAGAAAAAAAACTCGTCACAGAAATTGTTTCTGTATCTTGTATGAGTTTTTATGTGTGCTTTGTCTACATTCATGCATACAAATAAGAAAATTTGTAAATGCATTTCATGATGGAAACTATGCAGTAAAACAACAATACCAACTAGGTACTACAAGTACAATGGGAGTTTTTCTATAGACAAAACAACAACGGAGTTTTTCATATGGTGGAGTTTTTTTGTTGTTAAAAATTCTTTAAAGAGGTATGTATGTAAATTTAAATGAATTTTAATACATATTTTGTCTTAAATCTAGTTTGCTGACGTAGGTATCTCAAAATAAAAAAAAACCAGCACCCATCAAGGGTGAAGAAAAATTGACAAATAAGTAGAAAATATATAGTGAAAAAGTAGCGCAAACGCAGTTTTCGAGTTATGGACCACATAAGTTTACATATAAGTTTATACATATGTATATATATCTATAGGTATATATAAAATTGTAACGTTACTGACTGACTCACTGACGGATTCATCATCGCACAGCCTAAACGCCTGAAGCTAATAACTTGAAATTTGGACCAGAGATTGGTCACTCTCCAAATCAATCCACTAAGACGGGATTTTTGGAAATTCAAATGTTAAGGGGTTAAAAAAGGGTAAAAACGGGAAAATAAGGTAATCTTATATCTCCAAAACTAAAAGTGATACAAAAAAAATGTAATAGGTACTAATCGTTGTTATTTAGAAAAATAGGCGGACAGGTGTCTGGTACTTTTTTGAAATTCGGCCCTTTAGGGAGTAAACGGGTAAAACCTGAATTTTGGTACTTTTTTGACACCCCATCTATCTTTTGAACCAATTGACATAGAACCAAATATTATATCACATTCGAAACTTATCAAAAAAATACGAATACGAGTTTGGTACTTTTTCGAAATTCGAACATTTAAGGGGTTAAAATCGTAACTATTTTTGGTAATTTTTTTACAAAACATTTTGGTTCTACAACTGGTATTTTTTAATTATCGTTAATATTGGACCTAGAAACATAAAAGTCAACATGTAATGTCCTGAGTGGATTAGAATCTATAATGGGAAGTTTTTGGTACTTTTTTGTTCTTTAACTGGTACTTTTAGAATTTCTGTTAGCATTGGACGGACCTAGAAACATAAAATTCAAGATGCAGTGTCCTGAGTGGATAAGAATCTATAAGGGGAAGTTTTTAGTACTTTTTTGTTCATTAACTGGTACTTTTAGGATATCCGTTAGTATTGGACCTAGAAACATAAAATTCAAGATGCAGTGTCCTGAGTGGATAAGAATCTATAAGGGGATTTTTTTGGTACTTTTTTGTTCTTTAAATGGTTCTTTTAGAATTTCTGTTAGTATTGGACCTAGAAACATAAAATTCAAGATGCAGTGTCCTGAGTGGATAAGAATCTATAAGGGGAAGTTTTTAGTTCTTTTTTGTTCATTAACTGGTACTTTTTGAATATCCGTTAGTATTAAACCTAGAAACATAAAATTCAAGATGCATGGTCCTGAGTGAATGAGAAAATAAACTTTGGCATACATTTATGTCCACGAAGAAAAAGAAGACGCTAACGAAGTAGCTATTTAAATGCTAGTAAAGTTAGGTATACACATATATATGTATATGAAATTTTCTACCACATTTTTTAATGTACCTATGAACAATATTGGCATTATTTACAAGCCTTCGAATAAATCTTTATAGGTACCTATACAAAATCTATTTTAAAATTCTTGACCCATTAATCAGCGAGATTGAGTGCGAAAATGCAAGAGGTTTTAGTAAACATAATAATGACTATGAATAAAAGTTTTGGCCCCTACTACGGTTTACAACTCAACTCAGTTGAGTTGTAATTTCTTGATTTTTGTATTATGGTTTACTACTTTGCTATATTGCGTTGAACAAAAACATAACAAAAATTACAACTGATCACAACCAGTTGTTTTAATTTCAACTCAACGGATTTGTAATTAAAAAAAAAATTTAAATTTTATAAAAGTTTACAATACAAATTGTCTATGAAAATGTTTCTTAATACACGTTTGTTAAATTTAATAATCGTTTATAAAAACAGGTTATGTTGCATGCTAAAATTTTCATTTTGTATTTTTATGGCGTTTATTATGTTTCGTTTTTCTTTCTAGGTGTGATTCTATTTTGTTGAAAACTTTTTTAACATGTGATGAGACTGATATTTTTTTTATTTTTTCTTATTTCTAATAATTTTGGTATGCAACCAAGTGTTTTAGATATTTTTGTAGGGGTTGAGTTTTGTTAGTTACTTTTTTATGGTTTTATTAGTATTTTAATTAAAAAACTAAATGATTTCTATTATTTGATCAAGAAATAAATTATCAATTTCTTACAATTTCTGTATTAAAGAGAATATAGGTATGCATATGAATTTTTTTATGTCAGCGTTTTTCTCTAAAATTTTGTTTTTCGAAAGGGCATTTTATAGGTCTTTCAGGTACAGTACAATACTGAATTTGAAAAATACTTAGTGCCGGTTCACACAAGTCAAGTCAAGACTTGAGTTTTTAAGAAAGAAGGGAAAAGAGAATGCCATTTCTTTTCCCCTCTCTCCTAAAAACTCAAGACTTGACGAGTCAAACTTGACTTGTGTGAACCGGCACTTAGCATTACTATTTTATATTTATTAAATTTTTTTCATATCTAAAGCTCTTATATTCTTGACTCAAGTTTGTCAAACATTTATAGCTATATATAATCGAAAAATATCGACACTGAAGGATCGAACGAAATCTCGAGAGATGTAATGCCATGATATCAAAATACGAATTTCGTTAAATTTTTCTTGATATAGTATAGTGTTTAGTCCACTGATACCTTAAGATATCGTTTTCTTACAGGTCAAAAAAAAACAACGTGTCGATGATTCTGAGATAAAATTTTGTTGCGCAATTGTAACGTTCTTGAGGGAAACGACTATGCTGATAAATAAAGTCGAATTTTGCAAAAAAAAAAAAAAAAAGAAGAAACAATTGATTATCCTACGGATTTTTTAACCAATAAATATTTATTAAAAGTATTTTAATACTAATAAAAAAAAAAAAAAAAAAAAAAAAAAAAAAAAAAAAAAAACTAAATAAACATGCATAAGTTTAACTAAACAAAATATTTTTTTTTCAGCTAAAATCAAAAACTTTTTCAAAGAAAGAAATATTACATAGTCATGGTTTTATCTATGTATGGGGTAAGTGTACAATTATTTTCAATGTTTATACTTTTGTTGATTTATCTTACTTTAAAAGAACAAATAACTTATTTATCGTTTCATATAAACATTAGCGTTTAATCTTATCGCAAAAGTAAACAAATAATATTTCTTGTTTATTCAAAAAGTAAACAAATATTTAACCGTCATCTTCGGTCGTCAGTTCTCAGTTCTGGTTTTAATATAAATTGTTTTTCAGTAATCGTTTCATACGTTTTTCAACAATTTACAAGAAAATCCATGTAGAAAAAATACATATTTTTGAATGAATATATCACAGTGTGTGAACAAATTGTGTACATACAGTGTTGGTTCTGGTTTTAATATAAATTGTTTTTCAGTAATCGTTTCATACGTTTTTCAACAATTTACAAGAAAATCCATGTAGAAAAAATACATATTTTTGAATGAATATATCACAGTGTGTGAACAAATTGTGTACATACAGTGTTGGAAAAAATAATGGGCAATATATTGCATTGCCCTTATTGATGAAACCTACCGTAAAATTCATTCAAAAATTACCTTTGGGAAATAAAAAATATAACTTCACAAATAAAAAGGTAATGTGGAAAAAGATACGAAGAAGTAATAAAATGGATAGGGTATACTTAGTTTGTCATTCCGTGTGAAACTTTTAAAGAAACTCCAAACTACATAATTTTAAGTCGAATTAGCCATATCCGTCTTGAAAACATGCACACTTTAGTTATTTTATGAACAAAATAACAGTTATTTTTTGATTTTGATTTTTTCCAGCAAAAATAAAAGTTATAACTTTTTACAAATGTACGTGTAATAATAATTTAGTTTAAATGTTTTTTTAATGTGTAATCATCATTCGGATTTCTTATGCGCATTAAAATAAATATTTCAAGTCAACTACATATGTATATTATTATATTATTATGCGGCCCTTTGTTCCTGCTAGGAACCACAGGACATAATATATATTATTAAACCACGTAAATTTTTTTAGAGAATAACTTGTTTTTGCTCGAAAAAATAACTGTAAGTTTTGTTCAAAAAAATAAAAATCAAAAAATAATTTTTATTTTTGTTCAAAAAAATTTAAATCACAAAGTTACTGTTATTTTTGTTCAAAAAATAAAAGTGGTCAAAATGTCCAACATTGATCCCCTCTAACTCAAAAACTTTTTGACCGAACCTTGGTGCAAATTTTATCCAAATCGAAAGACATCGAGTTCATAATTGAGTCACTAGACATTAAATCCCCCATACATATATATAAATATTTAAATTTAATATTATTTATAAAAAGCTAAAAAAAAATTTAGAAACTAATAAGAATTGTGTGTCCCTATTTTTTTCCGACATTGTATATATATTCCTGTTTAATTACAGCTCCTTAATTCAAACTGGCAAATTAAGGACGGCAATGTGAAGAAGCTGAAATGTTTCCTTTGTCTTTTATGGTGTTGGACCTGGTACATATGATTTGCCTTTGCTATGCTAATATCTTAAACTAGTACGAAAATCATCACAAATTATATGCAAACTTCTAATTGTTAACTGCTAATTCTACTCCACTTAAATGTCACCTCACTAAGTATAAAAAAAATAAAACAAACTCAGTAAAAAACTTTATTATCAACTGTAAAAGTATCATTCTTTATATATTACATTTTATATTATTATTATTATTGGACCCTATTGGTCATGTGCATATAAAAATTCTCTTTACAGATGCAACTTTACAAACAACCAAACCAATCCTAATTACAAAAATCCATCTATAAGCAACGTCAACAATTAATAATTCTATATCATTTTAATTATATTACTACTATATTCTTTAATATCATATTTATAAAGAACTTTGAATGCTAAAAAAGCCATTTTGAATAACTTTCTTACTAACCGAGTTATTTAACAAAAACAATTCTAGCACCAAAATATCAAACGGCATATGCCTGTGAAGGTAAGAAATTAACCATAGAATGTGAACCGGGCGATTTGATAAATTTGATACGAGCCAATTATGGAAGATTTTCGATAACGATATGCAATGATCATGGCAATATGGAATGGAGTGTTAATTGTATGTTTCCCAAAAGTTTAACGGTGCTTAATTCAAGGTCGGTTTAATTTTCATCAAAAGAATTTAAATTTTAAGCAAATCACCGATTCTTTTGTGCAACAAATAATTTACTTTTCTTTTGTTTGTGTTAATCTAGATGTGCTCATAAACAAAGTTGTAGTGTTTTGGCTACGACCAGTATGTTTGGTGATCCTTGTTCGGGTACTCATAAATATTTAGAAGCTCATTATCAATGCATATCAGCGTCACAAACATCGACAACAACAAATCGTCCCAGTCCGCCACCATGGGTTCTATCGAATGCTCCACCTTTATTACCAAATGGTAGTTCTTCTATAATAAATCCTGCCGTCTTATCACCACCTTTACCACCAGCCCAACGACCACAAATGCCGATTCCTGGTTTGGCTAATACAAATTTACCGCTAGGCGGTAATCTGCCAAATGCAGTTCCATCATCGCCCGGTCCACCTACTATGCATACAACATTGCCTGGCGGTAGACTTAAGGCTGGTTATAATAATACCGCTTCAAAAACACCGAGCAGACATGATGGTCTGCCACCACCTCCGCCTTTGCATCATCATCATCAGCATACTTCGGCGGTAAGTCATCATCCGGCTAGCGATCAGGGTAAGGAGGGACCAACTAGAGGAGGAGAGCAGCATAATCATAAATTAGAAATAACAACTAGTAAAGACCCTGTTAGCAATAGTTACAATAATACCACCGCTCCTCCAAACACCAGAATACTGACGGGCGTAGGAGGCACTGGTAGTGATGATGGTACTTTACTTACTACAAAGACAACCACTAGAGGTCAACAACAACAGTCACCCCTGCCTACGGGTACCACCACGGCTTCTCTCGGCAGTTTAAACACTACTTTAGGTACTGGTGTCTTAAAATCTATTAACAACATTAATCTCAATACCGGTTTGGGAGGAGAGGATGAGACTAATATGTTCTGTGGTCCCATTAATGCCCGAAACCTCTTCTGGAACATGACTCGAGTAGGAGATGTTAATGTGCAACCTTGTCCCGGTGGTGCCACGGGGATAGCAAAATGGCGCTGTGTTCTAATGAAAAGAATATCACTCGATGATGAAGACGATTCTAATGGCTCGGCACAAACACCAATTTGTAATGGCACCTCCTGCATTAATATAAGACTGCGTAATTTTGAACCCACCTGGCATCCTTTGACACCCGATTTAACCCAATGTCGTAGTTTGTGGCTAAATAATCTAGAAGTGCGCGTTAATCATCGAGACTCTTCACTTATTTCTATAGCCAATGATTTATCAGAGGTGACTAGTAGCAAAACTTTGTACGGTGGTGATATGTTGGTAACCACTAAAATCATACAAGCCATGTCGGAAAAAATGTATCATGATAAAGAAACTTTTCCCGATCAGCGTTTAAGAGAGGCCATGATTTTAGAATTATTGCAAGGTGTAGTCAAAACTGGTTCAAATCTTTTAGATGAATCTCAATTGTCCTCGTGGCTTGATCTAAATCAAGAAGATCAAATGAGAGTGGCAACATCATTACTAACTGGTTTAGAGGATAATGCCTTTCTTTTGGCCGACACCATTATAAGGGAACGCAATGTAGTGCAGAAGGTTAAAAATATTTGTAAGTATTATCATTTTTATAATTTTAGGTAAAAGTTATTTCTATTTATTTGCTTATCTTTTCCTAGTACTCTCGGTGCGTGTTTTGGAAACCAAAAGCATACAAAACAATGAAGTCTTTCCCGATGCTGAACAATGGCAAATAAGCGACGATATAATAGAATTGCCAAGGGCTGCCTTAATCGAAAATAGTGAGGGCGGATTGGTGCGCATCGTTTTTGCAGCATTTGATCGTTTGGAATCGATTTTAAAACCCTCCTATGATCATTTTGATTTAAAATCTGCCAGAAGTTATAGTAAGTTCTTAAAGTTATTTAGTTTGTATATTTTTTTCTCTTTAATTTAATGCATATTTTATTTATTTCCAGTCCGCAATACTGCCATTTTAGCGAATGATACAGATTCGGCTAATTCGCAGCAACGCATACGCATTTTGAACAGCAAAGTTATATCTGCCAGTTTAGGTAAAGGACGTCATATACAATTGTCCCAACCCATAAAATTGATTTTGAGACATTTGAAAACAGAAAATGTAACTAATCCCACTTGTGTCTTTTGGAATTACATAGACCAGTAAGTGTTTTAAGAAAATTATGATAAAATGTGTTTAAGTTATTTTATTTTACTGATTTTGCTTGTGTATTTTTAGTGCCTGGTCTGCTAATGGCTGTGTTTTGGAGTCTACCAATCGTACCCACAGCATTTGCATGTGCAATCATTTAACCAATTTTGCCATTTTAATGGATGTCATGGACGTTCACAATCATTCCTTGTTCACCATGTTCGATGGCAATATGCGTATATTGATTTATGTTAGCATTTCTATATGTTTGGTATTCATTGTGATAGCCTTATTAACCTTGAAAATATTTAATGGCGTATTTATTAAGGTAAGAACCTCCTCTAGACAGCAAAATCATTTAAATCGTTCCCGTAGGGGCCAAGGCGGTAGCAGCGGCTCAGCTGTTATTGGTATGGGCAGTAGTATGGGTGGTAGTTCTAGAAGACAAAATAATATTGTAGATCAGACTCATGAGTCTATACAAATAACAAATGCAACAAATGCTAATACTGCTGGGAATACAGGAACTTCTAATTCTCCTACAAATGCCACAAATAATATACAGAATTTGCAACAGCAATTAAATTTACAACATTTACAAAATCTTAATCAGGCACCTTCCAATTTAAATGCCAATAACTTCATCCAACACAATTCAATACGAAACTCAAATCGTAATAATCTTAATGCCAATAATTATAATTTGCAACAGTTGCAACAACAGCAGCAAGTTGTAGCTGCTGCTGCAGCCGCTGTAGTAGTGGCGAATAATAATCAGCGTAATTTGCAAATGAATAATCTAAATTTAAATCTTAACTTACAACCTCCTCATAATCATGGACATAATTTGAATCACAATCATTTAAGTCACCAGCAGCAACAACAAATGGAAACTTCTATGTCCAATACTTCGGCAGCTGCAGTAGCAGCCGCTGCATCCATAGCGGCAGCTCTGCAACAGCATCATAACAATACCAATACAGCAGCTGCAGCAGCCGCCATGGTAGCTCAAGCCAGCAACAATTTAAATGTCAATAATCGTAATAATAATAACAATAGTAATAATAGTAATCGTATTAATAATTCTGATCCAAATAATATAATAATGCAAGGAAATATGGATGATTTACAATATAAGTGGTGGTGGTGGTGAAAACAATTATTTTATTAAAAAAAGAATTTTTAATTTTAGTCTCTTTATTTCATTAATTTTTTATATTAAATATTGTATTTAAGTTATTTATGCACTTTTTTGTGATATATGTTTTAAGTAGTTGAAAAAAATTCAAATTTTTTTTTAATTCTGTACAATATTTTTATAGAAAATAATAGAGAATTAAAAAGAATTATATATAATTTAAATACAAAAATATTAAAACAATTTTAATGATAGTTTATTTGTATATACAGATTTAAAATAGTTATTTTTAATACATATTTAAAAAATGAAAGGCATAATTTTTAAAATCATCAAATTCATTTATTACTGTTATAATATTTAATTTAATTTAATTTAAATTATTTATAACTTAAGTCATTTTTTAACATTTTCATTAGCATTTTTATTTTTTTTTTTTTAGTTTTTTATAAAAATTATTTTAATTTAAATGTTTTTTATATGAATTCCTAATTTAATAAATAAATATAATTTATTTTGTAATAATTTTAAATTAAAAACAAAAAAAGTGTGTTGTTTTAATTATTTTCTCTCAACAAAAAAAAAAAAAAGAAATACTTTTTATCTTCACCACCACCGTCATCAAAATTTACTAAAAAAAATATTTCTATCTAAAAAAATTTCAGTTAAACTTTTATATTTAAGCCTTAATTTTAAGTAGTTTAAATTTCTCTTTAATTAAGGCTTAAATTTAAAAATAATTCTATTTTTTTACTTTCCAGTTTCCTTGTATTATTTTTTAATTGGCTTTTAGTTTTTTTATATAAAAAATTCTTTGATATTTGGCATTATCTTTGCAATATACACTATTGTCTTGTTTTCTTTTCTTTCTTAAAAAAAATTTCTTTACAGTCTGCCCGCAACTCTATTTATCGCAATATTTATATTTGCTTATTATTAATTGAAGTTCTATTCCTTATTGGTATCGAACAAATTGAAGCAAATATAATATTTTGTGGTTTTACTACTGTTTTTTTACATTGTGCCATTTTAACGGCCATTGCATGGTATTGTTTTGAAGGTGAGTTTAAAAAAATTTTTAAATATTTTTTGGAGAAATCCTTATATGTACATATATTTTTAAATTGCAATACATAATTTCAAAAATGTATTATTAAAAAAAACTTATTGTATATTTCTATAAAACCGCCACTTATATTTTTAGAACTATTTTTCGCCTATTGGTCAACATTCGACCATGAATGTTTATGTTAATATGAAGAATAAGAATATAAAAAATTATAGAAAAACAAAAAATAATCAAAATGTCTCCTTTATAGATTGTCATCAACTTAACACATTGCATGTTTAATTTTATGTGTCTATGTCTAATATTAACGAAAATTAATCAAAGATGTAGAATGAAAAAGTACCAAAAGCTCCCTCCCCCTCACATAATTTTATTTATTCAGGACCATGCATGTTTATTTTTATCTTTATAGGTTAAATAATAACGAAAATTCATAAAGTACCATATGAAAACAAAAAGTACCAACATTTTTAATCCTATAGGTTTTCATTCACTTAGGGCCCTGCACCTATAATATCGAGCCCTTACCGCGAAAATAACGTATGCACAAAAAATAAAATTTTACAAGAGAGTATTTCATATAAATTTTGTATGAAATTTGTCGCTTATGACAAATTGTTCTTGCTTTAAAATCGTAACGGTACCTTACGTGGCCACTACATTTTACGATAGTAAAGTCATTAAAAAAAAAAAAAAAAAACGAAAAGTGAAAATGATGTCACTTGAGTTATTTTCGCGGTTAGAGCTCGATATTATGTTTCTAAGTTCAATATTATAGAAAATTGAAAAATGAACATGCAGCACTGAAAAGTAAAAGAAAAAAATTAAAACGTCGGATTTTATTGGGAATGAAATAAACAATCTTTTATTTACATTTAATTAATGACCTTGAAAGCCTGCATATAGGAAACTATCAGGGGCGTCATGGAAATCGAAAACGTAAAACGAAAGAATTTGGCAGTTCTTTTTATTAAACTTTTATTCTAATTTTTACAATTTTTGTTAAAGAATTCTGTTTAATAGAGCATTATTTGTATAATAATTGTCAAAAAAAATGTTTTTTATTACAGCAATCAGAAATCTTATTGAAAAACGACTCTTAAAATTCTTTCGTTTTACGTTTTCGATTTCCATGACACCCCTGTATTAAAACTATTTAAATTAAATTCTCCGTGTTTCCCCTTTTTGATACTTTTTTCCCCATTGAGGTTTAGTTGACAAAACAAAAAAAGAAGAAAGTAGCAAATTTGAACGCTTATTTATAACTCTAAAAATATTGAACAGATTTTAATAAAATATACACTGTGCACTATTGTATGTTAATACCTTTGAAATTTTATTCAAATCGGTTAACACACAAAGAAGGAAAGTGTTCTTAACTTTTTTTCCCTTTGTCGATTTAGTTATAGATTACTCTAGAAATTATGAAAAACTACGCTCATTTAAAAAGAATCTAACTGAAAATTTCCTTCAATTTCGATCTCCATAACACGGCCGAAAAACTCTTAAAACGCATAACTATATTTAAACTTTGTTTTTCTTCAAAGGTATTTGTGCGAATGAAAGAATTCTATCAACATCGTGAAAACTGCCAATTTCACGTGTGTGCAAAAGTGTGCAAAATAAAAACAACAAATTTAGAAATAATTTAAAAAACGGAAATTCTGTAAAATAACGGAACCTTTTTAACTTAACAGCAGTTTAATTTAAGGTATTTTTGTATTTATTTATTAATATCAATACAAAGACAGCCTCCAAGGCCAATAATTTATGTATTGCTGATAAATAACAAAGTTCACAAGTATTCCACTTAGAACTAAAAACTTAAAAGAGTATAGCAAGTTAGCTTTTACATATAAGTGGCCCCCAGCCATTTAAATATTGGAATATTAAAATCCAATTAAAATAAAACAAAATTTAAAAAAAGTGGGAAGAGACAGAAGAAATAAAAACGGTTAAGTGCCAATATATTAGGCATTAATTAATAATTACTTTTTAGTACTGGATAAAAACGAACGACTATTTCATTTTTTAAAATCTCAAATAATTAGGATTTAAACAAGGAATACCCACTAGCATTTGTTTCTTAAAACTAGATCGTAAACAAGCCTATTGTTTGTCTGTTGTTAAAAACTAAACATAAATAAAGCATTAAAGAGAACGTCCACGTCAGAAAAAAAAATCTGTTGCTACTTTGCTAAACGTAAATGTGCACGATAGACGTGTAAGACGATAATGTAAAAAATTAAAGACTACCCAGGCAGAAAAAGACAATCACCACGAACGACGCTGTGCCGACGTTACAGGGGGTACTATCAACATCAATACAATGTACTGTTTACCAAATTTACAATGTTGTCACAATATTAAAAGTATAACGCCAAATGTGCGTCTTCCGACACTTGTTTTTAGTGTTGTCACAGTACTGTTGGATTTACGAATTTACAACGAAGTTACAACCGTCTTCCGACTCTTATTTTCAATATTGTTACATATCTACAGTGTTGTGATGGTACAATATTTTTGGTAGACTCATAATTTTGTATTTACAGGGTTGTGGCGGTACATTATATTTAGAAGAGTCGTAATTTCTGCCTGGGTAGTTAGTCAAATAATACCAGCATAGTAAATGTTTACCCACATTAATGCTAGATAATCTTAAGTGCTTTCGTATTTTAGTAGAGATTGTTCTCATGATTTCAGGGATATTCAATTATTTCGGTTCCTGCTTATTTAGCTGATTTTCGAGAATGGTCTTTATATACAGCCCAATTTCCCTTTACCCATTTTTACAAATTGAATTTAAATAGGAAAAATTGGAGAATGGAAAAAACTTGCGAGAAATTTTTATTCATAATTGGGTTGATAAAATTATTGACTTATCTTTACGAAATTTTATTTCTATTTTATTGTTTAAGGCGAAGTTAAGTGTTTTACGAGAGTGGGTTTTATATGAGGCGTATGACAAATTATGATTCCATCTTCACAAAATTTAGTGGTATAACTTTGAGTCTTATGGTGGCAGCCCATAATTTAGTACGAATATGTCAATGAATGGAGGAAAATGTTTTGTAAAAAAAGTACCAAAAATAGTTACGATTTTCACCCCTTAAATGTTCGAATTTCGAAAAAGTATCTAATTCGTATACGTATTTTTTTGGTAAGTTTCGAATGTGGTATTAACATTGTTTCTATGTTCATTGGTTCAAAAGATAGATGGGGTGGAAAAAAAGGTCAAAGATACAAAATGTAAGGATTCGAAACAACCGAAAACAACACTCTTTCAGCTGTACCATTATTCAAAAAAAATTCACAATATTTTCTTTCCTTTTTACTAACAACTAACGAATTTTATTTAAATTTATTACAAACATCTTGGGATTATAATTATTTTTCTACTCCTTTTTAAGCATTCCAATCCTATACAACACTAACCACCGATGATATACTGCTGGAGGTTGACCAGACCTCAAAAGTAAACTGTTACTATTTACTCTCTTATGCTTTATCATTTACCATCGTTGCCATTTCGTTGGCCATAAACCCAAGTACCTACACCGAAAATGATTATTGTGTTTTAATGGAAACGAATTTCCTATTCTATGCGACATTTGTAGCGCCTCTAGTGATATTTTTAACGGTAAGTTAAACAATTTCAATGATACGCACTTTCAACAAAATTTTGTATAATTTCTTTGTAAAAAAGGGTGCCTTGGGTTATACATTCTTGTCATGGGTAATTATGTGCCGCAAATCACGTACCGCTTTAAAAAATAAAGAACATACTAGATTGGCCAATGTGAGGTAAGTTAGAAAGAAGCAACATCTTGAAATTTTTCTGTGATAATATAAAATTTATATTTTTAAAATTTTTAAGATTTGATATACGATGTAGTTTTATATTTTTGCTGTTACTATGTGGGACCTGGTTTTCGGCTTATTTCTATTTAAGACTTTCCAAAATGGACGATGAAATGTCACAAATCTATGGTTATTTATTTGTTGCGTTCAATACCATGATGGGCATTTATATATTTGTGTTTCATTGTATACAAAATGAAAAGGTATTGTAAAAGGTATTAATTAGCAAAATTTTTAGTTTATATCTTGAATTTCAATTAAATAGATACGCCGTGAATACCGTAAATATGTCAGGCAAAATTCTTGGCTGCCCAAATGCTTGCGCTGCTCAAAAGCTTCTATTTCATCGGGTATTGTGGGAGGTAGTGGATGTGGAATGAATTCAGCGGGCAACACGGGCACTTTGAATAGCAATACTAATGCGTTAGTTTCCTCTACGGGTACCCAGTTAAAGAAGGCAAAACTTTCCTTGGGTGATGCCAATGAAAACGATGAAACTGGTAATATTATAGCGGCGACTGAGGATGCTATAATGGCATCTAGTGATTGTGAGCTCAATGACGCAGGAAAATCGCGAAGACAGGGTTCATCTTCCAATGGTAGTGGTGTTGGTGGTAATATAGCTACGGGAGGCTCTATGAAGAGTGGCATAATACCTGGAAGCTTGGTGCTGCAACATGGTAATAAAGGCAATGATCAAAATCTACAAGGCCATGTAGTGTTGGAGCGTAATGCAAATCCAATTAGTGGTCCTGGTGCTACGGGTACTTTGAGGTCTACCGGAGGTATGCGCACGCCAAGTGCCGGACATACTTCGCCCACCTCCTCTGTCAGTTCGACTCATTTGATATTTGGCCAGGGTCATAAACAACAGCAATTAGCTGCAGGCAGCATGAATGGTGTTCAACCAACACAAGAGGCATTTTATCATCAACCAGACTATTATGCCTGGCAAAAGGCCAATAAAGGAGCAAATCAAGCAAGGGATTACCATGGCTCGGGGATATCACCGCAACAGCAGCAACAATCTCATGAATTCTTCTACTGGACTCAAAAGCATAATCAGGGCCATGGTAAAAAAAAACGTGGCAGTAACACTGGCTCAGATTCACCTAGTGGGTCATTACATTCACGCAATACCGCCACATCACAGCAGATATTGTTTTATCCCTCGTATAAGAAAACTTCAATAAAACAACAGCAACCACCCCCCCAACATCCCTACTATGCTGAAGCCTTAGATCCTGGAGCTCCCCCGCCTCATTATCAGCAGCAATTGCAGCAACAACAACGGCGACCACATCCTTATCAGCAGCAACAACAGCAACAATTATCTTCAGATGATGAGCAAATGGAACATGCAGCCCATGCTCACCTTTTGCAACAAATGAATCGTCGTGGTCCCGGACCCGGCGAATTTTTAATGTCACAACCGGGCACCCAGCAACGTTACTATAGAAATAAGCATTCCAACTGTGATTTAAACCAACCAGATAAATTTGATTTAAGCCGTGGTGGTGGTGGCGGTGAAACATACTATAATCAAGGTTCATTGGCCAGTGATAATGGTCCTGTATACGAAGAGATTTTAAGTAATCGTACCTCAGATGTACAACATTATAATGTTGATGATTTGCTACCGCATGACTATGAAGACGAACGTGCAATGCAGGTAGCATATCAACGACAGCAGCAACAACAACAAAGAATGTTAAAAAATCGATATCCTCATAATGGGGCCAGTGGTGGTGTTGGTATCGGTGCTGCTGTGATACCCAATAATATTCATCATCGCCCCCATCATGATTATGTGGACGATTTTGAGGGTCATGAGGCTGAGAGTCCTTATACGGATGATGAAGATGACGAGGACGAGGAAGAGCCCGATGATGAGGCCAGTGATGATCATTTGCCTCCACAAAGTGACGAACGTATGCGTCGATTAATGGCTATGCAGGATGCTGATTTTCAAAGAAGGTTTCAGTAAGTAAATATTTTAAAGAGTTAATAATCTTAAAAAATGTAGGAAGGAATTAATAAATACAACGGACAATTACACAGTGCAACAAAATTTGACTACTAGTAGAGCAAATCTGCCTAAGGGTTTTGAAAAGTTAGCTCGTGCTCTCGAAATATGGCCCCTAAGGTTTTTGAATTTTTGAAAAGGCGTTTGGTATAAGTCAAAATATAAAAATACTAAATGTACTTCTGAGCTAAAAAATAATTTCAGATGTCTTCATTAGAATCGTATGGCGATTCTTTTCTTAGAATATATTAACCCTCTAACACTCATTTGAATGGGTTATTTTTGTCTTTTGTTTAACTTTCCCACAAAAGTATACTAAACTGGCACCTTAGAGGGTTAAAATGTTCCACGAAAATTTTCTGCATCAAATTTTACTAGGGTCTTCTAAGACCAAAAGTTCGTGCAATGTATGTTAAACGGATTTTCGAAATTTCGGGCATTAAAATTTTTGAATTTCTTGAAAAATCGTTTGTTACAACTCAAAAAAATATACTAAATGTACTTCTGACCTAAAAGACAGATGTCTTCAGTAGAATTGTTTGGCGATTCTTTTCATAGAATATATTAACCCTCTAACACTCATTTTAAGAGGTAATTTTAGTCCTTTTTTAACTTCTACACTAAAACGGCACTTTTGAGGGTTAAAATGTTCTACGAATATTTTCGAAATTTCGGGCCTTGAAATTTTTTAATTTCTTGAAAACCCGTTTTACACAATATTTAACAAATCTCTGCATTATTTTTAAAGTGGGTTATTTCTTGAGATTATCTTTATAACTTCGACACTTCAATTCCAAAACATTAACTCGATCAACGCCAAAACTTAACAGAATTCAAGTTTTACAATACTAACTTCAAAAACGTAATTGAGCAGTCGATATATTGTGTATAAACCTATAGAAATTTTCTTATAAAGTACAGAACAGAGGGTCGAGTTTATTTCTTGCATTTATGGAAGTGCAGTTGGTAAACACTACAATATACCTTTGTTTCTCTTGTATTTATATTTGATATTTCAATAAATAGGAATTTTTCAAAAGATTTATGAACATTTTTTTGTATAAAAACATGTAAACATTATTAAGTTGGGAACATTTTTTTTATTTTAACATAATGCCACATAAAATCCAAGGAAAAACTTTTCTAAAAAATAAAATGTTTGGTTTAACTTTTTAACTAACTTTAGGCGTCAACTACGTAAAAATGCCCAAGCAGGTGAGGCATCAGGAGCACCGCCCAGCTACAATGACTACCATGAACCTCAATATCCTTTGCCACCACATCAGCAGCAGCAGCTGCAACAACAACAACAATTACAACAACCGATAACGGTTTTTGGGGTAAGTAGCGGTGCTGGTGGCTCAGTGCGTAGTTTCAAAAAAACCACAACTGCCAACGGTAGCCGCTTAGCTATTAATGAATTGTTTAATACAACACATGGTCCACCCTTGCCACCGGCCAATCAACATCCCATGCAAAAGAAACAGCAAATACAACAGCAGCAGCAACAACAACAACAACAAATATCACCACAATCAGTCAATAATATACCAGTAGTGGGACGTAATATATCAGCCATGTTGGATGAAAATAATACTGTGAGATGTTATTTAGAGCCTTTAGAAAAGTAAATCATTAAAAAAAACACTTTAAACATTTTATATACATACAATAGATATATAGTATATATATATACATATATATATATAAAGACATTAATTAATTAATTACATGTTCAAGAAGGTGTATTTATTAAAACGATCTATAAACAATTAGTTAAGCTAAAATTTAAAATATATATGATGAAAAACCAACTCCTTCCTTATTACCCCCAATCAAAGTAACAAACAAAAAATTCCTTAAATGAAACATTAAAATCCTTTTCTCTATATATATGTATACATATATAGAGCAAAATAAATACAACATCAAAAAATAATGTGTAGTTGAGGCAAAGCATAAACCGCGCATTAAATGTAATTTTCAAATAATTTAAAATGAAACAAAAATAAATACTACCATTAATCTTGTAAGCAAAAGAATACATTAAATGAGAGGTTATATAAAGATAATATATAATTTAAATTAAAAAAGAAAACCTTTAGAAAACAAAAAAAAAACATTTGTAACTTTAAGTATATTTAAAAAAAAAAGAAATCTGCTATAAAAAATGCCATTTTGTTGACAATTA
The DNA here is from genome assembly GCA_949318255.1 of Pollenia labialis. Classification (NCBI taxonomy): domain Eukaryota; kingdom Metazoa; phylum Arthropoda; class Insecta; order Diptera; family Polleniidae; genus Pollenia; species Pollenia labialis. Next base: position 132,416,682 of record OX439143.1, on the reverse strand, counting down.
ATTATATTGATATTTTTATATGTAAAAATTAAACGATATTTATTTTTTTATTTTTGTTTTTATATTCTATATGATGCAGTCTTTTCTTCTTTTTTTTTAATACCATATTAGGTATATATATAAGTATATACATACATATATATTTGTATGCAAATTAAAAGCTTTTATTTCTTAATCTTCTAATTTTGTATTGTTGTTTTTTGGTAAGAATCTAAAATTATCAAACAAAAATTATTATATTAAAAACAAAAATTTAGTTATAAAGCCTAAAATAGTTTTATTTTAATATTTAGAAATGAAAAATTTTCAAAAAAAGTAAAATAACAAAAAAGAAGACTAACTCCCAAAAACCTTAAACCTTCCCTTGTGTAAATGCTTAGTACTAAGTTTTCTGTTAAATGCAAGTTCATTTTTGGTTTGTTTTATTTTTATTTTATTTTTTTTATTAATTTTTTAAATGAGCTTTAAATTTATTAATTTTTTTATTTAGTAACTTTTAAAAAGGACTTTTTTCTTATTATAAATACTATTATTTTTTTTTTTGTTTTTTGTTTAATAACAAAGACTTATTAACATTGTGTTAGGATATGCTTTATTATTCTCTATAATATATATTTTTTTTATAATTAATAATAACAAAAACAAATTAAAAAACAACAATGTAAACTTTATGTAAATTTATAAAACTCATTTAAAAAAAGAAAAAACTGGAAAAATTTAATAAATGTGTATAGTATGAAATGAAAAATAAATTACGTACGTACCTATGTGTTTTACTGTTGTGATTATCCATTAGAATCTGTTTCTTTCATTAAAGCATTATGAATTACGCTAGTTTAAATGCAAACGGACGTAACTGCATACATATTTATAAATTTCTCAGAAGAATGCAAAAGGGCTATAAAATCATTAATATTAAAAGTTTTCTTCGCATTGTATATCTTGAAAATTTAAGTGAACGTGTAATTGACCTTAAAAATTTTTTTTAACCCTTTCGCCCCTACTGGGATCATATGTCCCAGCAAAGTTAATTACAATATAATTTTTGTTCTACCTTTTTTCTTTTAATATCTATTGTGTCCCAATAAAGTTTGAAGTGTTGTATTACCATTCTTATATTCTTTTATATAATTTTCTTTTTATGAAAAACAAACAAAAATTGCATTTAAAGCAGTAAAAACATGTTCCAAAACATAAAACTGATTATTCGAATATCGGTTTTATTTGTGTTCGAAAATAACAAAACCGACTTGTTTTCATGCCACCAAATGAAACCAATATTGGTTTACAAAACAGACAAACAGCAAAACCGACTTGGATGCAAAACTGCAATGTCCACTTTTTCACAAAAGTAACTAGTAATACCTCTTAGTTGTATTTAATGAATGCTTCCAATTAGTGAATATTACATTACCAGAATAGCTTGGTATACAAACATAAATATGAATATACTTTGAGCTAGAGGTTTTTACTATTTATTACGAAAACTATAAATGTGGACATTGCAGTCTTTGCATCTATACCCCTCATATAATATATGTACAATAATAATAATAAATTAAACTATAATCAAATAACAACATTTCATAGTTGATGATTAATAGCTTCCCACAGCCACAACAAAAAAAAAATAACAGAAGAAAAAAAATCCCAAAAAATGTTCAGATAGTAACAACTAAGCTGAAATTGAAATGCAATTTACGAAATGTTTAAATGTATTTAGTTAAGATATACATAGAAAATCATTAGAAAGTAGAATTAGCGAAGAATTCAAGCAGTTTTAAACGAAATACATTATTTGACTGCGAAAAAATCCGTAATGAATATGGTAACAAATTCCAAATCCTAACCATAAAAGACCTATTAGAAAAAGATGAGGAAATTCTGGGAATGCTAATCTGGGGACTTCTAACAGATCTTTGTTAATACAAAAGATCTACATAAAAAGGTCAATGGGTCAAATTATTCCATAGAACAAAATTCCCAATCGATATTTCACAAAATTTTCAAACGTATGCCAAGCTCACGACGCTTAATGGTGTAGACAAATCTTACAATATACGAAAAAAAAGGAAAATGTAATAAAAATTAATTTTTAAAAATGATTCTGAATACGGCATTATCGATAATTTTTGTTAACAAAACCTTTATCATTACATAAGCTGCTTTGGGCGGGTTGCGGCTTAGAGTGCGACGTAGGTTTCACCACCTAACATGAAATGCAGAAAAGTAGCTACAAAAAAGCGGGCTTTCAAACTTATAAGTCAATTTTTATTTTAAAAGAGTTTTCAAAAGAAGTTTTTTAATAACCATGAAAAAACTTTAAAATGAGCAGACTACATTAACATAAACTTGAAGTAAGTTTTAAAGTCAGTTTGTGATTTTATGACAAGAAACGTATAATATCAGGTATGTGATGGAAATCGATCGATTTCAAAACGAACGTTTTTAAAAGGTGTGATGAATTTCGAGGGATTTTAAAATCCATTTCTGAATTAAAGGATTAAGTTTTCGTTCAGAATACAATTCAGTTAACGTATAAAATATAAAATTTAAAAGAATAAAGACGGAAAATAAAAGGAGCATGTATTTAAAATCCATGTTAAAAGATACTAAAAACGATATTTTCGGGTTCAAATCGTTTCGTTTTTAAAATCGATTTCCATCACAAACCTGTATAAATTTTAAAGCGTAACGGTCATATCGAAATTATTTTTGCAATCCCATAAACGCTAATAGGAAGTCGAATTCGCCTTAACTAATAGCATTATTGGGGTGGCAACATGTTTGAATTGCTTAAATTTTTTATCCAGTGGCAGCCATGGATCTGACAGCTGTTATAAATTGAGTCATTTTTGCATTTATTAGTAAATTTAAGTAAATATTAGTAAATAAGTTAAAAGATTTATATTAAATAAAGAATGACAGACTTTCAATGGCCTTGGGAATATACATTTCCACCATTTTTTACGTGAGTTTAAAAATAACATTAAATAAAATATAGAAAATTGGTTAAAACGTTAGTTTTCTTCTTTAAAGTTTGCAAGTTCACGAAGAGACGCGCCACCAGCAGCTGAATGTTTGGTGTGATTTATTTCTCAAATACCTCAAACATATTAACAAATTTTCCGTTAATGTTCATGAAAGTACATTTCCTCTGTTTTACAATGAATCTCTAAATCGACGCTTATCGCCGGAGACGATATTAAATATATTGGAAAAATTACAGAGTACTCAACACGCTCATCCACTGGATAAAAAACGTGTGGAATGGCAAGTGTATTGGCATACTTTGGAAGAGTATGGAAATATGATTTATGAATGGATACAAGAAACGGGTCAGACTAATAGCGTGTGTACGCTATATGAAATTGGAAAGGGTGACAGTTCTGATGGAAAAAGTTTTCATAATATGGATGAAACAGTTTTATTAAATGTTTTACGACAATTGGAGGAAAAAGGTCGCTGTGAGCTAATAGAGGTGGATGGTAGTTATGGTGTTAAGTTTTTCTAATTTTCCTTTTTAATAAACAAAAAAAAAAAATACCCTTAAAAATTTGTGTCAGTTATAGGAATTAATTTCGCACATAACCCATGGTAAAATAAGTACAAGGTATAGTTATTAGAATTTTTGTTCTCAATTTTAAAACCTATATAACGTCCCTATGCTCCTTATAGGATCGATGGGAACATATACATATATATTTATAACGCCAAACAAAAGAAAATAAGGAACCATGTTTAAATAAGCGTCAAAAATAGCAAACCTAGTACTTATTATACTATGACACGTAAGAATTCTAGCTATGAAAATTCCAAAACGACGATTCGGAAAGGTGTAAATGCCATACGGAAATAATACACATTTATGCATATACATACATATACATATGTATGTATATAATCACCATTATTGTATTTGGCGAATTAAAAATACGCCTGCGACTGTTTGGTAATAGATCAAGGAGAAATATTATTTAATTAAAAACAAGAAAAAATAATTGTCAAGTAAGCCCAAAAAGATGATACTCTATACCCCTTGTGAGTATTGCAAAATTATTCTCAAAGGTGAATACTACATATTTGCAACATATAGGCAATTATGGATTTAACATATGTATGCACAATTTTGTTTTGTGGTTAAGAGCTTCATATTTGTGCAGAATTTTAACTACAAAATTTTAGGAGTGATTTTAATAAACTCTGGACAAACCATCAACAATTGTGTAGGGCAAGGTACATTTACACAATGTAGACTCATTTGGAAGTGTAGACATGCTGCTCTTTAATACTACCCGGCTTGTCAAAATTGTCTCCATATAAAACAAAAACCAAATAACGTCCAAATAACGTCTTGCCAAATAACGCAACATGCACAAATTTTGGCTCATACATACGAATTTGACAATTCCCAGCCCAAGGCGAATTCATCCCAGGTAATCTCGGTGTACAACTCGTACAAAAACCACAAGCAATTTGTTTTTGTAAAATCATTGTACAATGCCAAAAACAGAAATAAAACAAAACAGAAACACAGATAATAAAAGAGAATAAACATGCTCCAATGGGAGTTAGAGGAACACATATATATATAAACAAAATTTTGACATCCAACAGTGATTTTAGCTAATATCAGCAGGGCTTTTAAGACCACCTGTAATAAATTCGCCTTGTCCCAGCCGGAAAACTCAGAAGACTGTCATACTTCAGGCTTTTTTACAGGCCTGCTTAGTCTGGGTTCACATTATGAAAGTTTTCTTTCAGAAAGTCTGAGTTTATTGGTGAGAGGGGAAGATAATATGCTTTTTTCTCTCCTCTCTCACCCATAAACTCAGACTTTCTGAAAGAAAACTTTCAAAGTGTGATCCCAGACTTAAAATTTTTTGATTCAATTACTATTCTGATGGAATTGCTAAAGAATGACTCATAGAAGGTCGCGGCGCGGCTCTTTGGTATAAAAATTAAGATACACCTTCCACACTCGCTTCTTTGAGAAGCGAGAAGAAAAGGAGTAACATTTTTTTGTGCTTTTGCACAAGCAAAAGAATTCAGATCAATTTACAGAAACAAAGTTACATACATATTAAAATACCAAATGAAAACAATAATGTAAATCCTTTTAGTTGAAGTTGAAAAGAGATAGAGAAACATTTTTTGTTTTGTTTTTTCGCCAAAGCAAAAGCGAAAAAATTCAGATACCGTTATAAAAACAAAGTTACATAGTAGGTACATATTAAAATACCAAATAAAAACAATAATGTAAATCATTTTAGTTGAGTGTTGTTCATTAAAGAAGATATGTAGGTACTTGTGCTTAAAATTGAAAAGTTCAAAAAAGTGAATATTATATTTTTAAGTTTCAAAGACTGAAATGTTTTGTTTTGTTAAATATTGGTTTTAAATAAATTTGTGAAAAGTTTTTTTATATAAAAAATAAGACCTTAAGCTCGAGAATTTAATTTATATATTTTTTATTTAATTTAATTCTGTAAATAAATATATACATATATGTATGTATACTAAACTAAAATTATAAAACACTAAACTTTTAGTCTTTTTTGAAAATTATGGGAAGGCATGTAGATTAATCTGCAGACCTTCTTGAATGCCTGCAGCTGAAGGCCTTTTGATATAACTTTATTAAAAACCTTTCAATATGATTTTTATCCTAAGGTCTTTTGCCAGTCGTTGTCTGGAAAGCCTTCTAAGAGCCATTTATTTGAATGTCTTTAAGAAGTTCTGGCGAAAGAAAGGGAAGCGGACGGCCTTTCTCGCAATGACAACGTGTGTAAAAAAGATATGAGTATGGAATGGAGCGAGCAAGCCTTGAACATCCAAAAGAAGGGGTACAAAGGCCTTCGTACTCCTTTTTGTCGCTGGGTTGGAGTATATATCTGTCTGCTAACGAGTCTACCTTGTGTAAATATACCTTGGTGTTTAACAAAATTTTGTATTCAAAATTCCTTTGACTTGCTTTTAAGTCCGGCAACCCAGTTTTTAAATGCTTTTAAAATTTTACCATCTCTGGCTTATTATTTTCTTTCATCTGGCATCTCTTTTGCTTATTCCGCTTTTTGATTTGGTGCAATAAATTTTGTTTATTTTAAAATGGCTAATTTTGTAAGTATTTTCTAATAAAATATGTTGCTAAACTAAAAATAATTGTATCTACCGAAATTTAGGCCCTAAGAGTAGAAGAAATAATAAATGAAGTAAATAAAATCCATTTAGTTACACTGCGGCATGCTGCTGAAATTTCACCATTAGTGAATGAACGGTCTATTGGTCCCGATATAGATTTGGTAGATTACAAGGAAAACGAGTCGCCCAAAGATCGTTTAAAGAGTGAAAGTATGGAAACAGCTAATGATCTTGCAAAAAATTATAAAAATATGATAAACAAAAAGAAAGAAGAACACCCTTCCAAAAGTTATGCAAATGAAAAGTCGCATAAGGAACCCAACTGTTTGCATGTGAGTTTGTATTCTATAGTCTGTTATTTTTTCTAACAATTTATTTAGACTTTAGATTTTAAAACTATCAACTCCAGTTTTATGCTGAGGGAGGCTGAGGAGCAACGCAAACGGTCAATACGCCAACAAATTATAGAAATGCAGGAGAAACACTTAAGCATAATGCATCAAACTTTACAGCCCATAGAAGAAAAACATCAAGAAGAGCGCCGAAAATGGCGGGAAAATAAACGTCGCAGTGATTCTCAATTATTACAAAAGGCTGAACAACATTCTGCCCAAGAGCTAAAAGAACATGAACGTCAATTGGAAAATTTGCGTTTGCAAACACAAAAACAGTTGCAATTGATATCTTTTCACGGTATTTCCCAGTATCAGTCAAAATTTCGTAATAAATATGAGGCAATAGTGCATCTGTTAATGTCCATAGACAAGCAAGCCCTTCTATCTTGTACTGAGTATAATAAAAAGTTAAAGGAATTAATACAGATGTTTGAGCAGTTAATAGGAAAAATAAAATCTGGTGAATGTGGAGCAACAGAATTGAAAACGGCTGAAAGTTTGTGTAAATCCTTAGAAGATTTAGAAATAAGTATAGTGGGAGCCTGTATGCAGGAAAAATCAAAATTGGAAGAAAAGCAAAAGAGAGAGGAAGAACTCGCTAGGCAAGAGCAAGCACAAAAGGAAAAAGAACTGGAGAACCAACAACAAACCCAGCTATCAAATAAACCTTTACAAACAACAACAGACACTGTCAAGACACAAACAGTCCACACAACCGACGAAGTCCCTAATTCTACTAACACTACTGACGGCGGTGGTGGCCTGGTTTCATCGCAGTTTGTTAGCTCTGAACGTTTTGAGTTCTATACGAAAATTAATACCTTTTATCAGGCAAAAGTTGAACGGGTTAAGGTCTTGCAATCCGATGAGTCTATGAAGAAATATCGCTTTGATTGTCAGAAAAATATAAACATACCAGTGAACGCCATATCGGCTGTAAGTCAACAACATATACAAGATAAGTATGATAAACTGTTCACATTTGTAACTACACAACCTACGTTGGGCAGGGATTATTGTATTCTTCTAATGGCCAAGAAATTTGTTGGCCAAGGAGAAACAACAATTTCCAGTAATCCTCAGGCAGCTTTTCCTGTAGCCTCAGTTATAGTTTCGTTATGGAAAACTATACCCGAATTCGGCCAATTATTTTTGGCATATGTCTTTAAAGAGTGTCCCTTTTTGGTGCCCTACTTTATACCCCAAAAGAAGGGACAAAGCATAGAAGAATATTCAAAAGTTTTGGGGTATCGCATGACAGATGGTCAACTGGAGCAACAGGATATGTATTTGAAGCGACAAACAGGAGTGGCACGTCTTTATGCTGCAGTGATGATAACAAGTGGGAGGCAACAAGATAGTCCAACACATCCTTATGGCATAGAACATGCTTGGCGTTGGCTGACTAATTTTATAGCATTGGATCCTTTACCCGACATTTGCGCTACACTGATAATGGAAATATTGCAAATTGTGGGCAGTGATTTATGGGCCACATATGGCAAACAATTTGTTAAATTGTTGGTTTTTATACAGCACATATATTTTCCTCAACTATCGGCGGTGGATGCAGGCGGTCCTAAAGCGAGATTGGAATTGTTATTAAATAAATTTATAAGTGAAGGACAAATACAAAAGCCTCAAGGTATTTTGCCGCAAGGATTTTGGTAAGATTTTTTTACATAACTTATACGTTCAGAAAATTCATATTAAAATAGAAAATATTAAAATAATTCAATGAACAACTAAAAGCGTTTGGAATTTTTCAAAGCCATTCTATAATAATAAAAAGCATGTCGATGGCATAATATAAAATTGTTCTTGTGTTTACCAACTCAATGTCGTCTTACAAAAAGCATACCAATTATACTTAAATATATATGTAAATGAAAAAGCTTTTTAGAAGGATTATGTTAAATGTCTGCCGGTGGCGTGGTTCATATACGATAATTTCCTTTAGTTAAAAAAAATTTATTTTGCAAATATAGTTTCGGAACTTTAATCCAAGATCTATTTCTATAACTCTTCTCTGTACAAATCAGCATTGTTTGTATGTTTGCATATTGCTAAAGCTCAGCTTATCAATAATACATTCTGGAGCTGTGCGAATCGAAATTGAACTAGATTTCAAGTTAAATTTTTACTGTTTTTAAGAGTTGTCAAAGTATGAAGTATATTAAATGGAATATTTTAAGAAACTTTAATTCGGGTCGTTTTTGAAACGTGCTCGATTAAAAATTCACTTCATTTCGATTTATAGTCTAGTTACCGCTAATAGAAAACAGCCAGAGCTACTTTAAAAAAGTCTAATTACAATTATAGAAATTGAGATATTTACATTCAAACAGGCATGATCTGATAATCGCAAAACGCTTAACATTTGCCATTCTGACTTAAAATCGCATAGGAAGTGTTATTTCCTTTTAAATCCTTTTAAAAAAACTATGACAGATCGCAAAAAACGCACAAGATAAATAAATCGCATAATATGTGTTATTTCCTTTTAAATTCTTTTAAAGAAACTATGAGAGATCGCAAAAAAAACGCATAAGTTTCAGAACACCGTAAAATAAATTTGGCCTTTTGCAATTTCGAATCCTGCTATTGCCACAACATGACCAAAACTATAGTCGAGTAAACAACACATTATTATGACATAAACGTCGTTTTTTAATAAGATTTCTGTAATAAAAGAATTTGATGACAAATATTAAACAAATATTTCCCTATTTAACCGGATTTTAAATCAAAAATTATTAGAATTAGGTTTAAAGTTTATTAAAAACAACTTCCAAATTCTTGCGTTTTCGATTTTCAGTACACCCCTGATAATATGCATTCATATACGACCAATAGGTATGAGTTGACATATTTAATCATTATTTATTGCGAACAAGCATAAATTACCTGTTACAAATTATTGTTATTTTTTAATTTAAAATTATTATTTTACACTCATTCTAAATTACATTGAGAAACTGTTTTTTTTGTCCAACGGTATTAACACTGTTTTACTTTTTTTCACAATATTTGCCAACATTTTTTAATTCATATCATGATTTGTAAATTTTTTAAACATGAGTAAATTATATTTTACTTTATTTCATTTCGATATTTTTCTGTAGGTTTTAAAAAAGGAAATTTTTTCCTAATAAATTTTTTAATCATCGTCATCTTCCAAATCTAAATCGTCAAGTTCATCGGCCAAACCCATAAATAGGTCTTTATTAATGGGTGCAGCATCAGAGGCAGGTGCATTTGAATCATTCTCTCCAACGGCTGCTGACGCAGCAGCAGCCTCTTCTTCACTTTTAGCTAAATCATTCGCTTGTTCTGCTAACCGAGTCTCAGAAGCCACAGTCCCAGAACCATCAGCCTCCTGGGCTTCTAGTGACAAAGCAGCCAAATCCAGTTCTTTGTATTCAACTCCCTCATCATCTTCTTCTTCATCACGCTTATATATGTCAAAGGCAGCGTCACCATCCTCCATAGGACCATCATCAACCAAATCGGGATTGAAGCTAAACATTTCTCTACCAGAAATTCCGAATTGTTTTCCTTTGCTGTAATCATTCTTTTTACGTTCTTCATCGGCTGCCAATTTGTCTTTTTTCTCTTGAACTTTGCGTTTTTTCCATGCCAAGAATGTTTCTAAAGTGACTTTGGTGGTATTAGATCCTAAGGCGGCTCTTTCTTTTTCAATCAAATCTACCAAAGATATTTCAGAAGGTTTATTTTCGTCCAATTTCTTTTTGTCCTTTTTTAACACGTAACCCTGTGGCAAAGCATGGCGATAAATACATTTCTCGCCATTGGGACATTCCCAAAACCAGCCATATTTTGATTTTTCTACGGCTTCAATAAAGTATTTACAAATCTAAAAAAAAACAATAGGTTTAAAAATGTTAATAGGTATGTAAGTAATTTTAATTGTCGTCTTACAATATCTGTAGTAGGCCTTTTCTTTTCACCAGCATGTTTCTGATCTACTACTTCTTTTAGCTTGGCATCATCCCAGTTTCTCATATCATCTTCACCATCGTCACGCATATCCACATAGATAGAGCGTTTTTCCACCTTATTTTCAACTGCTAGATCATGAGAGAATTTACATTTATCTCCCTTGGTACAAAGACCTTGCTTAAAGAAGGCACACACCACTGATTTGGGATCAGTGCCCTTTTCAATTTTTTGCGTTTGCACAGGTTTGAAAATAGAGGCCAACTCCTTCAACTCTTGCAACTTCTTTTCCTTATCATCCTTCTTTTTGTTGCCATCAGCCTTGGGATGGTGACCACCACTTTGTACTTGTTTGGCAACTTGTTGTATGAACTTTTGCTGTTTGGCTCCCTTCTTGTTCTTTAAACCGAAAGTCTTGTCCTGTTGCAAAGAGAATTTCAAATGGTTTAGTACAATTTTTATAAGCTGTCAAGGATTTTATGTATGAAAATAATTGGATTTTTTTCTTTTTGTGTTACACATTGAGGTTATGTTCCTTTAGGTGTAGTCTGCGGGTTGTTTTTCTTTATTCGGTTTCGTTTATTGCATACCTCTATAACTTTCTCCTTTTTCTTTTGTTCAGTTTTTTTACTGGGCGCTGCTGCTGGCGCCTTTTTCGGAGGCATTTTTTAAATGTATTTTTTGTAAACTCTATTGATAAAATTTTAAAAAATTACAAATCTGAAAAATTTTTGTTCTCGTGTACCGAGAGCTGCTGCGTTAACAAATGTCAAAAATTACAATTTAATAGAGATGCCACGTATGTTATAAAGATCTCTTGCGTTGCCGTATGTTTTGAACAAAATCAGGTTTAGAAAAACATAAATTGCATGTATTATTTTAAATAAAACAGTCATGAAACAGCGTTACCGTTGTGAATCTATAGTATCAATTTGGCCCTTTTTCGACGGTCTTGATACCTTTTATGACCCTTTTTTTTTAAATTACCCTTTTGTATAATTTTAAATTATTTTGTGCAACTTTTTGACCCTTTTTGGAAATAGCACTCACATTTTGTTTATCGTCAACACTGCTAAACAGTAGTGTTTCAGCTTAACAAATGTCTTCGAAATTAGCTCTGCTTAAAATTAACTTTGGAACTTATAATTCCATGTTTTCTTCTCTTAATTTGTTCGAAGTAGAGATGGAGGAATGAGCTGCAAGTGAAGGTTGCATAACAAAATATGGAACGTGCATTCCTAAAAAGTTGTTAGTTTTCGTAAAAAAATTATGTTAAAACATTTTTTACGACTTCAAAATTAGATTTTCGATAGTAAAAAGTTCAAAATAAAGTACAATTTCAACATTTGTCAACCCTTCAACATTTGGTTATACCCCTTATATACATACATATTTGTTATTATTTATACTATATTTTTTTTATTTATTGAATATCTTATGGTGTTTTCTTTTCTACAAAAAAGGCATTGAACTTTTCGGCCCGTATAAGTCAACTGTGTTGATAGTGTCCTGTAAAATAGGTGAATAGGCTTATATATGGGGCGATTTTTAAGACGGCTATGATTGCCTCAAAGAGCAACAAAGTTACGCAAAAATAGAAAAAATTAGCGAAAATTTTGTAAATTTCCAACAAGCCATAAAATTTAATTAAGTTCCTTAAAACTAAAAGGAAGGGGGAAAAATTCGGTAAAAATGGCTAAATTAGCGGGTATTTCCAAAAAATTGATGTAATAACAAAGTCTTATTTTTATTAAACATTTTAAAAGCTTTAAAGAGTCAGAAAACTTACAGGAAAGAATCGCATCTATCGCGAACAATTGGAAACAACCCCTAAAATTAATTTTAAATCGGCAAAAAAAGAATGTCGGAAAATTATATAAAAAGCATTAAAAAATTAGCCTAAATGATGAAGAACAAGCTTTTTGTCAGGTTTTTAAATCGACATTTATTTTGTTGTTAATAAAAAACTTGCTCTTATTATTATTGTCTTTAAAATTGGAAATACAGCTTATAAAAAAATTTACCTCTTTTAAATTGAAATACCCTTTTTTTACACTTTTTCTAAAATATTCCCTTTTTAAGACCCTTTTTCCAATTTCCAATGGTAACCCTGTTCGTGATATTCAAGCCCTATTTGCGATTATATCGTAAGCGACAATTCATCGAAATTTTTTGTTTTTCTTGCAAATATGTATGTAGATGCAAATAGCTAATTTATACTGCCTGTTTTCAGAAGATGAGCGCAAAAGTGACTCGTTTTACTAACATTTACTACAAAAACAAATTTTTAAATTTTGTTTTGAAATGTTAATTTACTAATGTTAATTACTAACATTTAATACAAAAACAAATTTTTAAATTTTGTTTTGAAATGTTAATTAAACGAGTCACTTTTGCGGTCGCGTTCTAAAAACAGGCAGATATGTATACTTAAATTTTGTACCGTTGCAAAGATAAAGCCCATCTAAATCCAAATATTATATTGTATTGCCTAAGAAAAAAATAAATAAAACTTTCTCATCGATGTAACTTATTTTCTATTGGTGTTAGCAAAATTTGTCCCAAACAAATTAGATTATTTCTTCAATCATTGGATGACAATCTATAAAGGAGATTTTTTGATATTTTAAAAACTTTCATTCAAAACATTTTTATTTATTTTATGGGTACTTTTTTTTTAGCTAAAAAGAAAGGTTAATTCTTTTCCTTTGTGCATAAAATAAACATTGAAAATTAAATAGTTTGTTAAAAAAAAACTCAAACAATTTAAAGGACATCGTCATATCGATACATATATCGGCAAACCTCAAGTATGACTGATATATCGGTATGGGGGGTTACATCCTTAATTATAATATTATTTATTATATATGTAATTATTTTTTAAGTACACTGTATTAAAAATTGGTTCCGGTTTTGTTTTTATCCACAAAAATCCCATTCTTAAAGTTAATTTAAGTCCCTACTCATTAATAGAATCAAACTGTGATTTAAAAATGTTCCTGCTGTTAAAATTGTTACTCAAGAATCCTTAGTCAAATATTGTTGGTGATTACATTTTCAAGGTCTTTTATGATTTTAATGTGTGTCCTTGCCACTTGTGGTCACATTTTTAATTATTGATGCGTGTTTAAGTGGATTTCGATATAAATATGTATGTGGAATATGCATTTATGTATGTACATATGTATATCTGTCAAGTAAATACATCTGTAAATATACGGTTTGCATAAAATTTTTAAAAAGTTTTTGCATTTTTCGCTTAAATTTATTTACAAGAAAAAATTTATATATTTTCTAAAATGTCCTTGGAATGATAATTAGATGGAAGTGTAAAATAGTTATCAAGGCGAATTCTCTAGAAGGTGGGATCAAGTCAACATATGGTGTTTTTCGGTGGTCAACTTGTCAAAGTTTGTATACAAACTAGTTTTTTATGTAAACAAACCTATATTTTAATAACCGTCAATTCGCCTTGATAGTTATATATAAAGTATTGTATCAAATATGAAACATCGAAGTTAATGTTGTTGTAGAAAAATATGCTGCATACCTCATTTCCGAGCAAACTCTTTTGGCGTATAATTCGCTACATATAATATTTTGCAACTTAATTCATTGTTTTCCGAAATGCTTAATTTATATTTAGTTTTCTTGTTTTGTAAAATTAAACGCAACATCTTTTTAAACATTCCAATTTCAATCAATTGCATAGTTTCAAGCGGAAATTGTGTGACCATGTTGATGTTGCATAATTTCAAGGCAGGTGTGCAGGTGTGTCACACATACAAACACATTTTCACTAATACTACCACAATGCTTGATGAGTACTTTGATCAGTGTATTTGGGGTTTTAGGTGCTGATGCCTCTTGTTCACTTACATAAGGCCCAAATACATTGATCAAAATACTCATCAAGCATTGTGGTAGTATTAGTGAAAATGTGTTTGTATGTGTGACACCGACGACGCTTGATGAAATATCAAAAAATTTAGATATGACGGCGAATATTACGTCCAGCAAACGTACACGTTGAATTCGCCGGCTGGACAAGCATTTGACAAGTGTATTTGGCCCTTTAAAGTCTCCCGATTACAATTTGAGAATTTTTCAATTTCTTTTCAACTAGTCGTCTTAAATGACGCTTTGAAACTAAATTTTTACACATTTTTAACAATTTGTGACTATACCCGTACCTTTTCGGCTTTTTTAATAACACTTCTTTAACTTTTTAAAACTAAACTGACTAAATAGAAAAACAAAACAAAAACATCAACAATTAACAGTTATGTCAAAGAAAAAAAAAAACCACAAACGAACTGATACATCCCTCATTGATCCATTTGGAGTATTAAGCGAGGCATAAACAACAAAAAAAAAAAAAGTTTCAATAGCTCGCTTATTACTCCAAATGGATGAACAAGTCATTACTCCTTTATTGCTCGATAATGGATTAATCCATATATGTATTTTTTACTGGGTCATTATATAATTTGATATGTATATTGTTTAGAAATTCATATATTATTCTTGCATAATTATCTAACTCCTTCAAGAGGTTATTTGGCAACCATATCGAAAGCTTAGCTTCAACTTTTTTCTGGCTGGTATTTGGTGGGACAATTTCAAAATTTCCTATCAATCAGCTCAATCACATTAAGTTGGAGTAGAGAATTGGGGGAAGAACGTTATCAAGTTTTTTAGTATTCAATATGTGATAAGGTTTAGATATTAAATGGGACTTAAATTCAACAAAAGACTTTACAAATCTTTATCTAACATTTTAAAAATACATACATACCTACATACATATGTATTGTCATCAAAGTATGCCTATTCGATATTTTTTAAATTCCTTAAATTTTTGATAAAAATTAATGCTTATCAAAGTTGTCATCTTTGTTGACATTACAATTTTTCGTAAACCTAAATATATGTATCTTGGTTTCAAAACATGGTTTCCTGCTTTTTATTGTGACCACCCATTATGTGAAGATAGTACACGCATTGAAAATGTGTGATGATAAAATAAGCTACATAAAAACTGCCTTTCTTACTAAAGCAAATACAACCAGAAAATTATTTGACATACAGTCCACAACAAATACTTATCAGTAAAAACAACAAACATGCTCTCAAACTCAGTCAAAGGGATCACAGAAAATTTAAACTGACATATTATAAACACATGTCAAAAAAGATCTTTATATGTTTTTGTTTTCTTTTTTTTTTCAATAAAACATTTATTTTCGCATTTGAATGTTTTTAAGAGTTTTAATCAATCATTAGCTGTTATTTTCAAGTTGGGAGAAAAAAAAATTTTAAAACTCTAGTTGGGTGGTCTCTTCAAGTGGTTGGTGTTGGCCTTCTTATAATAAAAGCAAAAAACATAATCCATCAATTATAATTTTTTTTTTTTATTATTATTTTTTATCTTTTTTTAATATGTATGTAATAAGTTTAATAAAACTGGTTAAAATTTTTTGGCTGAAGAGCATTAAACGCATTAAAATTATTTTGAATATGGTTTAAAACAATAATAATCAATTTAAAATTAGCTAATATTATGTCTTTTATGTATGTTTATAAACCTCTAATCTGGACACGTGATTTTTAAGACACATACATACATATGTATATAATCCTGAAAATGCTATTCACCGGACAGTACCTGTCACTTTTTTACTCTATAATTCGGACAGTAATTTTTTTTTGATCACTGATAAGGTGATAAATAAGAAACATGGCCTAATTTGTTATGAAACTCATAGTACTTACATATGAGCCTTAAAACCACTCTGTGTTAAAGCCTAACAACCCGGGTTATGACAGCTTAAGGTAAAACCCTGTCTTTACAAGATAAATTTTCTAACATTAAAGGCCTAACCATAATATGCATAGCCTTGCTTAACCTGCTGTCAAAAATTAACAAAAAGTATCTCAAATGTATTTAAAAAAAGAAAAACTAAAATGCTGAAAGAATTCCAATCAAATGTAGTGGGGAATGTAAGGAGAGATAAACTCACTGTTTATTGTTAATGATTTTGTTTAAACTTTGATATTGTTACAAGAAGAACTGTAATGTAACTGCTGTAATTCTTATACGCTTAACAGTTTTATTTGGTTTAATATATTGAGTTTTTCTAAAATCTTTATGGGTGAAGTTTCCTGATGATCTGGCCTAAGCAACCAGTGAAATGCGCATAGGAATAGCTTATCCCATGAACAATAAATTTCAAATAATTGGGAATTAAGCACGAATAACAAAAGCATTTAAATAAAATTTTGTATTCCCACGAAAATTATTTTGATAAGAAAATATTCTTTTAATGGAACGCACAATTTAAGAATTCGATCTAACGCTGGCATTAATGTAAACCAGCGTGTTTTGCTGTATTAATAATGCAATTTTGGGGTTTTGGGAAAATAAAACTTATAGTTTTTGAACAAGAACAAGAACAAGAAGTCTTTATCTAACAAAAGGACAATTTAGTAAACAAATTTTAAAGGACATTGTATCAAAAAAAGGACTGTCCTCTTACAAAAATGAAAGAGATTTTAGTTAGTGGGTGTAAGTTTTGACATAGAATCTTATAATTTTGTTTCAAACGCAAAAATATTTTTAAATAATAATTAAGGTGTTTTTAGGTTTGTCTTTCTTAAATGTAAAAGCTGTGGTCTAGTTAAAAAGAGAATTTTGAATAAGTCTGCTTTTAAATTTCTGTTATGTAAAAGGGGACGAAGCACACATACACACATTTCTACCTTTTACCTTTTACCAATTTCTGATTTTAGTGTTGTTTTCAACATTGCTTTTTTGATGTCCGCCTGTCTGTCTGTCTGTCTTTATTGTTGTTTCGATCATTAGCAATTACCAAACACCTTTCAACTATTTGCTGTTGTTTTTGCTGTTGATAGTGACAATATTTATTGTCTACATACAGTTCACTTCGATAAAAGTTCCTATTCTATCAACATTGTTGACTTAATTAAATTTAAATTTGTGTTATTGTTTTTTCTTTATTTGTGTTCTTTGTGGCATTTTGTGAAAATCAAGGTGGTCTGGTACGAAAAACAAAGAGGAAGACATTTCTCTGACGTTTTAACTGTTGATAATCTCTAAATGCCGCCATGTTTTTCTTGACTGATCTGTTTTAAAAAAATTTTATTTACTTGCAGTCAAACCACAACAACTTCAATTTTAAAATTCAGTGATTATAGAAATGCCAAAAAAGAATGGTTGAAAGTCGCTTTACAGTTTACCCTAAACGTTGTAGTAATTTATTGCAGCATATAACAGTTTGAATTTTAAAAAATTTACTAAGAAGTTTATTTAATGTTTTACTTTGAACCTGCTTTATAAATTCTGGACTATAATAAAACCGCTGAATTCAGTTGAGAGCAGTGGTGCCCAATTCGTATATTCCTATACTCGTGAGTATAGGGAAAACAGTAAACACGCTCAGGGTTACCGTTAGAAATTTTAGAAAAGTCGCACAAAAAAGTTGTTTGAGGAAATTAAAGTCGCACATCACTTTTTATGAAATCTAAGGGATATAAGAAAACAGCTATGATATTTTGCATTTGCTCTTTTGCAAGAGCATGTGCGCCAAACTCTGAACTCCGCTAGTGTGTTTACAAACACTGCCAAAGAGCGCTTTGACTCTATGTCTTGCTTAAGCAATTTATACTTCAGTTCCCAGCCATTCGAATAGTATCACGAAATATTACATTTCTTGTTAACTACGTTAACTTCTTGAAAATGAAAATGACGTCACTTAAGTTTTTTTTTACGGTAAAGGCTCGATATATGGAAATTCAAATTTATTTTAAATATGTAATATAAAATAGAAACTGGGAATTATTTCCTTCCGAAGGTTACTTTATATTATATTCAACATTTTTTATTATTCGAATTTATTCTATGAGCTAAATTTCAGTTATGTATTTTATAAAGCTTTTTTGTAATAGTCCTTTTCCTTTATAAAATACATAACTGAAATTTAGCTCATAGAATAAATTCGAATAATAAAAAGTGTTAATATAAAATAAGTTTAAAATATTATTTATTCTTATATTGGTTTGATTTTTTGTCATAAAAAATGAAAAGTCGACAAAAAATACGTACTTTTCGATACTTTTTGTAAACATGTTTTTTCAACATGATTTTACTTAATATTGAAACCTAGTTTCTTTACGATAAAGACACATACGTATGGGCGATTGTATTCTAGACAACTTTTAACATCAATTTTCAAATCACCCTATTTGATACTTTTTTGATGCCAATTTAAAGTAAAATATCTATATTTTATAATAATATGATTTTTATAGACGTAAGCTTAAATATAAATTTGTTGTGCACTTCGAAGCATTAAGATTCATAGATTTGGCGCGAACCGAAAATTCATTGCATGTTGCACCCGTCATGGCTTAAAGAGGAAATTTCTTATTATTGGATTATATTTCTCTACGATGTTTGATTTGATAATCATCGTCTGATATCTTATCTTTCACAATAAAAAAGAATAATACAAAAAAAGTTTAAAAATTAACAGAGTTTTGTGTTTATGTGGTATGATCTTATGCAAGTTGGCCAATTTGGTTGCACCCGTCATGCACTTTAAAGCTCTTTCGTGGCTATTTGATCGTTTCATATAAATTCTTGTAAATAGATAACAATAGTATACAACAAAATGTTACCCCTTCTAGAAATAACTTAATTGCAAATGTGTTTCTTTCTATTAGTAAAAGACGTTTAAAGGGTCTAAATCAGCCATCGGCAAAATCAGGGCGCCGCGTTTTCTCTTTTCTCTTTTATTCTCTTGTATGCTCTTTTATTACGTACATGTGCACACATATTGCAGAGAATTTAACAACATTAACAACAACATACGTAAAGTTCATACAACGCATATAATCGCAAAATGTAATAGTATAGGTTGCCGATGGCTGGTCTAAATGTTGCACCGTCAGAATAGAATCGCCCGTATACATTTTTAATTTTTATGAAAATGTTAACCGTGCACATATATATAAGAGTTTTTTGCATTCAAGATACGGATATAATCGGAATGCATATGCACACAAATTTTTTTGGGTATTTTGAATACGAAAGGAAACTTGTTCATGTTGCGGTGCCAATAATCATCAAATGCTTAGAAACGGTGTTCATAAGCCATAAATATTGTAATGTATGTTCGTAGAGTTAGTCCATAAACACATTCCAGACAGCAGGCTACCGACTTTAATATGTCAAAAATAGAATGCATGTGTGTATGTATATAAAAATGGCTGCAGGTTGTTGTCTGTGCTTATTTTGTCGTTGCAGTCAAATTAAACTAATTTCTATTTTTGTCACTACAAAACAGAAAAAGTGTTGCTCATATAAAAAAATATTTAATGAATTAGTGCTTAAACATTTTTTTTGTTTAACAGAAAAGAATCGGCTTGAAATAAGAATATTAACTCGGCTCAACACTAAATTAATGTATACATCTAATTTGTTAGTATCCTTGAAAGAAGTTCTATAGGAAGATGTTTTTTCGCGCCAACGCTCTTAGTTTAGAAGTTATAGGTCTTTACTTAATCCATATCTCTTTTAGGTATAAAATGAATTTATTAAATACGAGAATCATTGCAAAATGCTTCAAAGTGTGTTTCACATGGCTTTTAAAGCATGCCGATTAACCAATTAAGCAGTGCTGCCAGGTACTTTTTTCCTTGCCCCCAAAAAATTTAAAAAAAAATACACCAAAAATCCCCAAATTAAAAATAAAACCTTAAAAAGTTAATATTTTCTTTTGTTTTTTTTCTGCCCAAATTTTAAATCTTGTTATTTAAAAATTTTAATTTTTTTTAAAAATATGTATGTAGTAAGAAAAATTTTAATCGGAAATCCCCAAATAATAATATTTAGTAAAAAAATTATTTTATTTTGTTTGTAGCAACTGGTTTCAGCATGTTTTTTTAACTCCCTTTTATGCGATTCAAGTGAGGAATTACAAGCAGAGCAATATGCTGTTTTTGAAGACGAATTAGCCATTTACTACAACTTGACATTTACTTTCGAGAGAACCTGTGCCTTATACAATAAAAACGTACACATTTTAAAAGAATGGCAAAATGTCCTTCCTATTCACCTATCTTTTTACATATGTCTGCAAGATAAATTTAGCCATCCTTAAAATCAACAATAAAAATACATACATATATCCGTCAATTATTTAATACTTCGAAGCAAATTAGTACTTACCAATTCTTTTTCCCAAACTTTATTATATTGTCTTTTATATCGTCACCTAATACTCAAAAGGCCCTATCTAACATTTTGAAAATTTCACAGCAGAAGAAAAAACTATTCAAAATGATACATTAATAAATCGCCTTAAACTGTTTATAATTAAATTTTCTTTTATTTTTCTTGTTAAACCTTCCAGTTGTTTTGACAATGTTGCATATTATGCAAACTGTCAGTTAGGACTTTTAGCGTTTACCATAGTATCTTTTGTAGATATGTCCTTTTGTTTTATGATAATAAAATCGCAAATTTTAGTCGAAAGATTCCAACATTTTTTTTGTGGGCATTTGTGTTGAATCAATGAAAGCCTTGATTTTAATTTTTCATTAGTTAGGGCCTTTTGCGTTTCAGGTAACGATTTACTTATTTCTGGGAAATACATATTTTTGTGCGATTACGAATATAAACGACTTGCAAACCCTATTTAAATTTTTGGGCTATACAATCAGTCCATTTATCGTCGAGTGTTGTCTTTATATGGCTTTAACCAACACTAACTTGGTGGCGGATATTTCTTGCCAAAAATTTCAACAAACAAAACATGACGAATCATGGAGGGTAGATCCTCAATTTTAAAGAAAAAAGTGGTTGTGTATTTCTGTATTACTGTTTGTTTAACATATTTGTTTTGCAACATGCCACCCTATTTGTTTCAGCCTTTTCTTTTTATTGATGTTGTAAAGTAGTTTGTTTGCCATTATTATTTTTTGTTTGTGTTTTTTAGCCCCCACACATGCATACGGCAAACAAAAAAAAAAAAAAAACACAGATCATTTAAAATTGTTGTAGCGCCAGTTGTTGTTCCGGTTTTGTTATTGATAAACTAACAAACAGACGTTTTTAGACAGTAGCTTTTATAAATACACATGAGTTTGTATTATGGTTCGTCTAAGTGGCGGCTTTTCTCTTTTCCCCCTTTTTTTATTTATTTTTGCATTTTGTCGCTTGAGTGGCAGTGCCACCCAGTATGTAAAAGCAGCTGCTTGTCGGTCTTATTGCAAAAGACGTTGGAGTATATTAACAAAAAAATCAACAACTACAATAATAACATAAGTTTTCAATGCAGTAGTAGCTTTATCATCAAAAAAAAAAAAAAACGACAACCAAATCATCAACAACAAACATCAACCACAATCGTCGTGTTGTGTGGCATTTGGATTTAGTGCGTTTAGTTCTGGGGGCCATTCATTGGTTTTCTGTTTTCTTTCTTTTTTTTTTGGTTTGCTTTATTTTCCGCTGGTTTAGTTCTTGTTTTATTGTAAATACCACACAGATCGTTGTTGTTGCAACGATTACTATTCTAAATTGCAATCACCACAAAGTGCGATTGATTAACACAAGCTTTTTATGGTACAGGGTAGTACAAAAAATGTTGATAAAATTTTAAAATTTTTGTTTGCCTTCAGCTTAAAGGAGGAAGGGGTCACATAGTGGAAATTTCGCCCGGACATCCTCCAACCCCAATTTAAGAGTTTTAAATACCAGGGCTAATAAGCTCAGGGGGTTTTAATCCCCATGACCCCCTTGTCCACTTTTGGATCCGCGCGTGTATGTAACACGTTTTTATAGGTAATAGCGTTCGAAATGTGCCCTTTTTAAAATTTTGGCAAAACAAAATTGTTTTATGTTGTTTGTTGTAAAAAAACCGTGTTCCGAGCAATTGTAGAATATACAAACAAAGAATGATTGAAGAATAACCAGACCGTGGCTTTATTTTCATACCAACTCTCTGCTGTCCGTGATCAAGGAGATCAAATCCAAATTGGTATCTTCCATTACAGGTTAAAGTGATAAAAATAAGGAAGGGAGAGTTTATATCTCAGGTGTTGTTTGTGTACGCTTTGAGAAGCATATCGCACCCTAAATACAAAAGGGTCACAACTTAAAATTTTCCAAAACTGACTTTTTTCCATAAATGAATTCAGAATACACATCTCTAACTGCTGCAAAAATTTCTTTCACATCACTATCTTCTTTAACTGGAAAAATACAGTTATGTCTATTTTTATGTTAAGTGTGTTGCTTCTGCACGATGAACTAAAGAGAATTATTTTTAGTTACGTTAATGTGTTCAAGAACAACTGATTACTTTTATTACACATAAAGAGTTTTATTTTGAGTTTTGACTCTATTACTGTAAAAAGTGATATATTTCAGCGTATATTATTTTGAATTGTGCTTCTTTAGTTGTAAAAAGTAAGTAGGAAACTTACAAAATTAAAACATTTTATCAGTTAAAGAGACACAACTTGAGATAATATCACTAGCTAATCGAAAAAATTTCAGTTAGAGAGTCATAAATCAAAATTTTGTTTTATTTTTGCAAATATAATATAAAATTGAAAAAAATATAGCAGAACCTTCTTCAATATTGCATGTTTTCATAATGAAACAATATTTTCTTTAAATATTACAATCATTTTTACATAAACAGTTTTTTGCCTCTCCTGAACATTTTAGTATTTTGAGTAGTGACTCTTTTTTGTATTTAGGGTGCGATATGATTTTTAGCGTTGCATTTTTAGGATATATAAGGAACCAGTAGACCTGACAGTTACGAGATACGCCCGGACTGTTTGTTGGTAAAGTTCATTTAAGGATCTTGTTGCAATTGTGGACTTAAATGAGGTTTCTTTCCCTAAACCAGGGCTGTGGGGTCAGAGTCAAAGTTGTAGAGTCAGAGTTAAGGGTTTTGAACCGGAGTCGGAGTCGAAGTGCCCATTAAACCATTTTAAAGGTAATGCATTAAAAATAGAGTTTAAAGTCAAATAAGGACCAGTCTCATTTATATTTAGCATCAAGGTTAAAGTAGGAGTCGGAGTAAGAATTATTTTTTGACGACTCCACAGCCCTGCCCTTATCTGCAATTCAATTTAAGTTTCGTAAGAAGTATGAAAAGTTCCACAGAGGGATATCCCCTTAAGCAATGTTAACATAATCGATCAGAAGGTCTTGTAGAGTTAGATAAGCTTTGCAGCCACTGTGGCCTTATGTAGCAACGAATGCACATTGGTCTTGAGAAAAAGCTTACTTGAAGCTACTTTTTATTTTGAATTTTCCTCTTTGGAATTTTGATTGCCAACATACATATGTAATTGGTTTAAGTTTTGTGCTTTTTTTTTTACTTAATAATTAAAAATAATATTTATCTTCCGAATTGTGTCAATTACTTCCAATAACTGCATTTTACCTTTAAGGGCCATTATTGCAACCTCGCATTAGCTAAAGTAAAATCAAAATGTTATGAAATTCTCTTCGTCATCAAGAAAACAGAACAAAAGTCTGTTGTAAGTATTTTTATGTTTTTACGGATGGTATAAGTAAAATCAAAGCCAATATACTAAACAGCTCAGTTAATAATAAAAAATGCGCAAATTGCAAAAAAGAAGTGTAAAACAAAAAGCAAAAGAAGAAGAATTAAACAGCATACATATTCACAAAAACAACATTAAAATATCCAGAATTGATTTTGGTTGTTTTTGTAATTATTCTATGAAATTGTTGACAACATCAATACATACTACTAATGCATACAATGTTAACTTCAAAATACACCTCTGGTGTGGTGAAAATGCATAAGTTTCTAAAGTGGTTAAGAACATTTACCTGCCCCTTATTAAATTTTCTATCCGTATTTTCTCCTATACGTAATTCCCTGTGGAACATAGGGCCGCAACAAATGTTTACCATTGTATTTTATCAGTGGACATCGTTTTCATCTCATTCTAAGACACGCCATTTATTCGCAGGTCTACCAGGTCTCCTGGATCCTTGGGGGTTATATTCCACGGACTGTAGAGTTGAATCATGTGCTGGTTTTCTCATTGTGTGTCCTAGCAAACTAAATTTACGCAATCATACTTATAGGAATTATTTTTTCTTTTATTGCATGCAACATATTTCACGACTCGAAATATTCTAGGAGTTGAGATATTTTGAGATCTTCAAAAATTATTAAGCGTGTCATACGCTTGCTTTGCCTTACACAGTCTATTCTGTATATCTTCTTTGTTGCCTCTGTTTTTGAAATTATATTCCCCAGGTTGCATGAAGAATTTATGCGCATTGATTTAGTTTTGTTGATATTAATTTGTAATACCGCTTTGGCCGCACGTGTAGCACAGATTCATTCTAAGATTCAAGTTAGATTGCATGCTAGAGAATCGGTGGAATAAAAGACAGACGTCATCTGCATAATCAATATCCTCTAACCTATCATGAAGGCCCCACGAAATTCCATGATGCATATTCATACAGTGGTTCATAACTACATCAAGTACTATGTTAAACAGTAGTGGACACAAAACTAGCCTTGACGAACACCTAGGTTTACTTTGATGGGTTTGCTTGCAGATCCCTAATATTTGCTCCTACTCAATCAATACGTTTTGCTTTCACATAATAAGATTTTTTCATTCTACATAATTTTTTGACATGTCGTAATACATGTATTACTTTAAAACAATAACTTCAAAAACACATCTTGTTAAAAGATCTTATTATTAATTATGCGTGCAATTTAGTTGAATGATACATATGTATGTAGTATGTACAAAGGTATTTGTAATACAATTATGATGGAAATAGTGGTTTGACGAGTTATTAAAATAATTTCTTTGATTGATTAACGGCAAATTCTCTGAAAATCTCGATATTAAATTAAGGATAAATATTTTTGTTGCTGTTAATAGACAAGAGCATTTAATGAATATATCCGCTTTTTAAATGGTTCATTATTTTACTAGGCTTTATTATATTAATGACGGTTTCTAAAGTAAAATAAAACACAAACCAGATCAAGGCGAATTGACTAGAAGGTGAGGTCAACTCTACAACAACACTGCTTCGGTGGTCGGGTTGTCAAAAATATTGTTTGTATACAAACTTTGACAAGTCGACCACAGAAAAAAAACAGCATATGTTGACTTGACCCCACCTTCTAGTCAATTCGCCTTGCACAAGATTGTCTACTGGGGCACTCACTTGACGAATGCGGGTTGTCAAATCATCCAGCTTTAGGGGATTTTCCGTGAAGACACGGTTTTTGACGTAGCCCCACAAAAAAGTCTAACGGTGGCCAATCGACGTCGCCAAAACGTGAAATTATACGTTCTGGAAACTTGCAGTGCAATTAAGACAAATTCGGTTGTGTTCTGTGGCTCGTGAACCTTGCCATTACGTAAGAAACACACTGTCATTCAAACTACCGCCTCTAAAGTGGTTGCGCAGTCGATCCTTTTGAGGAAGTGTTCGACCACATTTTCGCAAATGTCGGTTTTTATCGTTGATAACATAACTAATGCTTGTTTTCAAATGCTTTAACGTTAGGGGATTAGCCGCGTAGACACGGTTTTCGACGTAGCCCTACAAAAAAGTGTAACGGCTTTAAATCGAATGATCTTGGTGGACAATTGACGTCGGTAAAACGTAAAATTACACGTTCTGGAAACCATGCAATAACGCTAAAATCGGTCGTGATCTGCTGCTTATGGGACCGTCTTGTTGAAATCACATATCGTCCAGTTCATATTCTTTAATTCCAAGGCAAAAAAAAGTTGTTTATCATACGGTCATAGCGATAACCGACAAATACGGATTATCCTTTAAACTTTGACTTACAGAAGCGATATTTTCGGCAGCGCGCACATTGCGAGGATAAACAGGCCTGACACATCTGCAACGCTTTCAGTATCTTTAAATTTCTTAATAATCTTAACATTTTCTCTCTATTATGCTCGAAAAGTTACCACGTTTGAACCACCAATTTTGTAGTAAGTTTTTACTATTTTTACGCGTTCTTCGGCTGCTAAGCGATACATATTCGTAAATGGCAAACTCTTCACTAAATGAACATGCAGCTGCCAGATATTTAATAGCTGGCCGCATTGCCAGACCGGCGGTTTCGAAACCACTAAATGCACAACCCTGTACTAGCACTATTGGTCTTAAATGTAGTTCTATGATAACTAAAGGAATTTTGTAAACATGGATGAAATATGGAACAATCTGAACATAGTATTTCTTCACTTTAACCGGTACAGATGAAAACTAACATCAGTTGGATGCAAGCAAAGTGAACAACAAGAAATAAATTATGCGTCGTTTTTTTTCCCGATGATATGAAATTTACATATGTAAGTTGTTATGACTGACGACCTTCAAAGTCGCTTATTTTCATTACTCAAAAGCATATTTTTGTGTTATGAAGTAATTTTACTCCCAAAACTTTTCAAGATTACGAACAGGGAACCTTTTTCCACGGCAAATTATTGTTTGTTGTTTCTATTAATTTCATTTTTGGAAATTTATTAACCTTTTTATTTGATTAAAAATTTCATAAAATTATTACTATCGTCTAAAATATTCTTGATACGAAGTACTACGGGTGGTTATATCTTCAAGATGTTCGTGTAAATCATTTTCTATGTTGTTTTACAAAACATATTGAGTTGTTTGTTACCTTTTTATGAGTTGGTTGGACATTTTAATTGGTTTATTTTGACTTTTTTAAGAATCTGGTATTCTACACTTCAAATGAAGCACACAATTTCAAAAACTAGTTGTTTTGGGCCTGCGTGTGTATCATTGAAAAATGTGTGCAACAGGGCCGACAAAATCGTATGGCCAATCGATTGATCGTTGTATTAACGACCGCCCGCACACGAAGACGCATAGATCTCTCTATTATACAAGAATATTTAAAACAATAAAGAAAAAAGAAAAAACTAAATGTATAACAAAGATTATGTTGCGTGTATTCTATTGATTTCTTTATTTTATCCCAGTTCGTGTCTTTTTGGATTGTTTGGTGGTGCGGTATTGTGTTGTCTTGTTCTCTTGTATATTGAACCGATATTTTTAATTCTTTTCAATTTACTGTCCATATAAATTGTGTTTAAATGTTGTTTTTATGATAGCTTTTGGTTTTTATGACTTTGTGATTTTTTTTTTTAGCTAGAAATCACCTTTTTTATTTCTTTGGCTTTGGCCTATCTATTGGATTGACGTTGCCTACACTGACTTCGTACGTTTGTGGGTACTTGTAAGCGATGACTCTATCTGCTTGACTCCATCTGTGTGATTTATATGGCCTGCATGTATGTATGTAGACTGTTGTTTTCTGAGGGTGATAACTTTCTTAGAAAAATATTGTTCAATAGAAAATTAGTTAGATTTTAAATGCTTTTTTTTTTGTTTTCTCTTTATTTTTTATTAGTTTTTAATATTAATTACGACAAAAGAATAAAATAGTGAGAAATCATAATGATCGATTTATGAGCTATTGCTTTGTGTGCTGCGGAAAATCTAATAAATTAAAATTTGTTTTAATAGGTCAGTCGAATTTAATTATAATCCTTAATAATCTTTGTATATTTTGAAAGAAATATTTTTAAAAGTTTTTAGCTCAAAGAAGTAAGCTTGATTTTATATAAAGGCAGATTAGTAACTGCTCGTGTTATTGAAAGAACTACAGTTATCTATTGAATATATACGATTAATTCAGTGAAAGAGTTCTGAACACACTTCACCCTTAGAAGATTCACTTTAACACATGATTGCCAGTGTAGACAATTAAGTTGGTTGGTCAGGAAGCTTAATTTGACAACATCCTTAACTTTGAAATTTATGCTTCAAATCCGTTAATCAAGCTTTTGCACTTTATAGCTCTACATACAACCCTTGTATTTTGTCTTTGTATTGTTGTGGAATTTGTTAACATTCTTTGGATTTTAAATAATGTTCCAAAAGTATTAGTGTAAACAAGTGTTAGCGAGAATATGCCTATTCTCATGTTGCTGTACCAGTAAAAAACTTTTTTGAAAATATTGAATAGGACAATTTAGTTCTCGTCAATATTTTGAAACATTTGATACAAAAACTTTGTTCAAATTTTTTTTAACTGCACTCGTGTCCATACAATTGGGGGATTCACAAGGTGTCATAAAGTCATATGTCTTAAAATAATAACATAAAAAAGACTGTTGTGAACAACCCCTCATAAATTAGTGTGTTATTTGGAATTTAAATCAGCTGATCTTAAACAAATATAAACAAATAAATATTTTCCTACAATCAAAATAGTTTTTAATTCTTATCCATGAATTAATAAGTTAAATTAAATCTTACCTGACTATTTTCCATTTTTTATACGCAAATCACAAATAATATTTTTTTTGTTTGTTTACCAAACCTCAGAGTCCAAAGCCGGTCTAATTTGACGCCGCAAGTATTTTGTGGCAAAAATTGCCAGCCGCGGGTTAAATCCGGATGTTTGCCTAATAAAACTATACCATCAACGGCGACTGCTACAAAAACATAGCCGCTCGGCTCAGCCGTTCACCGCATGTCTCTTCTTATTAATACGACATCACAATAAACATAGCAAGCAAAGTTTTATTAATTTAAGACACTTTTTGTTTACAAAGCAACAACACTATTTTTAAACCATTGTAAAATGTAAGAACATTATGACAATACAACATGATAGCCTTGTGAATACCCCAAATGAACATTTTGTTTTGCAGCATTTAGTTATTTTGTATGTCTTTTCTATTGTTCTTCTTCTTTTTAATGACAAGCTCACAAAAACTGTTTGTACACAAAACGAAATACACATCTTTCCTCTTTCACCATCAAAAACTCAAATGTTTCATAATATGGACGGGGACTTATGGAGCAGAGTTTGCCCCATCTAACTACAATTGTCTCTATTCAGAACGACTGCGGTTGCGTTAAAAGTATAATTTTTTTACGTGATTCATTTTTGGCTTTTGACAAAATGATAAAAAAAAGTACACAAGTAACGAAAGCCTCTAGTAATTTAATTCATGTAGAGTTTTAAATTCGTTGTAAAGCTTACAGACGTATTGAATTAACATGCAGTCTACAACTGACATGAAATGCTTAACATTAGTGTTAAGTATAGACTCAACATGTAAGAAGTTTTCTCATGTTATAACACGGTTGTTAATGCAAATGTTTTACCAACGCTTTTATAACATCAAGTTATAACAGCAAATCATGTCAGTTATAGACGGGCAAGCAGTATTGAACCATACATATTACATATATTTCAAGAAAACTCCTATAGGTATTAAGTTAGTTAAATTTAATAAATAATCCAAAAAAACATATTTATATATTTTCCTCATAGCCTTTTAATTTTGCGGATTTTAAATAAAAATCCTTAAATTTGTAAAATTTCTTTAATAATTTTAAATCTGGGATTTCGAAATGGCCAAAATTTAATTAATCATGCAAGATACATTTTCTCTAAAAATCAAACAGGTTTTTTAAAACTTTTTTAAAGATTTTTTATGCGCACCCTCGTATAATATTCAATACAAACCTCCAAAAAACAATGTAATTAGAAAATAAAAGAAAGCCTTTTCCTGGTTACTGCCTGAAAAACATACCTACTAAATTAAATATTATTTTTATTAGCATCTTAAAGTAAATTTTGTTTTCACAATAAATTTTAAATAATTTATCTAAGTTTTGCCCCATTCCGCTTCACTCTAATAATCAAATAATAAAAATATTTATTAAATTAAGCGCAAAAACAAACCAATCATCTTGTATAAATATGTATAGGTACATACTGTGTATGTAAGTTTGCTTGTGTAGTAAACTTTTATATTCGTACTACGAAAAACAGAACAACCATTTAAATCGAAATAACTACAAAAAATACGATCACTATAGCAGCAGAAGCAACAGCAAAGTAAAGCATTAGCCAAGAGGTAGAGCCGAGACCACACACGTTGTACAAGTCGCGCGCGCAATCTGTATTTGGTTGAAAGGACCACCCATGTTGTTTGAAATTAAGGACCACACGCAAAGCATTTGCCATACGAGATCAAAAACAACAACAAACCCAAATGAAACGTAACACAACGAAACGAAGAAAAAACGAATAAAGTAATAAAAAAAAATAACAACGAACACATCTCTCTTCTTTTTCTCTCAATTAAGTTTAATTTCTATCAGGGATGGAAAACTCACATCTGAAAATTTAACCGATAACAATTTTTGAAGAATTGTTCTTGGAACACAAACGTAGGAAGTTGGCGCAACTTTCACCCAACCATTCACCCACAATTCCGCCGTTAACGTATTTTGCTTTCTTTTCCAAAAAATTAGCCGAATTATGAAAAAAATTACCTGGGAGTTTTTTTCCTTTTCCTATTTTTACAATTGAATTTAAATAGCAAAAATGGGAGAATTGAAACAAATCTCGGGGAATTTTTATTGATATTTGGGCTGAATATTAGAAAATGCCAAATTTTTTTTAATGTTATTTATCTTTTGTTTTGTTATACATATATTTTAAAACACATACATATGTAAATAAGATTTCATTATTAGTTTTCTCTTTTTTTTTGACAATATGACCGGCGTGTGAAATAGAATTGGATCTAAGTCAACGTTCGTTTGCGCCAGCTTTTCATGGGTGTGCTGGAAATCGCAAACGTAAAACGCAAGAATTTGGAAGTTGTTTTTAATACACTTTAAATCTAATTTGTATAATTTTTTTCATAAAATTCTGTTTAATAGAGAAATATTTGTATAATATTAATCATAAAATTGTTTTATTATAGAAAACTTATTAAAAACGACTTTTAAAATTTTTGCGTTTTACGTTTTCGATTTCCAGCAAACCCCTGTTTGTGTGTATTTGCATTAAATAAACCTAGGGTTATGTATTTTTCGGGTTAAAAAGTAAAGTTAAATAAAACACACATAAAGCGAAATACAATGTCATTCAAATGATCGCCTCTAGATTGGTTGCAGCATTCGATCCTTTTGAGGTAGTCACCGACCACTTTTTCGCATATTTCGGGCGGTATCAGCGATAACTTGACGAATGTTGCCTTCCAAATGTTTCAACGTTATGAGATTAACCGCGTAGACATAGTCTTTGACGGCGTCAAATCGCATAATCTTGGTGGCGAATTGACGTCGCCAAAACGTGAAATTACACGTTCTGAAAACCTCTCATGTAAAAAAGCCAAAATCAGTCGTGTTGTGTGGCCCGTCTTGTTGGAACCATATATCGTCCAGTTCATAATCTTTAATCGCAGGCGAAAAAAACAACGAGTTATCAGCAGTTGTTTCGACAAATTCGGTTTATCCGCTTCACTTTCACTAGCATAATTTTCGGTTCGCACATTGCGAGGATACACACACCTGACCACATCTGGAACGCTTTCGGTTTCTTAAATTTTTTTTGTAATCTTGGCAATTCCTTTCACAGTATGTCGATTATGACGACCGTACTCACCTGTAAATGCTCGAAAAGTGTGTCCCGTTTGAACCACCACTTTTATTTTAACTATTTTACGCGATTTTCGGTTGTTAAACAATCCATATTCGTAAATTGCGAACAGTTCACTTAATAACTGTAAAGAAATTACACTTAAGTTGACAGATATTTAACAGGTGAAAGCGTTGCTAGACCTGCGGTTTTGAAAACATTAAGTGGATAACCCTGTAGGTTTTAATATGGCAACGTATCCACGTCGTACGCAACTACGTCCTTGCTAGACTGGCGGTTTGCAAAACATTAAGTGGATAACCCTGTAAGTTTTAATTTGACAAAGTATTCACGTCGTACGCAACAACATCCTTACGGTGCAATTGAGCTTCTTAAACCAATATTCTTTAATAAACTTTTCAGTCGAATTTGAAAAATTTTTTTAAAGTTTCCTTTAATACTGGTCTTGTGTTTTTTTTTCTTCTTCGACTGGCGGCGACGGTCATTCCATTTTTGCGAGGGTAACCTGCCGTATATATGAATTAGTTGAAGAGTCATTTATACTACGGAATGTGCCGTTTACAAGCTCTTTTCCTATTTCTGATTGTTGGCTGAAATGCTTACTAGAGACAAAAAACAGATCTCCAGCTTCTCTGTCCTTGTCCTTCCTGTAACCGTAATTCCCTTCGTATATCGCACAAGTCCGAAAAATTTATAAAGCCGGAGGTCTACACTGCAATGCGTTTTCCTTGCCTGGTTTCAATTAACGAGAGTAATTTTTTCCAGAGCATTTTATATGAAAAGAATAAACAAACGAACACATATACAATGAACAGCAACAAAACAACATTGCTAACATGCAAAACAACATTTTTTATAATCAACAGCAATTGCAAAAACTAAAATAACAGCAGCAATATTTATTAATATGTAAAAATAAACATTAAAACGAATGGATGTCGTCCGAATGAAAATGAGAATGAATGATGATGATTGTATGAATGAGAATAACTGTTATTAACATTTTATTTATTGTACATACATATGTATGTATGTATATATAATGTAACAGAAATTGCCATTTTGCATGCGATTTTATTTACATGAAAATGTTTGAACGATTATAAGCAGGAAAACCGGAAATAGGCTTTAAAAAGCGTTATGCGCATTTAATATGCAGTAAAAACCTGTAAATAATCGCTTAAAATTGTTTTAAATATGCCCTGGAAAACAGAAACGGCTTCCTTAAAAACGAAATATTCAGTGGGCCGAACTAAATGTAGCACAAAGTTTCTATTTCGGAAAGAAGTTTGTATAGGGACTATGAAATTATGATCGATTTTCAATATTATTTCTCCTTGTTGCAATTAAAACAGACTTACTTTATTCTAAATTCCGAGAAATGTTTACTAAACTTGGACCGGATTGGATTGGACAAGTGGGCGTGTCTCTTTCCATACAAAGACATTATAGATTTCTGTATAGGTAGGTAGGTATCTGGAGAACTGCAAGAGTCAAAACAAATTTTGCGATCGTCATCTAAAAACAGGCAGTTAACTAACAATTTTAGTAATTATTAAGTTAATTTATTAAATTAACAAGTTTTTAAAAAATATTTCTAAATACATATAATGAAAATTAATGATGGATATAGTGAGCGTTCTGTTTATTTATTGAAAACAATAAAAAATTTTATATAAACCTTATGTTTTTTTATAGTTTCGCTTAAAAAGTAAAAAAAAAAACTTAGAAGACCACCAACATTGAATGATTCTTTTTTATTGTTCTCAACCTTTATAGTTTTTGTTTGTTTATGTTTGGTCATCTCGACGCCAAAAAATGGGGAAAAATTGATAATTTTATTTGCCTGAGACATAAAAGGTTTTTAATGAGCAGTATTTTTAAAACGAAATACATATATTTTAAGCAAAAAAAAAAAAAAACACTGAAAAAAATTCAATAATAAAGCAAACACATTAACGTTCTTACCTCATAATCGCTAAAATTATCACAAATAATCACTGAAATAAGTTAGCGGAGTGTAAATGGCGTTGCGAAAAATCAAATGCAAATGCTTTTTTGCAAATGCGAAAAATTTGCTATTCTGAAATTTTAATAACTGTAAATAATTAAAGCAAAATGCAATAACATTTTAGCATATAGGTAGTATGGACTGTCGTACATTCTAAATAAAAACGCCAAATAAAAGAAAAAAACTTTGTGAATTAATTACAAGAAAATCGCGAAATGATTAACAAAATCCTCTTACTTTGTGTAATAGCCTTTTCACACTTGTCAACATTTAACATTAACTTGCGAAGATGTTGAAATTTTCCCATAAGAAATACATTGAGCTAAAAATCAAAATTGTTTAACATCTTTACAAAATGTTCCTATACCATTGTATTCCAGTCTGCATCTTCCGATTATTTAAGTGTTATCACTAGAAAAGTGGCAATAAATTCTATTATGGCATCACCGACAAAATGGAAGTTACTTTGAAAGCAGCGTTTTGGAAGACTTATGTTTTAAGTGTGAATGCGTATTTCACATTTTCAACATCTTCCATGCGTTCCTGCGAAATGTATGCAAGAGTACAAAGGGTATTAGGGAAAAAATAATTTAGAAAAATGGCAATTCTATAAATCGCTAGAATAACAAATTCAAAAGAAATTACCAAAAACTTATTACAGAAAAGCCATTAAAGAAAAAAAACTCTTATATAAAAAATTCACTCATTTAAGAAAAAAGCCAAGTTAAAAAAATTTACTGAAACAACTTGCCATTGTCTTGTCTTAATGTTTTACTAGTCTTTAAAAATAAAAAATGCTTAAATTTTGTAAATTAAAAAAAAAAACTATTTTAACATTAAACTTTATCTCCAGGTAAAACGTAATTTTAAAAAATGTAGAAGACTTCAGAAATTTTGAAAAATATTACCAGTCATATTCATAAAAAGTTCTTATTTTAAGATTATAGTATGTAATAACTATCAAACGCTTTTCGTCTTATAAACCTCTTATAAAAATTTGTATTCATAAAAGTACATTAACTGCTTTTTTACTATTAACTGTTTGTAGCGATTTTGTGTATAAGTATGGCAACTTTCTTTAAAATTTGCTGCCATTTTATTGCTAGTGATGCATGAAATTTCTATTCGGTTCACATGATATTCTATATTTAATTTTTTTATATTTTTTTTTTAATTGTAAACTTAAAAAATTATTCTTATCAAATAAAACTACATATTATTTAAGTTTCTGAACAAAATGTTGCCGAAAGCTAACATAAAAACATTTGTTTGAGCCTTTTCTAAATATACGATAAGAAAGTTGGTATTCGAATAAAAAGTTTGTTTACTTTTATGATTTGTTTTTTTATTTTTTTTTTAATATTTTTGAACAATAATTTGTTGCATTTGAACCTGAACAAGACGAATTCATACAAGGTGGTCTTATTTTGAAAACGTTTACAACACTGTAAAATATTTTAACGTTGTGTCAAAAATAATACAGCACTGTAGTAAACAATTTAAACAAATATATAATTTTTTTTTTTATGTTAAATAGTTTGTTTAAAATGCAATAATTTAAAACATTTTAAATTTTATAATTTTAACCGAAAATGATAAAATATAGTAAATATTCCCCAGAATCACATGAACGGTATATAATTTGACACAAGGTTAGTAATCAGCTGTTGCTTACGTAGCAAGATAAGGTCACCTGGTGTAAATTCGCCTTGAACCTGAACATATTCATTTAAATCAAATTTTTTTAATAAAAAATAATATAACTTTCAATTTGTTGTCTAAAATAAAAAAAAAATTAGTAAAATGTATTTAACATGTCCTTATAAATAAATCAAAAATTTTTTTTTTATTATTGTTCAACATATTTCACAAAAATAATATCATAAATTGCAAACCCTTATCAAAATCTCCTTTTATTTTTGGTTTCAAGGAGGGCAAATCCAACAACAAATTTTCTTACATTATGAATGGTTTATTAAAGGTTTAATTGACTTTGTTTCGTTTATGAATACGACTTTAGGAATTTTTGCTTAAAAACGGTTAATTAATCATCAATAAGTTTTTATGAATACGGCTGTAAACATTTACAATATTAAAACAAAATCAGAAAAACTCCTAAAAAAAATAATACTATTTTTGAAATAAATTCTGATATTAAAGAAAAATCCAAATTTCACGATGTCAAGAAATTTTAAAAATATCTTAAATTTTGTTTAACTATAAACCAATAAACCGTAACTCCTCATAAGTTTTTTCTATTTAAATACAATTGAATCGCTAAGGGCAGAAAGAGAACCAAGGTTTAAAAAACTACAGTCGAAACCAAAAACTGTGAAAAAAAACGTAAATTTGTGTACAACTTTTCGCTTGTTGAGTTGATTTACCAGCGGCTGTTTATATTTAATGAATCAAAAGTAAAAGCAACAGTTTTTTTTTTGCCAATGACAAATGAAGAAGTGTAAGAAATGGCAGTTTTTCTACTTTGACTGCAGTTTTTTAACCTTTATGTGTCCGGGATTGTAAACTTACGTTGACGGTCGGAACTCTACATTTGTAGCAAATATGAATTTGTATGGAACACTATGTCCACATATGAAAAAACACTTGTAAGCAGAGTGTTATGCTTTAATGCATATTTATAAAATATAATAAAGTCAAATATACAAGAAAGTAAAGAATAAAAAAAATTCTATATGACGTGTTCGACATGCCGCATGCAACAAAAAAAATCGAGTTAAGTAAAAGAGTGATGTGAATTTCCATAGATTTTATATGAAGTCTACATATGTATGTAGACTACCGGCCAGGAGATGGTCATTTTCAAAAGTAGGTTCTGGGGAGCGCTGTAAATTATTTTGTAAACGTGTTACTGGCCAAAACTGCTTAGAATTGATTTTTAGGAAGCTACTGAAAATTTCAGAACCTGTTGTTGTGAAGAAATTTTTTTCATTAAACTTTTTCTGCTTAAATGCTACAAATGTAGACTACCGACCGAAAACATTCGTTTTGAGATAATCAATTAAAACAGTGTGGTTAATAATATTAAATGCAAGTTTTATGTTCTCAGCTTTCTAGAGGGCAGACAGAACTGACTTTAATTTGAAGTTGTCTAAGATGCCACTTTTTACACTGGTTTCTTAGCAATACTTAAATAAAAAGGTACATGAATTAAATTTCAGTAGTTCCCTGTCTGCACTTAGTGATTCAATTGTAAAAGGGAAATAATTCCCAGGGAATTTTTATTTATAATTGGGTGCAATATATCCATCCAAAGAATTCAGCAAAATGCGATTATTACAAACAAACAAAAATTACACAAAGAGTTAAAATTAAAAGTGTTGCTAATAAAACTTTCTGCTAGAAACGATTAAAAATAAAACCACTTACTTACTCACTCATTTTTCTTCAAAATATATATATAAAGATTACAAATAATACATTTATCTTTATCAGGCATGTCACAAATTCCGATCGGAATGGTTTTAATTCCGTATGTTCAATTCCGATCGATTTAGTTTTAGCTTCTTTAGATTCCGATCGATTTTGCTAAATCGTTTAACAATTGTATATGGCAACTTTACATAAAAACAATATGATTTTTGTGTTAAGTATGGCAATGTGCAGAAAAAAGTGGTTTGTGAGGAAAAAAAGGTGGCAACGCAACGGCAAAGAATTTATTATGTTTTTAATAAAATCAATATAAAGTAAAATAAATAAATCAAAAGTGTGTTATTTCTTCAATCTTTATCATAAAAAATATTTATTTATCCATAAAAAATAGTTTTAAGTAGTTTTTTCGGTTATAAAATACTGAAACAACCAATTCCACTTAGACAACCAAAAGTGGTTTCATTCCGAAAAAATTTTTCGTTTTTCGTTTTCTGAAGAAGCAAAATACGGAATTAAAACCACTTTCGATTGGAATGGAATTCTATGATAGGCCTGTATATTTTATTTTTAACAATAATCCGTATTGTGGTTATTTTGTTGAACTGTTTATGGTTTTTAAACCAAATTTTGATTAGGCTAAAGTTCATCAATATTAATTTTCATTAAATTATTTTTATGAAGAAATGAATTTTACAACATGAAATTAATTAAAATTGATTGATAATTTTTCGTTCTTGACAGACGCTGGGCCCGAACCCAGGCGTTTTTACGGACAGGTTATCCTTACATGTTTCAATCGCAACCACTCGATCTCTTCAGAGCGGTTTTGCCGTTTAACACTCATAGGCATCGACGACTGCTGGCAGTCAATAGTCAAACGTCAATCTTTAAACCAAATTGTATTTAACTTTTGGTAGATCGAAATTTGCTTTTTTTGAATGATTATCGATTTTAATTGATTTACATGTTCTTCCTTACTTCTGTTTTTCGTACTTTTTGTCATATTTAAAGGTTCTAATTTTTAAATTTTATATTCCACCTTTTACAAATCGCCCAGAAGAACGTATACAAAATATTTGTCAGTGTAACTTCCCATATAATTGTTGCAAAAAAATAAAAGGTTCTCAAAATTGTATTCGTTTCTTATACGCGCGGTAATTATGAATATTTTTTCATGTTTTGAAAATGTTTACCGTTTTCATATTGGCGACGACTTTAAGACGCCTTCAGTTGATTCTTATGCTTTTAATTGTATTGCTGATCACTGTTATCAACGTTATTCCAAAAATATCGCTTAAACAGAATTGAAAAAACAGCTAAAAAAAAGAAATAATAAATGTTTATAATAATTCTGTAATATTATGAATGATCACGATAGAAAAATTCTGAAAACGGATTTGTATTAAGCGCTTTATATTCCATATATTATTGACAATGACAATTTGAAAAATAAAAATGCTTTTAGTTGTGTAAATGCAGTCAATTGAAATGAAGTGTAAAACAACTTCAAACATGTAACTGCAGCTTACAATTTTCCCTCTAGCTGTGTATTTAAATTTTCATTTCAGAAAATAGCTTATTACAATTCTTATGAAAAGTTTTTCGTGTTTTCTTGTTTTTGTTGTTGACAATGACATCTTACAGCTTTCAATTTAAATGAGTTTTGTGTTAAAAACTTAAAAGTAAAATTTTTACGTGTAACTGCAGCATTAGCTTAAAAATGTTCCCACAAAGTTTGATTAAAAATCCCTTGATTTGACAAGAAATTAGCTAAATTGGCAACAGTGTTGCTGATAGTAATCATGCTGTATGAGTAGTCTAAAATGTTATTTTTTTCTTTGCTTAAATGATTTTTTTTTTTACAATAAAAAATATATCAAAAAATATTTTTTTCGTTACAACCTCACCAAAGGGGTTTTTTTATATTTTGAACCATCTGGATTCAGTAGTTTTAAATTTATCTTCAAAATTTTAGCCGATAGAGATGTTTAAAATTATCTTTCGTGTGGTATTTTTTACGACTTTTAATAAGGAGGTTGGTAATTTTTATTGAGATTTTTCTACGGTTTTATTTTGCCATTTTTATATTTTTTATGATATTAAATAATGTCATTAGGCATTTTTATGATCACTTTTTAGTAACGAAATGTTACACATACAGGCTAAAAATCGTACGTTGATTTAAAAATTAAATAAATTTTTATGGGAGAACACCCAGATGTTTGGTTTTGCTTAATAAAGGTTTATAAGTTTAAAAGTTAGTAATAAAGTTAATTTAGAAGTTGATGTTTAAAAAGATAACGTGAGCTTTCTTCGATTTAGATTATCTTGATATTTGAGTTAAACGAAAGTTAAATAGTTAAAACTAAAATTACCACACAGTTGCTTAAAACTGCTTTAAGTCCCCTACACCAAGATAGGAAAGTATTATGCGTTTGTGCTGATGTCTGTTTCAAAAGAATAACTACATTTAAGTTCACCTATCGATTTATGCATAGTAATTTTCTGATCTGATTTAATGGGTTTAGCGTTTTAAGTGCAATTTTTTTTATTATTTGAAACTTTATTTGAATTGGTCAGGAATTTATCAGAGCTCTCATCCCCGGAAATCGCTTACAGCCGGACAAATCTCTTAAAAACTTTTGTATCGATTTTTTTTAACTTTTATTTGAATTTTTAAGGCAAGAATTCTGTAAATAACGGTAAACTATAATTTTAACTCCAAAATTTCATATATTTTAGAAAATTCGAACTATGTTCGAAAATTGTATTTATTTTTATACTCATTTTTATTTTTTTTGCCATTTTAGCAAAGATTTCATTCAATATTGACATAAAAGTAAAAAATATTTTTGTGTATTTTCGAAGAACTGAAAACATATCAAGCTCTAATAGAAAAATTATGTAACAAAAAAAAAAAAATGAAATTTTACAGGAGAAGGTTTTTTTTAAATATTTTTGCTTAAAGTCTAGGGTTAGATTTTTAGAGATGATTTGCATCATCAAAAATTCCAAGAAAAAAAAAGTTAAAACCGATTAAGCGGCTTTCACAAATCGTAGTTTTAATAGGTTTATTTTTGATGAGGTTTTGCGATTAAAATTTTACATTGTAAAGATGCACGAAAACTTTGGAACATTACACGAAATCGTTTGTCATTTCGCATCACGAAATTCTTGCGTACAATGTAAGAAATGCGTTAGTAAAATACAATATGTATAACTTTTTAACATTAACAAAAAAAATTTGTATATTTTACGAAATATTTGTGTTAATTGCATCGAAGTCATTGTATTTTCGAAAAAAATGGTTAAATATTTAGTGTTCTTAGAAAATTATTTTTGTTTTTCTGTGAAAAATTATAATTTAAATATTATTGAATTGAAAAATTTTCCATTAAAAAAATTTTCAAATCAGAATTAATGAAGAATGAAATTTATGATGTATTTAATCAAAATATTTTCAATGAACTTTGAAAAAAAAAATATCGTAAATAACAATATGTATAAGGAGTTCCAAGCGAATATTTGCACCATTGAAGTTTTTTTCTATTATGAAAACTACCAATTTTTTTATCCTTTCTATTTTTAAAACAATTTTTAGAAGAATTTTTAATATTTTTTAGAGATTTATTTCAGTAACCAAGTATTTCAGGGACATTCTTTTGTATAAAAATCCTTCGTTAATTATAAACTCTTCCCCTCTTATGCAAAAAAAGATAAAGTTTGCAGTAGTTCAGCACCGCTTTAAGCCCAGCAAAAGTGTATGGGCAACAAATTTGAACTTTAACTTATTTTTTTTGCATTTGTACGGTATTTTACGAAATTTTATTATTATTATTAAATAGTAGGTATGTTATACGATATAAAACATTTTGTAA
Organism: Pollenia labialis; assembly: GCA_949318255.1. Lineage (NCBI taxonomy): Eukaryota > Metazoa > Arthropoda > Insecta > Diptera > Polleniidae > Pollenia > Pollenia labialis. The sequence continues at coordinate 132,375,329 of OX439143.1, read as the reverse complement.
TATTTACGAAAAATATGACTTTGAAAGAATTTGTAACTTTCTTAAAATTAAAAAATGCTAAAGTAAACTTTTTTCGTATTATATACGAAACTTTTGTAAATATGTAGACCAAAAAAAAGTATCAAAATTAGCCACAGAGTCACAGAGTAACAGAAGCGTCACGAGACAGAAAATATTGTGTTTTTTTGTCTTTACCTTCGAAAGCTGTCCTTTTTGTTTTGATCACGCAATTTGTGTTGATTGGAGCGGCCACTTTCTACACAATGCCACTTCAATACCCAAAAAACCCTTTCTTTCACTTTCTTCGAAAGCTGCCCTAATTTTTCTTACGTCACTATTTTTTTCTCTGTATGCTCTTTTGCTGCTATGGCCCGTAAAGATGGACGAGGTGTTAAGGCCCTTTTACTTCGTTTACTTCCTGGCCTAAAAAAAACTACATACCTGCCTTTATTTCGCAGCAATTGGCGGTCTTTTTGACGTTTGTTGTTTTAAGCTTTCAAAGGCTATAATTTAGAGGAAATACGGGAGCCATAAAATTAAGAAAAAAAAAAAAAAATTTTAAAAATACAAAACACCGTCTTCTTCATCATCGTCAGAAGCAAGCACATCCAACGACCGTAAAACTAATAAAAAAAGTGTATATTAAAGGAACACAGTCGTATAATATGAAAATAACAAAAATTAAAAAAAAATCAAGCCTAAAAATATCGGTAACCAATACGAAGAACAAGATTCGATCGAACATTGTTGCAAAGGTCGTTTATGTTTGTACGTTAGTGGTAGGATGGCTGCAGTCAGACACGGATGGATAAAAATGTTGTTTGCTGTCTTCTTGTAAATAATGTTGTATACAATGTACACACGTAGTTAATGCAATTATAACAGAACACACGTACTAAACAATGTTATCGATTATTTAATGTGAAACCAAACTGTCACATTACATTTTACATGATTGTATATGGGAATTTTAGGAAAACCAAAAGTCATATTTCTCAAATGACTCATCACTTGTTATGCACATATAAATACATACATACATATTTCTAAGTGCTGGGATGTAAGGAAAATAGCTTTTGAGGATTGTTATTGGACTTAAGCGGCTCATACACTTGCAATAAAATTGTTCAATTTTACGTATTGTACAATTATATCGCAAATGTGTATGTGATATTCGAAGGTGACACAATATATTGGCAACAATCAAAAGACTTTGGATTTTTATTGCACAACGAAATTAATGTGAAATGTGTTGGCAACATTGTACAATGCTGTTTATGTTATTCCTATAGGTTATGTTCACCTTTTTATTGAATAAATTAAATATTTGTGCGAATTATTGCATAATATAGGACGAAATGGAAATAATATGGCGAATATCATATACATATTTGATTATATTAACAATTTAATTGGGATATAAAATATAAAACAAACAGGAGAGCTATTAGCGGCTGTGACAAATCTAAATATCCTCCACCTAGAGTTCGAATAGTTAAGGAGTGGGCTCTATAAATTTTTAGCCAATCTTCATAAAACCTTACCGCATAGTATTATAAATCGTTGCCTAATTTAAATAAAATACCCTGATTTCTTTCATAAATATTATATGGCGCATTCAAGGCGAATTCAACTACAGGTGGTGTCAAAACGCCATCTGATTTTTACAGTTCCAATCAATTTGTTTTGATTTGTAAGGGCTTTTCGAAAGACCTCTTTTTATGGAGTCTATGGCAGTTTATGGACCAATTTTCACAAAATTTTAGTACGATTTTCAGTCATATAAAACATATCTGTGCAATATTTGAACTCTCTTTGCTCCATTTTAACTTGCCCTAAACTGTTAGTTGCAAACTTGATTTTTAGGATTGACAACACTTTTTTTGCCAAAATGTCAGCAAATTCCATTTTTAGGATTGATATTAAAACACATTTATGTTTTTAATCGCTTTAAATACCAAATTCATTTCTTCACTAAACACTTAAATGTAACTTAATTCACCGTTTTGGTACATTTAAATTCATTTTAAGTTTCCATTGGAAAATTTTAGCAAGGTGGTCTCAATATTAAACCAATACAACAACAACAGGCAAAGAAATAGCAGACAACTGTTTTTTGACGCCACCTTGTAAATAAATACACTTTTTTCTGATTTTTTTTGTATTAAGTAGTGCTACCATACTTTTATCTTAATTAAATAAGACTTTTTAAACAAAACTCAATAAATAAAAATTAACTTAATATTGATTTAAATATTATCCTGAAAATTGGGCATAAGTTGTAATTCTCTTGAGAAACCTTTTTTGAGTTCTATGTATAACAAACATATTTTTTTTAAACCTAAATCGTTGCTTTTATATCGGATTCCGTAAGAATTGAATTTTACAGAACCAGTTTTTGAATCTTCACTTTTTTGCTTTAATTTTCGTTAAGCAAATAAGCATTATAAACTTCTAACTTCACTTAAAACATTAACACCAGAAGCAAATGTATTCATAACTGTGACTTAGTTTTCTACAACATTTATCATAAAAACATTCTATAGATAATTAATGAAAAAGTTTGTAGGCATGTAGTATATCTTGAGATTCACTTTTTCATACAACGTGTGTGTTTAAAAGATATCCCACGCATCGTTACCAACCAAAAGAAAATATCATAAACCATGATTGTAACAACAATCAGAAGGACTGACACTTTCCACAAAGATATTTTTCTTTCAGAAAGAGAGTAAAAAGATAAAGAGAAAAATAGCATTATGTGCAAGATGCTAATAACAATAAAGCAAATGAAGACAATAATAAAGATAAAATAAAAAAAACCTTGCCAAAGACAAACGACACCTCAGACAGCTTGACAACAATGAAATCCGATGAATACATCACAGCGTTAATATATTTCAAACTGTCAAAGCTGAATAGGAATCTGAGAGGTTTTACGTTTCACTCAACGACTTTATGATAAGATACACACATCCATTCATCCATCCGTCCATCCACCTCTTCAATTTTAACACACATATTCTTTGATAAACAATTTACTTTAGGAATAACAAAGATTTTTTTTGTTTAAAATACCTTTTTAGTACCATATTTAGTAAAGAAACAATTAATATTAGTTCTCGTTGTATATTGTTTAATTTGTTCGACCTACCGCAGATGAAAAGGAATTTTAATATCAGAAATATACATACATATATTTAAAGTTAATACATATTTGGAAATCTAAGGGTATGAAATTAAATGTGTCAATTAGGTACGTCCTACACTTAAGTTAAATAGGTATGTATCTGACATATTTCAAACAAAATTTCTTCTTGTAAACAAAAAAAAAAATTAATTATCAAGGTTTCTTTCAAATGTGCTAAATACCCATTTCATACTAGTATTGAGAAACTGAAATTTATTGTTGAAGGGACAAGCTATTCCTATGCGCATTTCAATGGTTGCTTAGGCCAGATCGTCAGGAAACTTCATCCAAAGATTTTAGAAAAGCTAAAGATATTATACAAATAAAACTGTTAAGCGAATAAGAATTATAAACCTAAGTTTTACTTGTAACAATATCAAAGCTTAAACAAAAACAACAATAATAAACAGTGAGCTTATCTTTTCTTACAGTCCCGACTACAATTGGTTGATTTTTTGTCAACTCTAAATGTAGTTGTAAGTGGGTAAAGAAAAAACAAAAACAAAAACAAATTACTTTATTTTATTTTGCCAGTTCAGTTTATTTACTCTGCCACATGCATATTAGTTATTAAAGTTTTTCTTGGGATTCAAAAATTAATTAACAAGGTTTCTTTCAAATGTGCTAAATTCCCATTTCATACTATTGAGAAACTGAAATTTATTGTTGAAGGGATAAAAAAAAATTAATTATTACAAACATTTTCAAAAATATGTGTTTATATCTCCGATATTGTGCGATAGGATACTAGTCCTACACAGAGGGAAAAAAAATCTGGTATACAAATACCAAAATTGACACCATTCGTTGTCAAAAGTGAGCCAACTACGTTTGTGTTCAATTTGATGACAGATGGTGTCAATATTTTTTAACCACCACGTTGTGATTTTGTCACATTTTTTCAAGGTTCTCCTTCATATCCAAGGAACATAATGCTTTCTTCACTGTTTATAATGTTTTTTTTTTTTACTTTTTAGTTTTATAATTTTAAGTCTCACTCATTTTATTTCACTTAAAAAATTTGCGCTTTATACTTTCGGCGAAAACAAAAGTTGTTTGTATATACGCTATTAATAATGACAGTGCGATACATATTTGACAATGGTACGTTTTTTATCTTTCGGTCCAATTTCACAACATTTTGTTGAAAATTTTACAACAAATCGACCCCTTTGCGCGAAATTATCGTATATGCCAATTTTTTTTTGAAATTTAGTTTTTGATGCAATCTTGTTCTACATTCAAAGAGACGTCACTAGGCAAAATATTGTACGCGAATTCCACTTCGTATTTTCTTATCTTATCTAAGCACATGTACATATATTTGAATTTTGATATTGCAAGTGAACGCAGAAAAAAGTAGAAAAATGTATGTCCTGTAAAAGTTGGTATTTGTAACATACGATAATTTCGCGCAAAGGGGTCGAAATGTTGTCAAAATATTGACAACACTTTGTAATCAATTTATTACCATTGGTTGACAATTTTTTAACGTCTTTTTTCGCTCTGTGTAGGCTACTTCCACACTTCCTGTATCGCAATTCATGTCTTCTCGAAATGCCTATTGGATCGACTTGAAAATTACCTTATTTTCATACTAAGTAAATGATAAACCAACATTTTCCAAAATATATCTCCGATATCGCGCAGAATCTGGTCGAAGAGGTTATGGTCCTGGAATATTCTAGTCCTAGGCTACTTTCACTCTGTTGGAACCGCATTTATGTCTTCGCAAAATACCCATCAGACCCACTTATATTTGACCCTTTTAAAATGTGAATATCTATATTCGTTTAACAGCATGTGGAACGTATGTAACATTGGTGTAGGTCGTATTTCACCGAAATTTTTGCTTTCAGTAACTTATTCAAAGTTTAACTCTATCCAATTTCGTAACGGACTAAAAAAATGGTTTCGTTCCTACAGAAACGGTTATAAACCCAGGTTCATGAATCCAGAAATTAATGGGAGTTCGCTGACTTAAACTCAAAATATTTTCGAATTTATTTCTTTGACTTGGTTTACTTTAGCTCTGAGCCCTCAATATTATTTCGGATTAAAAATAATAAAATTTGGATTTTGAATGTGGTAAGAATACCCACCATTAAATCACTTAAATAGTTTAAAACTTGCTGACCAGTTGTTTACCTGTGCGCTATGTACTTAAGAACTTGGTTTCCCGGCTCTAAGATGATTATCCTTTACAAGGGCTCTGCAATTTTATGGGATGAGGGCTCAGTTGGCGTTGTGGTAATAAGCAAGGCAGACTTTTGGCTTAAAAAATATTTTGCTTGTTCAGGTTTATCTATTTAGTTGTTTCAAAACCGACGGCCTGGCAAGGCTAACAGCTGTTAAATATCTACTATCTGAATCAAGTTTTTCTTGATAGTCTTTTACATAAACTGCTTGTCAAAATTAACATAAATTGGAAGCTGTGACGTGGCGGCACTCAATTTGTAAGCAATTTACTTTTAATATTAAACAATTTATAAAGACAATCTTGTGATCAGCTGTTAAATTGAAAGTAAAATTGCCAAACAAATAGAAAGGTAAAATTGAAAGCAATCTCGTGGTCAATTCAAAAAGAGTGAGTGTGTTAGTAAAAATGAGAGTGCTTTGCAAATTGAAAGGCAAAACTTGATCGTGTGGCCTCTAAGTTAGTGAATGGTTTATCCTTTACGAATATGGTTCGTAAAAGTTGTTACTACAAAAGTTGTGATTCAAACGTGGCCACTTTTCGAGATTTTACTGTACAAGGAATTGGCAAGATTTGAATAAAATTTTAATTCTGCTGGTGAAAGCGTGACAGATAATCGGAATTTGTCGATGCCACGGCGTTCTCGACAGTTGGGCATATCTTCCGACTTTTTGTTGACCTAGAATTAAAGTTATGAACTGGACGATATGTGGCTTCAACACGACAGTGCCACGAGCCTCACAACACGAACGATTTTGTCTATATTGCATGGGAAGTTTCTAGAACGTTTAATTTTACGTTATTGTGACGTCAATTGGCCACCAAGATCACTTTTGCAATGCAAATAGTACTGAAAAAAGTACAATTGTACTAACTTTATCATCCCTGGGCCGGCCTAATCTCAATGTAATAATTTGGTAGCACTTTTACATTGTGGCAACATTGTCAGTTGAAGTTAAGCCCAAAGTACAAAATTAAAGTATTGTAGGTATAGAATTGTGTAGTGTGTATTGGTGGCAAAAAATGTTCAAAATTATTTCAAACACACATCACATTGTTGTTGCCTTCCTGGTGTAAATGTGAAAATTAAAATTGTATTTAGTCATGCCATATCATTTTATAAAATGTTTTTTAATTTTTTTTTTATATACTGGCGCTTACTTTGATCTTTCCCCCCTGCGTACTACGTAAAAAAAATGCCGGCATAATAATGCAATCCATACACACTCGCCTGAAAAAAGGCCCATACATTTAAATTATTGATAAAGATCACATAATATTTATAGAGAAAACTTGCTAATATAACAACAACAACAACAACAACAGCATGTACATTCTACTGGAAAACGTCTTCTGTAGTACAAATATGATTTGTTTGTTGTTGACTTACAAATAAATTGTTGTTTACAGTCGATTTTAACTTTGTTTTTGCATTAGGAAAAAATTTGTATGATCGATGAGTTTTAATGATCATTACGAAGAAAAAAAATCTTTATTAAATATTTGTGGGTAATTTTGATATTTCACCATTAAACGTGGATGTCTGTTTGGTAGAGGCAGGCTGGCGTTATCATAAAAATAAAAAAAATAAATAAAAATCAGGAACATGAACAAAAATACTGCCTGGGGTGTTTTAGCAGTCATTCAGTCGGTCTGTTAGTTAGACAGTAAATATGTGTGAATGTTTTTCATATTTGCTGCTGTTTTTATCTATACATATTTCATATTTGTTTGTATGTAAAATTTTTGCCAATACAACAAATAGCCATTCGGTCGGTAGCTTATGTTGATTTAACATATCACTTGACCACCCTGAAGTTAGGAGAAGAATTTTCGAGTAAACATCACCAACATCATCAGCAACAAAAACATAAAACATTTTGCCTGCAACAAGAAATGTAACTAAGAAAAATGGGACCATCTAATAACTAGTGTTATATATTGTGTAATATATTTATCGGGTTACACGTACCCTTACAAAGTGATACATTTTTCTAAATTACAATGGAACAAAATAATCATTTTGTTGTATGTTAAGCAATAAGAACGATTAAAGTTAACAGTAAGAAGTTACGTCTTAATCTGTAAGAAATAGATTTGTTTTACTTTTTTACGGTTAGGTAACTGTTAATGTTACTCCCGACTAACTGAGCCTTTACACTCAACACTAATGTGTATTTGGCGTGTTAAATATTGAATGCAAAGTTTGTACTAAAAGCGATATTCACCACGGTTGTAGCAATCAAATTTTCAACATTAAATTTTCTTTGAATTCCAAAAGCGTTATGTTGCTGTTAATTTTTCTTGTGCGGATTTTGATATTTAGAATACGTATACATACCCACATACAACAAATAGGGACATATAGCATAACTCTCTCTATGATGCGGTCACCTGTATGAATTCGTCTTGCACGCATCAGTCTAGAGAAAATGAAAAAGGTCAAAATGTTGTTTTTATCACTGAATTGCAATAAAAGCTCCATGCCTTTCTCGGTATATTACAGAATTTGTTCCCTTAGCGTCATATGAAAAAACCAAAAAGTTTATTGATTCATATATAGTGATATGGTACATGGTAAAAAATTGCTACCTAAAAGATTGATAAAGTAGCTAATACCGATAGACAAATAGCAATGCTACAATGCCTTTTTATTTATATTTTGTTTTATTTATTTTAACCATCTACAGAAGTTTGCTTTTTTTGGTTGTTAGATTTGTTAGTAACAACAAATCTTAAAACCATATCCATATTTGTTGGTCACATTATTTTATTTTTAAAATAATTTCTACGATACAATCATTATTATAATCGAATCAGCAGACTGACCGCAACGTCATTAACAACAACAACAATAACATCGCCGCCATCATCGCCATCGACTTGGTCGTCATAATCAACAGCAGTCAGCTACAACAACTGGCAGGCAGTTTTCAAAATCACATTAAGCGTAGAACAGTGGCAGCCTTAAGCGATTTACAAACCAACCCCATACGAATACACCCATCAACATTTATAAAGTCGAGATGATTTTTTTTTTGAAATTGAATAAAAACTGTCCGTCTGTTTGTCTTTCTGGGTAAAGCAGTAGCTGTTGTTTTTTTTAATGCACCGGCTTAAAATGACCAAGTGGTTCCGGTTATTTTTATAATTTTTTCATAATTTACAGTAGGCTGAAAAGTCACCGTAATGCAATTTTAATAACATTTACAACTGTCTGCACTCAATCGGTTTATGAGTGTGTCAGATTGCAAAATAAAAAAAAAATGATCACACAAGAAAATACAGAAGTCATTTTTAAGAATTTCAAAAGAATTCATTAAGGTTACTGTTTTGTATGCTGCAAATAGGTACACTTAAGTGTCAGGCAAAACGTTAAAAAGAAAATTAAATATATGTGTATATTTATCCATATCCATATGTAAATGTATACATTTCCTGGGAAACATATTAAAATTTCGAAGGACATAAAACCAATAATGACCATTAATCATAAACTTTATTTACTTAAGACATTTTGCCACAAAAACACCAACTTTATAAAAAAGCTAATTCAATTAAAAAAAAAGATACCATCTGGCAACGTAATGAACTAAAGTTATACCCTTTGTACACTGGCATACATTTCGGAGGAACGCATGGAAGATGTTGAAAGTGTGAAATACGCGTTCACACTTGAAACATCTCTAACATTTACTATCAATGAAAAATGGCACAATTTTTAAAGAAAAAACTTCTACAAAAGTGCCAGAAATTTAAAAAAAAATACCAAAATGAATTTAGAAATCATTTTGTTTAACAATTAAAAAAAAAATTAAGCAAAATATGGCTTGCAAAAAAGAAAAACTTCAAAAGAGCAGCGTTACCATGCTTTCAAAGCAACTGCCATTCTGTCAGTGATGCCACAATAATAATAGAATTTAATACCATATCACTAGTAAGATGACACTAAAATAATCGGAAGATGTAAAATGAAATGGGATCATTTTGTAAAGATGTTGAAAAATTTGATTTTTAGCCCAATGTATTTCTTATGGGAAAATTTCAACATCTTTGAAAATTAATGTTAGATGTTGACAAGTGTGAAAAGACTGTTAGATTCATGAATAAAATGAAAGCTATTTCACATCCAACATCTACCATCAATCAAAAATGTCCCCGTTTTTAAAAAAACTTATACTTATAAAAAACTGTTTTTCTACAAAAGTGCCAAAAAGAAAATACCAAAATATATTTGAAATTAATTTTGTTAAAAAAAAACTTGGAAAAAAGGGAAAACTTGGCAAACGCTGCTTTACAAAAAAATGTTATTTTGTTAGCGATGCCACAATAATAATAGCATTTATTGCCGCTTTTAGTGTGAGAACGCTAAAAAAATCGAAAGATGTGGAATGGAATACAATGATGTAGGAACATCTTTTAAAGATGATGATTTTTAGCCCTATGCAGGGCTGCCAGCTTTGACGATTTATCGTGATTTTGACGATTTTTTTAGATTCACCAAAAAATAGCTAAATTGTCATTATTAATAAACGATAGCAGCTAACTTCACTATTAAACGAGCTATCAAAATAGGGTTTTCCAATTGCAAAGCGTTGAGACCGCTCTATTCAAAAACTAGAAAACGCGTGCCGCTTTTGTTTAGGTAAGGCTGTAACATGCAAGTCTTAAGCGGCTCATACACTTGCAATAAAATTGTTAAATTTTACGTATTGTACAACTTTATTGCGAATGTGCATGTGTTATTCGAAGGTGGCACAATATATTGGTAACAATCAAAAGACTTGGTTTTTATTGCACAACGAAAAGAAAGTGAAATGTGTTGGCAACATTGTAGAATGCTGTTTTGTTATTCCTATAGGTTATGTTCACCTTTAAGAAAACATTTCAATGATTATTTTCAGAGTACAAAAACAACAATGAATGAACCTTTTACGACTCTCTTTATAAATCATATTTTCAACAATTATACGGAGAACATTTAACGAGTTGTAAGATAATATCTACATGAGTCTCATATAGAGTTTTTCTTTTCCCAGACTTTTTTATTTCCCGGGATAGCGGGATTTATTTTTCAATTTCCCGGGATTTCAAGAATTCCCGCCTAATACAAATCGACGCAAAAAAATATTTAATTTAATTTATTTGAACAAATAACATTTCCTGAGATCTATTAACTAAGTTTAGTATCATTTAAAATCCTATTTCTAATTTTTATCAAGATTTCAATGAGAAAACACGTTTCTTTTCTACGGATGTTTGCCTATAGAGTCAAAGGAATATTATATAATTTCTAGACACTTTCAGTTTTCTTAGCACTTCCTTCAAAACTTGTAATTTCTTTAAAAAAAAATTATTTTCTTTGAATCGAATAAGCGTTTTCTTCATTAATAACTTTTACAGAATCTAATCTGAAAAATCTTTTAATCAGCTGCTCTGCATATAAAATCATTAAATTTTTTGTAGCAAGTGGGAACAATTTTTTTATGTTTTTATAAAATAAACAAATTAAATGCTCTGTACATTTTGACTCTTTTTCTTTCGAAATTTCATTAAACATTAAACATTGCCTCACTTATCGGATATGAATTGACATATCTTTGGCGTTTGGCAATAATGTCTTAAGTCAGAAACTGTAGTTTTACAAAAAAATATGTATTTTGTGTATTTCATAGATTTTTTTCCTAAAAGCAGATGATAACGCTTAGAAGCAGTTGTGCTAGACTGATGTGATTTAAACCAAGCGAAAGAGAAACAAAATTGAGTTAAAGCCAATAAAAAATTAAAAATGCGTTTTTTTGACTTAAGACCTTTTTGCCAAAGTCTCAGATCTATTTTATGACACAACTCATTTACAATTTTACGTATCAGCAGTAAAGTTGCCATAATTAAATTTAAAAAAATCCCGGGAATTCCCGCACAAATTTCTCGGGATATTTTTCCCGAAAAATGTGCGGGGAAATCCCTTACGAAAAACACTAGTCTCATACGATAATTGACATCAAAGACTCGTTAGATAATCTTTACCTAAGTGTTAAACGATTTCCACAACGATTGAAGAAGCGTATTTCGCTGAGCTATGGAAATATCTCAGTCGTGTTACAGTTTTTTTTCGGTGAGGAATCTTCTACGATTAAAAAATGCGGCCATCGACGTATTTTTTTTTTTGGGTAATTTTTCATTAAAAAAATTAGGTCATATTGCATTATGAAAAATATCCCCAAATTTAGGGTAAATTTTCATTTATTTTTTGGGGCCATATTTCGCCGCGCCAATCTGGACACTAATGCAATTTCAAAGCAGAATTTAATGAAATTGCAGCAACAAAAATTGCAAGTCTGGACGATGACTTACATACTTTTACTAAATTTTCATAGGATCTAATTGTCTTTAATATTTCAAGTGATAGTTAAACCAAAAAAACTAACTGTCGTCTTAACACTCCTTCCAGATCCATAGGCATAAATATCTATTGTATCAGGTATTTATTTTTGTTTTTTTTTTTTTTATTTTTAAAATTTATTCAAATATAAACACTAACACCTACGCACGATTGCTGTTAAATGTCATTTGAATTTATCCGTGTGTTTGTGTTGAATTTTTGGCTCCATATCATTTTAAGACTATTAAACCAACCGTCAACCATCATCATATAAATATTATAAGAGATTCTTTATCATTTTCCACCGATGCGCATAATTGAAAAAGACAAACAAATATTTACTCACTGACACTCTAAACTCCACTCTTTAGTTGGATTTTTTTCTTTCTTCGGATTGCTCATCAAACATCTATAAGATTGAATATTCTCATGGATTAAGTGCATGTGTGATGGTTGTACGTATGTACATAAATACGTGGGTAGGCTGAAAAGTGTTAAAGTTTTTTTTATAAAATGTTGTATTGTATCAAGGCTAATTTTGATAGATTTTGTCTAGGGATAACTGATAAAAAAAACCAACACTACGACTAAAAAAGAAAGACGAGAAACAATTAGTCCTTTACTGTAAATTTACTCGATTTCTCTCTCGCATGTCTGGCTCTAAGAAGCAACAACTTAAAGCACCGATCTGCACATAAGGTCTTTTATTTAAAATTCGGATAAAAATAGGCGGAGAATGTAATAAAGATAACTGGCATATTTCATAATTTTTAAATTCTTTTCAGATGAACTTTGTATGTATGATTGTTTAAGAAATGTGTATATGTATGTATGTTTAAAAGTTTCCTAGCTAATGCATAGATATGGAACTTCAATATTGTTTAGCTTTTAGTATGTTAAAATTAAGTATTTTACTATGAGCGCATGTGCAAACCGTGTGCGACAGATAAACATCAAATACAAACTCAAATTAAGATACTTCTAAAACAGACATAAATATTAAAATTTTTTCTTTTAACCATAAAAATTAAAATCACTAAAGTGAAAAAAAAATTACTAAACCGTTATATTTCGATCTTTTAAAAACTGTCTGTCTGCTCAACACCAAATACACATTCGTAAAACTGCTGCTTGAATTTGGATTCGCTAATTGTACATTTTTAAGTTGTTTCTTCGATTTGTGATAACCAGGGCAAGCATGTTTTTTATGGCATATGCCATTTTTTGCCATTTCTTCAATTATTTCGTTAAGAAGCCATTTTTTGATCATGCTTGTTAAAAATACCTTTTTTTGCAACCTAGAAGAAATTTTTAAATAAGCTTTCTGAATTCGAAATGCTAAATGAATTTTGCAAAAATCGGGCGTAAAAAGTGACTAATGGTGTTTTCTTCGCGCGGGTTTTTGTTCTATTCTAAAAATATGTATATGCAAACGTGAAAAGTTGTTGGTTTCCTTTCTTAATATGTTGCAAAAATTAATGGCAACTTTGTTCCATTTCTTACCCCCAGTTACATGGGGTCTTCACCTGAGATAATATCTGATATAATATCTGAGAGAACGTCGGCAGAATGAGAGTACCAATTTCTTCATGTTAATCTTAATCTTAAACAAGGAGAACACGTATGTTATACGATTTCATAATCGAATTTTTCTCGTGCAGTAAACTTGTGTCGTTTTTATAATTTATTTTTTTAGTTTTTTTTATTTTTTTAGTTAAAAATATTCTTTTTTTAAGCACTTATCACAAGATTTTCACTATTTGCACAAAAAAATTAACAATTTAATGAATGCGTCTTATTTTGTTTTATATGTATGTATTTATGCGTATTTTTGACAGCTCATCTTATAAGATAGTTCTTATAAGATTTCTCTTAACAACTGTCTCATAATATTTATTATAATATTAATATTAACACTATTTGAGAGTCCACACGTAAGATAATACTCTCTGCGATTGAATTTGACGTTTGCTGATATAAAAATCTTATATCTTTTCTCAGGTGGAGACCCAATGTTATCTCAGGTGGAGACCCTATGTTATAACTGAGTGTGAGATAATACACTTTTTTGCATCTGCGTTAAGTACTTTTTTATGCAAGCAAGTTTTTTTTTATTAACTTGTTAGTGCTGGTTCACACTCTTGAAGTTTTAGCCGTGAAGCCTTGAGTTTTTAGGAGAGAGAGGAAAAGAAATGGCATCCCCTTTTCCCTTCTCTCCTAAAAGCTCAAGACTTGACGGCTTAAACTTGAATAGTGTGAACCAGCACTTAGTTCAGTTGCGTACAATTTGTGTTGTTTTGTGATTTTTGGTTACACATATTGTGACGGATATAAAAACATTTTGATTTTCTTTTGTTTTACTTTTATTTAAAAACAATTTTTTTTGCGCAAAATTTTTAGCAACAGCTGACTTTAATTATTGAAAATCAGTGTTGTTAACGCTTATTGGAATTCAAAGAAAATTTAATGTTGAAAATTTCTACAACAGCGGTGACTATCGCTTATTAGTACAAACATTGCAATCAATATTTAACACGCTAAATACACAAAGAGCACTTTTAGTGCATATGCTCAAGTCTGTTGAAATTACAGACAAAAGGGCTTTCTTTAAATGAAATCTTAGACTTATTTGACAGTGCTAAGAAAAATATTAAAGATTTCAGTAAAAAAGATTTTGTTGAAAAGTTTAAACAAAGTTTTATGTCGTAATACCGGATGACAAGATTAATTAATGTGAGTAGTCCACTTTCAAACACCGTTTAAAAATAAAAATTCTGTAAAAGCCGCCATTGTTATTGTTTTTTAAAATACCTCTTTAAGCCATTATCAATCTCGTACCAAACTCCGTAAGTTTCGCGCAATTTTTGGTTAATCATTCAATACTCCTGCAAAACGCTTGGCATTTCATTTTTTTCCTTAGCAGTGTTTGCAAGTAGGCTACACATATTTTTCTAATGAATGTGAGACGGATGAATTTATTGACAACCTTTCTCCATCTGAACTGTTACCCCCGTATTCATAAACGATTATTAAATTTAACAAACGTTTATTTAGGACAAATTTCGAAGGAAATTTGTTCTTTAAACCTTTATCAAATTTAAAAATGGTTTATGAATACAGGGATTTGCGTTCAATATGCTCCAGTTAAATCTTGCGATGTTAAAAGAGTGTTTTCCATTTATTGAACTGTTGTATGCGATAACTATACTATCAAAACTTAATAAAATAAATATTTCTTAAATAACTACGTGTTTATTTTTGCTGGTTTGTGCCGTTTTTCGTGCAATTTTTTATACTTTTTCGCGCCATGGTTATCACCAGGCCAAGTTAATAATAGCACGAAAAATGGTTAAAAATGCCCGGCAATTGATATAAAATCGTAATACCCAAAAGCGGATTTAAGAAGTTTTCGTCTTTCCATACAAAAGTTTAGGTCGACCCACGCTTTTGGGTGGAGGTGTTTATTTTGTGCATATTTTTTTTTGCCCAAAATAAAAACACCAAGTACAGTTTGAATATCTTTTAATATGAGTTTTTAAAAAATCTTAAGTTGAATCGAAAATAAATAAAAAATCGCTTAATTGACTACATTGTTAGTAAACAAACATTTGTTCTAACCAGGAAAGTTTGTGTCTGTCTGCCTAGCATAACTATTGCGTTAAATTGACTTTTGTTAATAATCTTGGATATATTTCTTTTTATTTTCCTTTAAGTTTCAACCAGGTTGAAGAGTTTTTGTTTACTCTTTTTTGTACGGTTATGTTGATTTTCATTTTATGGCATTAATTTCTTGTAGTCATTGTTGACAGATGGGAGTTGCCATTTATGCATATTAAACGTGCATATACATATTTCAAGGAATGATAAAAAATTTCTTGGATTACAAAAAAAATTTGCTTAACAAAAAAAAAAAAAAAGAAGAAATATAAAAAAAATTATAAACATTATTAAAACCAAATTTTCATATTATTCGAATGTGTATTCTAAGTCAAATTACAATCCTCAAAAGCTTTTATACTTTAAAAGTCTTATTCCTCAACATGAGAAATAAATTCCCAGATTCTATTCATTATTAAAAACTTTAAAATATTAAATCGCATATGTGACCTTCTCCGAGAAAAGGGACCTAGTGTGTGAAAATGAAGTTTTGAGAAAAACTCATTTCATCATATTCTACAAACGCCCTTTTTGGCACTCATCAAGGATGTGGACGATATTTAGTTCTCTATTGCAAGATTCACATTTTTGATGTGTAGTTTTTTCAAGTAGATCATTGTGAGTTAGTTTGCAGTGTCCTATCCTTAGTCGTACTATTATATTGGTTTCCCTTCTAGAGCAGGTTTTGGGATAAATAGGTTTCGATCCGGTGGGATTATTTTTTTTTTGTAGTAATGCTGATATAAACGCCATTTGTCTTCGGTAATCGATTCCAAATGGGGGTTAACTGAACTTAACATATCTCGAGTTTCATATGATGGGAATTTTATTAGTGGGTAGATAAACGCTTAGGTGTCCTTTAGCATTTTATTGCTTTTTTTTACTTCATCAAAAAATATTTTGTTTCCGCATAAAAACAGTTTGGGTATTATTTTAAGTGTTTGAAATGACGTACGATGTACAATTGAAGGCGTTCCAGCTTCAGCCAAGATAGTTTTAATAGGACATGAAATTTATAAAATGGGATATTTGTATGAACTTTCTTTACAAGGTCGTTCTTAAAATTTGCTCGATTTCAAATCCACTTTATTTCTATTTCTATAACATGCCCGATTACTTATTTTTAAGTTGGCAACACTGTTATATTTAACAGTGTATGAAGTGTACAGAGTGTGTGTTTGAGACTGCTTGTTTATTGTGTAAAATTTACACTGTAAATACTCATATTTGCGTTTAGCAAATGTTTACGATTTTCATAATAATAAACATAAACCTTAATATTTACAATATTTTTTTCCTTTTTATTTCAAAAGCCCATGCATACATAAGTTAGTAAGTGTGTGTATATTTATTTGTTTAGGTGGTTGTTTGCATATTAAGTTTTACGATCTTTTGTTTTTTGTTCTCGCATTTGTTTCTTTTTGGTTATTACTATTTCTCTTATTATTTACAATATTTGCATATTATTCACATTTTCTTTAATGCCGCATCTAATGTGGAGGTGTTTCGTGGAATATCAATTTTCATTTTTTGCTTAACGTACATACACGTACAATTCTTACAAATGGCTGCCCGAAAAAAGTAATTTGTGAGAAAATAGTTCATTAGTGTAAAAATTTAAATGAGTATAAACATGTTGATAAAGATTTTTAAAGAATTTAATTCTTAGAGATAAAAAAATGCAGAAAAATATAAGTATGCAAGATATTTGATAATTTAATAAAAAAAAGTAACGTTTAATAAAATATATCTGGCCACACCAGATATACTTAGTCTTCGTATGAAGTGATCTGGAAACACTAAAACCTTAAAATATTAACGATATTAGAACATTATTACCTTTATTGATTTCGTGCAAAATATTTCACGGACAGTGAACAGTAGGGGGGGGGGGGGAGGGGAACAAGTAAGACAGTTAATTTGACAGCACGGCGAATTATAGAATTATGTTTACAGATGAATACATTAAGAAAAAAAAACAGGCGTTAATTTTTGTCTGGTTTATTGATTAAATTTAATTTAATATTGCTCCTGTGATAACCTAAAGTTCTGCATTATGGTTTAAGATATTTTAAGGAATTTCTATAGTTTATATTATCTTTATATCAATAACATTGTGGCTAATATAATTAGAAGTAATAGAGATCATAAATGGACCTAAATTAACGTAATACGAATAAGTCCTATGAAAGCTAATGTTGATTAAGCCCTTTCTTTCACGGAACCCTCAAGTATGTAAATGGAATGGTTCTTGGCTTATTAACATACACTCTTTCCTTTATTCCCCAAAGAAAACTGTATATCCATGCAAATTATACCGTTACAAAGTGATGCCACACTGATTATTTTTAAATTGTCGCTTTTAAAAAGAGACAAAATTTAAGTATGCTTTCCAGTTTATCTGAAAATATTTATACCAACACTTTGTAGGTACTTTAGGGAATTACACTTGAGTGTGTGTGTGTAAGAAAAAAGTCTCTTTTCTTATAAACATTGGTAACCTCCTACTTTCAAATAATCCGCTTAACACATTTCGTGCATTCTTAGAATGTACTTTTTCTGTATTTCTTAATTTTTAGACGTTGCGTTTAATGTTAAGAGCTGTAGAAAAGACAACATGAACTTCCATAGAAAACATCATTAATAACAAAACTAATGAAGACATTTTTCAAAAATTGCTTGTCTAAAGGAATCAGAAAAAGAAAATTAAAAAATAAAGAATGCTTGTTTGATGAAAAAAACAAGAAAAAAGATGAAGAGGAAGGTATTTGTTTTGTGTATTTTGAATGGCAAAATTGAATTCCAGCTGGGAGTTTGTTTTGTCTTTCTTTCTTTAGACTGGCTTTGTAGTTTGTTAAAATTACTTATTTATCGGATATTCCAAAAAAAAAAATAGAATCAATAAGTAAAAAACTAATACTAAATTTGTTTTTCATTTTACTACAATAACTTAAGATTTCAGGGAGGCCGGGTAGGCTATTTGGCAGTAAGCTAGCCTAACAGTGCGAGTGTTGCGGGTTCGATTCTCCCCAGAAACTAGTATTTTTCTCTTTAACTCTTGATAAATAAATAGTAATAAAAATACAGATGTCAGAATGAAATTAAGGTTAATAGTTATATTTTACCTATCAATTTAATGCTTTTTTTATACTATTTACGTTTTAGTTCTTAAGTTAAATATCATTTTAGGTTTAAACAAAGTTTACAAAAAATTTACATTATAACCATAACATATTTAGCGATATTTTTAACTTGCCTTCTGTGTTTTTATTTAAACGTCAAATGAAAACGATATCGTGTTTTGTATTTGTATTGTTTATTTTACAAACTTTTGATAGGTAAAACATTTCTGGGCGGAGAAGCAGCTCAAGCGACTATGTCGTTATCATTTTAAGACAAACAGGTCGTGTTTGTTTGCTTTTTGTGCGTTTTACGTTTCAACTCGCATTGGCTAGTGGCGTAGCCTTCTGGCGGTTTCAGCATTAACCATATGCAATTGTTTATAATCAAAAAATGTAAAGTTATTTTATCTGGTAGAAAAACCAACAAAAAAAAACCCCAAGAGTTCCTAGTGGAGTACCATAACAAACCCAAGACGTTTTACTGGTGGAGTACCATAAAAAAAAAACTCGAAACTATTTACTTGTGGATACCAAAATAGAGAAAGCTCTCCGCCTTCCTCTACGAAGGCCCCAATTAAACCGTCTGCAACCCTGGTAATATAACTGAAACATATTTACATAGTAAGAACTTTTTAGCTCCAAAACTCGAATCTTCGGTAAATCTTTTTTTTTCCCCGAATATTCGGGTTAAAATTTCCTTTATTTAATTTACAGCCTTCTCTTAGTCTTCACCAAATGCTTAGCCGAGTAATACATAGTAATTCAATTCTTCAAATAATTTTCAATTAATCTTCTGATTCCTTTTCTTTTTGCTCTTCTGTTCCTTTTAAATTAAGATGTTTAGTGTATACTTTATACAAATAATTATTACCAATTTTTAGTTAGTTTTATTCCTTTTATTGTTGAAACAATTCTATGCGCTCTGATTCTTTTCATACATCAAAGTGTTAAAAGTTTTGCCGACGCCTTTTCATGTGATGCTACCTGTTGTTGCTGTTAATGTATTTTTTTTAATTGTTTTTTTTTTTTTTTTGCAAGTGTTAACAATAATTTGTTCTTCCCATGCCATTTATCTTTATCAAAAGTCAGCACTGTTTTGTAGGTTTTGAATTTTGTTCAAAGTGTGTCTAATGTTTGTATTGATTTTTTTTTTTTTTTGCTAATGATTACATTTTTTAAAGTTTTACACCTTGTAATTCTTTATGGTCATTTGTTAATATGAAGTTAATGAATGCAATTTTAGTTTATAGCAAGAGATTAACCAAATAAGGTAACTAAAGACGGGAAACAAAAAATGGTACCATTTGGTCATGGAGAGAGAGATTAAACATTATTTCATTAACTCGAACAATAATAATTGTTTTCACTGAAATTACAGATTTCTTATTTATATTTTTTCCATGCACATTCGAAATAAGATTTCTCGTAATTATTTCTAAAGCGGGAAAAAGCTCTAATGCTCATTATTTTCTTTAAAAACACTGGAAAGAATAGTGGATAGTGGTAATAGCTGGTGAGTTTGCTAAACAGCCTCTTTCGGTTAGTGAATACACTATGGTAGTTTTTCAGGATTTTAAAGAGACTTCAAATAGCTTAACTACAGTTGCTATAACAGCTGCATTGTCAAGTTGTTAGTGCTTGTCAATTTGGTATGATGGTTACCAAAAGTTTTTGATCCTCTTTACACATCTCTCGTTAGACCAATCATGTAATTCGGTTCGATTGTATGGGATCCACATTATATGGTTCATAACTATCCTATTGAATCCATTAAAAAACAATTCTTGCTTTTTTGCCTGAGAGATACATATCGAAGATATGATAATCTCTCCTCATATTCTACAAGATTATCCTTAATACGTTTGCCACACTGACAAGTCGCAGAGTTATGCTAAATATCGCATTTGTACTTAAGTTAATAAATGGAAAAGTATGCTCCAATTTTGTATTATGTATATGTATATGATTATGATAAATGGCATCCTTCCTTTTACTCCAGCATTAGTATGAAATGGTTGGCTGCTGTTCCCGTTATGAAGAACTAAGTGTTCTGCATCCTTGTACATAGCTTTGATGATCCGAATTATTTTCTGGGATATTCCTTTCCTAATCAATGCTTCCCATCCAAATCCTAGTATAACCGAATTTTTAACAGTGGTATACAAATTTTTCAACCATGTATTTTCTGTCTATAAGTATGTTATAAGAAAGGGTCCGCCAAATAACTTTTTTTTTTTTGAAAATGCTATAAAAAAACTACTAAATATTTTCTTTTTTTATTTGAAAGTACAATCCTTACGGTTAATAATGAAAAATAATTTCATTCAAATGGCTGCCTCGGCTGGCCATGCAGTAGCCTACACGATCGGTCCAATTTTTGAGCTCATTATCGATTGTGTGCAGCTGTATTTCACCAATGGCTTCACGAATATTGTCCTTTAAAGCGTCAATTGTCTCTGGCTTGTCGGCGTAACACTTATCTTTGCCGGCACCCCACAAATAATAGTCCAACGGTGTCAAATAGCAGCTCTGCGGCTGATAATGCGATCTTCAAAAACAGGGTGCAAAACATCGAGTGTAGCTTCGGCTGAGTGGCACGTAGCGCCGTCCTGTTGTAACCAATTCAATTTTTGTGAACAAAAATTCGTTCAACATGGCCCGATAACGATCGCCATTGACTGTAACGGCCACTCCTTGCTCATTTTCGAAAAAAAATGGCCGTTTTGGGAAAAATGCCCGTTTTTGGTGCAACGGCTTTTCATGTATGCGTGCGGGTTTTCTGTGCCCCAAATGCGACAATTATGCTTGTTTACATACCCGCCAAGATCAAAATGAGCTTCATCTGAAAAGATAATTTTTTGGCAAAATCGATATCTTCTGTAAGTCGATCGCAGGCCCACTTAGCGAAGCGAAAACGCATATTTCCCAGCGTATACACAACCATATTCGTTTAGCGGAAGGATAAACCTAATTATCTGTCAAATCAGACATGAGCTAAGTGTTACCATTCACGAAATAAGCACTAGTTGAAAAAAACGTTAGATGGCGGACCCGTTACATATGTATGTCATATGTATATTATTTTTTTTTTTTAATAAACATAAAGTTTAATTAGCTTCTATGATGTTTGATATTAAAATCAATTAAGCCTTATCAATAAAACCAGCAATTCAAGTAAAAACTTTGGGTGGTCGAAAATATGTACAATATAAATGTTTGTTTTTACATACACACACATATGTATATGAATGTATCTATGAATGTTTATAAAACTATAAAATTTTTTTACTCCACTGTTTAATTAAAAATCATAAACCACTAACAAAAGCATTAGATGGGCGATTTTGAATATGTGGGCTTTGTTAAAATTTATGATGATTAAACCACTCACGTGCAGTTACCAACATTCACGTGTATGTACATATGTATGTATGTTTGTATATACATATGTATATGTCTTTAAACTTTAAATGTTTTGTTCTTTAATCTGCGATAAATATTTTAACTGCAATGCTCTAACTCTTGCAACGTAATGGAGTAAATATTGTAGAAATAAAAATAAGTAACAATATTGAATTAAACGATCTTAATGAATATACATTTATTTGTAGGCAAATAAACGCGTAGGCTGGAAGTAGGCTTGCCAGACGGCCTTAATTTAGAAGAATTTTCAGTGCTCATCAAAAACCACGTCAATACTTTTTAAATTTGTTAACAATTTTCCTTAAACAAAGCTGTTTAAAAAGCAAATAAATATTTCATCGTTTCGTTTTAGTGCAGTTGTTTAAATATCTTTAAAAACTTCAGCAGTTTTAACCCTTTGTGTTAAGTGTACAGCTCTGTTTTATTAAATATGTTTTTAAACCATAAAGGCTCAGTAAGCCGGGAGTAACCGTAACAGTAACCTTGCCGTAAAAAAGTAAGACCAATATATTTTTTACAGATTGAGACGTAACATCTTACTGCTAACTACAATTGTTCTAATTGCTTTACATACAACAAAATGAATCAGCTGATTTGCAACGTTACTGTTACTCCCGGCTAACTGAGCCTTTATTGTTAAATTGCAGAGTTAGAGAAAGAGAGAGAGAGCGAGTTTCGTCAACTGTTTTATTCTAGTAAATTCAACAAACGTGTTTACTACAGCTTTTGCAACCACAGCGTAGTAAATTGTAGGCTAATACATTTTTGTTGTTGCAGTGTTGTAAATGTCTACAAGGTCTACAAGGGTACTTTACCATCAAGGGTGAAAACCATTTTCGTTTCCTTTATTTAACACTTATAATTTGACAACATTGAATTGCTTATAGTATGAAGCAGAAACCCGCATCAACACCAGGGCTGTCAGATTGATCTTTTTCACCAAATTCAATGTCAAAAATAGCCAAAGAATTTGTTGCGGCTTAAATTAAACAAATATTAGATATACATATATGTGTATATAGTTGAAGTTTTATAATATATCTAAAACGCTTCACCGGCATTACCCCCTATTTGTCTTCTTTTTTGGAATACATTATGAATAATATTTTGTTCTTGGCATTTTTTTCAATGTTTAATTATTTTGCTTTTAACAATTTTATTAAATATACGAATATTTTAAAAGCTCGTTTACAAACACTAAAGTCGCACTTTACATTATTTGGTATAGCCGAAGGTTGTATTTTCGCCGCCGTCGTTACCAATTTTTAAATTTTGGTCGCCGTTAACAATATTTGTTAATGGCGTTCTCAACGTCTGCAATGTCACATCGGCTTCGAGTAGAATATTACGAAATTTATAACGTAACGGCGTAATCTCTTTTGATAGTGTTCGATAGTGTTTGATAGTTTTCTGACTTTTCGAGAAACGATGGAATATTTTGTTTTAAATCTTTTCGATGCCAGAAGTTCTCACTAAAGTTACAGAGCATTTGTACTGGAAAGCCTATCTGGAAGTCAAAAATTAATAAAAAAAAAATAGAACCAACTAATTTTTAAACTCCTGGGCTGACACAAAAATAAAATGTGACAAAAAAGGGAAATGCGAATTCATATCCGGTGGCGGCAATACTACAACAAGTATTCAACACACAGCTGAGCTACTTTTTTTTCTTACTTAGAGAGAGAAATGTCAAAAGTTGCTTGTGTTTTTGACATATCGATTAGCGAAAGTAACAAAAAAATACAATGTTGTGCTTTTGGTGTTGTATTAGTATTGAATTCGGCTTGATTAGATGTACAATTGGTCATGTTAATTAAAATAAAATTTAAGCAAGAAAACTCCCAATATAACGTTAAATAAATACATAACAACAGCGATAAGCTGTTCAAACCACAGACCAAACAATAACAAAAACAACATCGCAATATTAACGCAACGAACCAAATAGAGGACCACCCAAGTTGGAACACACACATACACATGTATAAGTACGAAGTATGACCGACAGACAAACCCAACAACAGACCTGGCACTCATCATACATTCTTCATAGCTAAGACAATTTATCTTCTACACTCTTAAAGCCGCCTAAACGCAAATTTTTCCTAATATACATGTGTGTTGGATGAATGATACCAGACTCGATTTATTGTTTGAAGCAAGCCTCAGTAAAGCCGACAGTTTGAAATAAAGTTGAAAACTTAAAAAAAATCCAAAAAATTCGAAATAAAAAAAGTAAAAAATTAAATGAAGAAAAATAAATGTTTGCTTTATTGATGCTGATGAAGGCCCCAAAGGCATAATGCCAACAAAGTCACGCTAATGGACAAATTTAGAGATTTAGCTACCTCATCTTACAATAAATACTATTACACACATAATTTAAATGGAGTTTTCTATAAGATGTGTTATTTAAAAAAAAATATGAAAATATTATTTAAATTAATTATTATCTAACAAAGAGGCAAGATTACTTTTAAAAACAATCATCTAACAAAAGTTATCAGAAATATAGATGAGGGAGCCCAATTACTACTATTGAGTGTTTTGACCATAACATAAGTCCATTGGAATCCCTAACACGCAGTCTACAACTAACATAAAATGCTTAACTTGAACACTAATATGAAGTTAGTGTTAAGTATAGAGTTTTTCTCATGCTAACGGTTGTTAATGCAAATGTTTAAACAACGCTTTTATAACATCATGTTATAACAGCAAATCACGTCAGTTGTAGACGTTGGGTAAGTAAAAAAGTGAACTCGAATTCATATATTAATGGTACATATTAATATTTGGCGTTCCGATCAATCCCATTTTCCAAAAATTACTTGTAAGATTCTTACAATACAAAAACTAAATGCATACATATGTTAATAAAAATATTTATTTGTGCTTCTAATACAACTAGGAATCCTAATTTTTTAATTTTTACACACCCAAGAACGCATAATTTTTTTATTTTCGGAAATTTCGGGATTTTTTTTTTTCATAAATTATTCTGGTAAACAGCAGCGTTGCCAAATTCTATGTTATATCCAAAAATGGGACAAAACAATTTTCTTTGACTATCATACATATATTTTTTGTGTAATTTCGCCTCAACATTATTTCATATACAAACAAAATTGCTAATAAAGCGATTTTATTTCATTTAAAAAGAAGAAGCGATACTAATGCACTTATCCGATCAGAAGAGCACTACGTATGTGTACGGGAACCGTGGTTAGGACGCAAACCTAAGAATAAGATTAAAAGTTGATTAATTATTGTTAGCTCATATTCTACTATGTGAAGATTCAATAAATAGATATGAAAAAAAAAATTATTTCCCTCCGTAAATTTGCAACAAAACATTTGTATATTTGACCTTCTCCGAGAAAAGGGACCTAGTGTGTCAAAAAAACAGGTTTGGACTTTAGAGTGGATTCTGGTACTTAAAAGGATGTAGAATAAGATGAAATGCGTTTTTTCTCAAAACTTAATTTTCACACACTAGGTCCCTTTTCTCGGGGAAGGTCACATACTCTTTTTACATATATTTTGTCATTTTGGTCAATTGTATAAAATTTATAAACCTCCCAAATTCCAAACCTCTCTCACAGGCTGATTTAGTAAAAATGATTAACAGCCATACTTAAACAAGAGCGGAAAGCGTTTTCTAGCTGTGGAAAATTCTCATGCCCATACAATTTGTATGTAGCATACTGGAATAGCGCGGCGCCAACGCTTTGCAATTGGAAAATCCAATTTTGACAGGGCGTTTAATAGTGAAGTTGGCTGCTCTTGTTAATAAATAATGGCAATTTTGCTATTTTTGGATCAATCTAGCAGGTTTATCACTATTTCTATTACTTATGTGGGTTCTATTAAACATGAAAGTTAATACTACTCTTCGTGACACAACGTTGACGCTCTTATTTACTGCCCGTTTATACCAGAGATAATTATTGCGACATATATTGCAGTAAATGTCAAAATTTTTTGTACATATTTATTGCCGGCAATTTATGTTGCAATAATTGTAGGTCCATTTTTGATGACAATTATTGCTAACATAAAACGTCAAATTTGGTTGTCAGTTGAAAAAAGAATCAAAAAAGTAAAAACAAAATAGAAGCAAATTGTGTGGGAAAGAAATAAAGTTTGTGAAATGGTAGCTTATTATAACTGCATTAAAAGAATTAAATTAAAGAATTTAATAAACACTAAAATAAAATTACAAAAATCATTTTTATTAATATAATTTTTTTTATTAGATCATTATTATTTGAATTTATATTAATTTGTTAAAGTTTGAGTTCTTTTTTTTATAAAAATATTAATTTTACTTTAACAAAAAAAATTAATAAAATTAATATTTCAAGCTTCAACAAATTAATATACATTTAAATAATAAAGTCGAATAAGAAAGAATTAATATTAATAAAAATAATTTTTGCAAGATAGCGCCAGTTTTTAAACTGAACATTCTACCATGATTTTTTTTTTCAAATTATGAGTTAACATAAATACGTTATCCCATGCTTTTAACATAAGCTGAGCAATAAGTAATATTGCTTTGTTGTTCTGCCGACGTTATTGCCAACTTGCTAAGATATTTTTATACCCTTCACCGAAGGTAAGAGGGTATATTTTTTCTTGAATTTAGGACTCGGATTAGGCATGGCATATCAGCGTAAAAGATAAGCAGATGGCGGATTCTGTTATTCTATGAGTTGATTTAACGTACAAGAGAATATTTCTCCGCAAAAACCACAAAGTTATCTGAATTTCCAACTGTTTTAGTTTCAGTATTACTGTCTGGTTTTAGAACGCGAGCGCAATAATTCAGAATTTGTTTTTGTTTTAAATGTTAATTCAACTAGTCACTTTTGCGCTCGCGTTCTTTAAACAGGCAGTTAATCCATAGACTACTCCGCACAACGTTCTATAAAGTAAGGTATACCAAGAATTGAGTTCCTTTAGTTTTGTTGGCTTTCTAATACCACAACTAAGCCCTACACCACAGCAAATTCGTTGTTAAATTTGGTTTTCTTGGATCCATTTCCTCGCCTAACGCGTCTAAACTTTTTGTAGAGCATCTGATATTCTTAAATAATTGTTTGCTATCCACTGCCAACTTAAGTTTGTAGTGGCGAATTTAAGAAAGTTTATTTATTACGATAGATAGACACACTTAGTCAGTTGGTTGCAGTGTTTAGGTCATGTTCGACAGTACATTTTTTCGAGGTGAATAGACGTGATATGTGCCTTGGTAGGCTAATTTGTAGAAAGGTAGTATATTAGTGTAAGGATTGTTGTTTTAATTTTTGCCAGAGACTCTAGTCTGTTTCACAACAACGAGCTAAATGTCTACGTTAAATGTGCTCGGTAAACTAAAGGCTCAGTTAGCCGGGAGTAACAGTAACTTAACCTCACTGTAAAAAAGTAAGACCAATCTATTTCTTACAGATTGAGACGAAACATCTTACTGCTAACTACAATTGTTCTAATTGCTTTACATACAACAAAATGAAGCAGTTAATTTGCAACGTTACTGTTACTTTCGGCTAACTGTGCCGTAAGTTTGAATAAAATTTGTTATTGTATTTGAATTTCAATTTTAAATTTGTAGTGTTATTTCGAGAAAATAAAACACCCTGTACAATATTTATGAATTTACCCTAAAGTGGCCAAGAGTGTATTACCAGTGGCAAGTAGTAATTATTACATTAAGTGCGGCTTGGCATGTGGAACGATATATAATATTAACCAAACAACTAAACAACAAGAAAAAGACACCAAGTCGACCACGAAGTTGATGATGATGACGACGACGACGAAGACTAAGATAACATGCCACCAATGCTTTAACAAAAAAAAAAAAAGTAATACAGTTTGGCAGACGTGTTCCTGGCATAAACCAGCAAGAGTTGAGAGCTTTACATGCAAAAAAAAATCAGATACTTAATACTTACGACTGATGTCTACTTTTTTATATGTTTTGCTGTTGTTGTTTTTTTTTACAAATTTAGCGGTTGGTAAAAGCTTAAGACCAGCATGCAGCTTAAACAGTCAGCAGAGCTACAACCAACAAACAAACCTAAGAATGAGAAAAAAAACAACAATCCAAGTATTTCCATGTGACCAACGTGTGCGATGAGGTCTTAGATTTCAATAACGATGACGGGGACGACCTCAACCACAACGACGACTATGAATGCGCGAGTGTAACTAAGAGTATATTGTCATTTAACTTGTCTACAATCATGTATAACAAACTAGCAGTACACCGGAATAATAATAATAACAATGTCTAACCAAAATGTATTACATTTAAGAACACTTCTCCTTACCCCAACAAATACTCGTGGATCTTATTTTTTCTCATTTCCTCACTGGGTTTTTTGCATTTCTTTCAATTACTGTTATTTCTCTTTGTGGGAGTTTTCACAGTGTTTTTCTCTCGTTTGTCTGTGTATTTTTTTTCATTTCTTTTCACTTACAAATCTTTACTTCCCGCCATCATTGTAGATAATGGTTGGTGGTCTTACATGATATAAACAACATCAAAACAACTTTGAATCTATAAATTAAGACATTATATTGCAGCGGTCGGTCGGCCCATAACAATAAAGATAGTAAAATAAATTAAAGCTAGCTTACAACGAATATTAAAAGCCCTACACTCACAATATTCTGTACGTAAAATTAACTGAAATTGTAATATAAAATAAATGAAAGTTCAATTAAAAACCGGTCTACCTATTCTTCATTTATTTTTAACAAAAAGTTCATTTAATTTTTACTGTCAAAAATTCAACACCATATTCCGTTAAATCAAATAAATATTCAGTTATTTTGTAAAATTTTACTGTCAAAAATTCAACACCATATTCAGTAAAAACGATTAAATATTCAGTTATTTATTAAAATTTTACTGTCAATTTTTTACTGTCAAATTGACCCCATATTCAGTAAAAACAATTAAATATTCAGTTATTTTATTAAATTTTCGTTTACTCCACAAAAGAGCCGAATTTCTAAAAATACCAGACAGACACCTGTCCGCTTGTTTTTTTTATAAGCGAGAGAGGGAGAATATTTTTATTTACTTACCCAGTTACACACGTTTGTTTTACTTTTGTTGTACTGACCACGTTGTTTACAGAAGAACTCTCAATTATGAGACACCAGCAGCATGACCGATATGGCTTCGCAATTATTTTACTTTTAAAATTTGATGTATTTAACTAAATTATTTTAACAAATAGAAAATGGGTATTGCTTACACAAAACAAGCAATTCATTTTTTATAGATAAGTAAAAATAAATTTTTGGTAGTAAAATTATATAAAATAACTGAATATTTAATTGTTTTAACTGAATATGGTGTTGAATTTTTGACAGTAAAATTTTATAAAATAACTGCATATTTATTTGTTTTTACGGAATATGTAGTTAATTTTTTGACAGTTAATTTATAAAAGATAACTGAATATTGATTTGTTTTTACGGATTTCGCGGTTGAATTTTTGACAGTAAAAATTAAATGAACTTTTTGTTGCTTTAAATTACATTTTCATTTAATTTTACATAAAGAAGAATTTTACTTAATCAACGGACAAAATTAACTCCAACTGAAAATCCGTATTAATATGCACTTAGTTTTTTGAATAACTGTTAGAATCAGTTAAAAATAAATTTGCTTGGAATTTTAAATGTTTATTTATTTAAAAATGACTGAACGGAATATTTCTTAAATAAACTACAGTCCGTTACTGTAATAATATTGTGAGTGTACGTCTTAGTTTTTTTTTTTTTATCAAAAGTCGAAAAACCAATTGTGTATTGGAGTTACCAAACAAAAAATTGCGGCAAGTTGAGTTGCCGAAGAGAGATTTAATTGTACAAATTAAATTCTAAAATTGTACCTTCTTAAAATAACACTAAAATACTTTTTTAATAAAATGTTTTATGTTTTTTAGTGAATTTCGTAGCTGAGATTATGGATTTTGATTCATAATTTCAGATGCTCCTTAAAAGTCATAAACATTAATTTGGAAACATATTAACGAATTGTGATTTTATGATTGGCAGTGCATGAAGTATACCACCGAACTTACAAAGATACAACGTGGGTGGATTTTCCTTTCCATCCCATTTCTTAACATATCAAAGGAAGCCTTAAAACTATATCAATTGCATCCATATATATGTATGTACATATATATATATTGCAGGTGGCATATTCTACATTCAATAACAGTGGAAAAACAGTTTGTATTTTAGGCCCCTTTCATTAAACTGTCTGTTGCACGGTATATTGTCAAAAAAGAAGCCAAGATTTTTAGCTGTCAGTGAGACTAATTTTATATTATTCAAGGTAATAAATCGAAAGTCATGCTAGTTTGCAGAAAGTCTTCATACAAATTTTGAAAATCGGCAAGCTGGATACCATTAACCCCCGAGCAGTTGAATTCACTAATTTTCAAAATGAGTTTAAACAAAAATTTTATAATAGTTAGCATTATAATGCTATTTTATTGAACTGTTTATGGTTTTTAATCCAAATTTTTTTATTTTTAATCAGGCTAAAGCTCATCAAATTTAATTTTCATTAAATTATTTTTATGAAGAAAGGAATTTTACATAATGAAATTAATAAATTAATTTTTTTTGATAATTTTTATTCTTGACTAAACTGGGAATCGAACACAGGTTTTCGCGGACAGGTTATCCTGACATGTTTCAATTGTAACCACACAATCTCTTCAGAACGGTTTGCCGTTTAAAGGCTCGGTTAGCCGGGAGTAACCGTAACAGTAACCTTATCGTAAAAAAGTAAGACCATTATATTTCTTACAGATTTCTTACTGCTAACGTTAATCGTTCTAATTGCTTAACATACAGCAAAATGAAGCAGCTGATTTGCAACGATACTGTTACTCCCGGCTAACTGAGCCTTAACACTCACCGCCATTGACGATGACTGGCAGTCAATTGTCAAACATTAATCTTTAAACCAAATGGTATTTTAACTTGGTAGATTGAAATTGGTTTTTTTAATTGATTATCTATTTTAAATAATTTACTTCCTAACTTCTGTTTTTCGTACTTTTTGTCAAGAATTCTTCTTGAAGTCCAAGGTACATTTTTATGTTGTTCATCTTTTCGTCATTATTTTTCTTGTTGACCTCTTTCAGCACAACTTTAAGGACAAATGTAAACATAGAGTTTGTGCCTAAGCTGTTTTTGAACTGTTGATGGTTTGAAACCCAAATTTTAATATTTTTAATCAGGCTAAAGTTCATCAAATTTAATTTTCATGCAATTATTTTTTAAAAAAAAAATGAATTTTACAACCTGAAATAATTTAAAAAAATTGTTTATTGATAATTTTTTTGATTCTTGACTGAACTGGGAATCGCACCTACGGACAAATTGGCCTGACATGTTTCAATTGTAACCACACAATCTCTTCAGATTTAAATTAATTTTTATCCTGAAACGCGGTTCACTATTTAAATCTTTCTAATAATCGCAAATTCAAAAGTGGTTTTTATAACAAATTAACCACATATTTAAAACTTAACTCGTACTTAGGGTTTTTTCCCGAGATTTCCCGTTTCCCGGGATTTTTGTTGCGGGATCCCGGGAAATAAAAGTTCCTCATAATTTCAGAAAAAAGCTATTTATAATTTGAAATTTAGTTTTCTATTCTCTAAAAACAAGCATCTGTTGATGGGTTGTCGATTAGATCAATAACAAGAAGTGAGTACGTTCGCAAATCAATGTCTACTGACTAGAGTTTTTTTTTCCCGGAGTTTTTCGATTCCCGGGAAAACGGGAACATTTTTTAAATTTCCCGGAATCCCGGGATCCCGCTCCATATAAATAATACAAAGTAAATTTGTTTTAAATTAATGAAAAAAACTTTTTTTTTAAAAAAGCGTAAGGGAACTTGTTTACAAAGTAAGTAAAAAAAATGCCTAAATACTCCCAAAAATTAATTAAAGGTTGAAAGGGGAACTTGAATTATTATTAACTTGCGCTTTTATATGTACATTTTTCGTATCATTATGCTCTAGATACAAGATAAAAAGATAACATAAACATAACAATTTAATTCATAAAACAATAATAAAAACAAACAAAAATTATGATACTCAAGTTTTGAGATCAAAAAGTAAATTTATAAAATAGATAAAATATTTTAAATAAATATGTTTTATAAATATATTAACATTTTTTAACAGCTTAGGAAATAACATTAAGACATACTCAATGCGTTTAGAAAGTCGGCAAAGAGTATATTTCTTATTTTATTTACTTATTACCATGTTTCCGAAAAATTTCGTTCACTTTTTACCGAGAGTGGACAAATAGTTTAAAGTGCAAAAGTTTAAAGTTGTTGCATATTTCTTATTCACAATCCGAAGTAATTTTTCTTTTTTATAAACAACGTCTATATCAGCCAAATGTATGACAATATTGATGCAAAAAATAGCATCAAACGGACTTCTTCTTACAAGATCCACCTGTAATATTTAGGACAATGTTTTTTTAAAATTGTATGTTGTAGTATCTTACACGAGTTTCCATAGTTTTTTTTATTTCTGTTTCCTAGCATTTCCCGGCTATATAAGCCATCATAAAATTAAACAAATTTATGTTTATCACCTTATAAACATATCGTCATATCTCAATTTTTTTTTTTTAATTTTAAGTTAATTAAGCAAAGTGTTCCTTCTACTTTCTCGTAACAAAATATCGGTTTTTATCTCAAACTGAACCGAAGTTATAGCAAAATATATGTATCTTTAAATCGGTACATTTTAACTTTAATCACATTTTGCCATTTTGTAGATATGGCTTTGCTGCAATTAAGGAGCGATATTTTTGGATATCTCCTATTTGTAAGACTTGTCCATGGACAATTAAAATTTACTGCCTGCATCTTATTTTGAATTTATGTTCTTTATAAACTCTTCACTTCACTAAATTTATTAATTATCAACTGTTGCACGGCACATTCTGCTTTTGGTAGATTTATTGCGTCGAAATTTACATATAAAATCGTAAGGTAATAATAATTCAAGTTCCTCTTTCAACCTTTAATTAATTTTTGTAGTATTTAGGCATTTTTTACTTACTTTGTAAACAAGTTCCCTTACGCTTTTTCAACAAAAAAGTTTTTTTCATTAATTTAAAACAAATTTACTTTGTATTATTTATATGGAGCGTAATCCCGGAATCCCGGGAAGTTTAAAAAAATTTCCCGTTTTCCCGGGAATCCAAAATCTCCGGGAAAAAAAAACTCTACTCGTACTGTAACAATTTTAAATACAAGGTTTTTTTTCCATTGCTTTCTAAAACACTTAGTCTAAATAAATATGGAGATAAACCCTTTTTAAAATTAATTTTAAAATGCCATCTGTTTTTCACCGTTACCTCCAGTAAGAGCAAAAAACTGAATTTGTAAAAATTTGTAACTGAGCTCTTTTCGAAATTCGTGATTCAACTGTGCTTACTTTATACCAACCTTGACCCCAACTGTTATAGCCGGCGTGATCAAAAAAACTTCAATATACATCCAATTTTACATGAACCACTCAAATGAAATATCCTACACCAGTTATTTGGGAAAAACCTTGCCAGTTTTTAGTTTTTAGACGATGACTTTGATAGATGAAGCTTTTCGGTATTTATAGTTATCAAACCTGGCTCTTTACTTAAAGGATTATTTTAACATTTGTTAATAACCAAGAAAAAAAAAACAAGTTCCCTTCCATATACCAAAGACAAAACAGACGTTATGTCCAAGACGTCAAAAAATTTTACTAGGAAATTAAATATACAAACGATCATTCAAATTTGCTACAAACGAAATGTTAAAATCAATATGCCCCATTCATTTCGGTGGTGGGCATAAGAAAGTTAAATACAAAATAGCGAAACATGGCATTACAATGAGAGCCCCACTTGAATTTCAAACAAGCAGCGTAGTAAACATTGCTAAAAGAATAACAACAAAAACAAATCTCTATTAGCGGCAACAACCACATAACATAACAACTGTGAAGAAAAGTAAAACATTGCTGGTGGTCTTTTAAGAGATGCCAGATTAAAAGAAACAAAATTTTTTCACATTAACAAGTTTACGCAATCGACAACTCGGGTTTAACCAACTAAATAGATGATATTAAGGCTGAGTTTTTGCGGCCTCAGTTAAACTAGGTTCAGGTAATTTGAAAACGGATTTCTGCCGCCATTACCAAGTTTGTGTAGAAAATATTGAGGGAACAGCTAAGTTTTGATTAAAATATTTGTCTTAAATGAAATAATAAAATAATAAAAAAACAAAAAAAAAAACATTTCACCAGAAAAATCCGAGTTTCAGACTACGCTAAACTAAGCTTGAACTTAATCCACATCTTAAAACCCGGCCAAACCAGTCAAAAAGAAATATGTATGTTGCGAGAAAATTACAGGTACGATTATCTAACTACACGTCTTTATATATTTTACATGAATCAATAAAACAAGATTACGCACTTAGCAGTACAAAAACAAAAATTTTCTACTGCGCATCTACGTCATTATAGACTTAATATGAGTGTTTGTTGTAAGAAATGTAAAAAAGACACAAATGCACATACACAAATTCTTTTTCTTCACACACAAAAATGACGGACCTGCGCAATGCGCAATCTTGTTTATTTGATTCATATATATTTTAAGGAAGTGTGTGCTTTGGAAGCGCATTGGAATAGCTTATCCTATCAACAATAAATTTCAGTCAAAGTTATTCTTGGGAGTACAAAATTTATTACTAATAAGATGAAGCGCTTAATTCTCATTTTTTTTATATATGATAAATACACTGAAATTTATTGTTGAGGATAGGGTTGCCGTTGTGACACTAAAGTATTATTTTTGACCCTTTTCCATGCCAATAACACTTTTTGTGGACTTTTTTTTAATTTATCCCTTTGTATCATTTTAACAAAATGTATGACACTTTTTGAACCTTTTTGAAAATAAGTACAAGTTTCCATATTCCTTACGAAAGTTCTAATGAGTTTTGTGAACATACATATAATAATTAGTAGCATGCCATAACGTCTAGTAGTGTCATAGTGTCCACGGACACTTTTTACAAACAAACTTTAAATAGAAACTAGTGAGTCCATGCTTTCCTCTCTAAATTTGCTCGAATCGGAGCTGGAAGAATGGACTCCAAGTGTAAAATTAATTAAAAAATATAGAATTCGTATTTCTAAAAAGTGATGAACATTATCTAAGGTTTTTGTAAAAGTAACTTCTTTTTTTGATAATATGACTACTATTGATATGTAACTGTGAATTGTTTCTTAGTTTTAACATTGATTTATAATTCAAGTATGTACAATTACTTTTATATTTAGTCTAATGTATTAAATTAATACATACTAATAAATTTGACCTTATTTTACTTTTAAATACCCTTGTTTGACCCTTTATTTTATTGAATACCCTTTTTATGACACTTTTTCGAAATTTTCAACGGCAACCCTGCTTATTTCAGAGTTTTTATCATGAAAAAAAATATGGGAATTAAGCACGACAAACAAAATCTTGTAAATTAAAAATTTTGTATTCCCAGAAATTACTTTGATAAAAATATTTCCCTTAAAATCTAAAATCGCTGTTAATTTCACTAGTTAACTAAATCTACACTTTAAAGTGATACCAACACAATGTGGCAGCTTTAATGGTGATATTGCAAATATAGCCATGTAATAACACATTTGATATGGCAACACTGTTTTTACACCAAAAAAAATATCCGCACATTGTTTGTTTTTTATTATAACGGTTTTCAAGCAGTAGCGTTTACTCTACAATAAAACGATAATTTAAACAATTTTAAAATTGAGGAGGTTCTTTTCAAAACCTGACTATTTTTTCACTTTTTTTGTTTTTGGCACAATTTGAGAAAATAGTTTGTTATGAATGTCATTTTGAACTAGAATAATCTACTTTTGACGAAATCACGCCTTTTACTCTATTTTTCTGGTGTAATTATAGCGTTTTCCCCCAATTTTATTTTCGCAGAGTTTTCATTTCAATGTTACCAAATAAACAAAAAATTAAGAACCATTTTTTGTCGAAAGTGAAACAAACAAGTTTTAGATATTTATATCTTGCGTAAGCTAATTGGGCCTAAATAATTTCATTGTAAATTAAAAATACATTCAAGTGAAAAAAAAAAACCTCCTCAATTATGAAGTGCAAAAATAAGCAAAGTTCTAAAGAAAATAAAAAACTTATAATTCATCATAAAATAATGGAAAAATTCTGTCCGAAATAAGTGAAATTATTGAAATATGTACTATTAAAAAAAATGGAAAAATTAGGAAACAAACCTAGAACTGGCCGTCCAAGAAAAATAGAGTATCTTTTGGAGAGGAGAATTATATAAACAGGAAATAATTCCAGAATAAGTGCGTGTGTAATTGCAGAAAACTTAAAAACTAGCGATGGAATAACTAAAGACCGTTAAACTGTAAGAAACTTACTTAAACGAAAGGGGTATAATGGCCGCGTTAGCCGCAAGAAAAAAAATTAATATATGTAAAAGAGAATTTGTTGAAGAAACCAACGTGATGGTATTGGAATGTACGGCTTCTTCTGGTGTAGGTAACCTTAATTTTAGTGAGAGTAGAATGGATAAATTTGCATATTAAAATATATTGAAAGAAAACTTAAAACAAAGTGCAGAAAACTTAGGTAGTTTGAATAGGACAATGATACCAATTATACCTCTGGTTAGAAGAAGAAATGACTTATGTATCATGTCCCAAAGCAATTAAATAACCCAGCGCAGTCACCCGATCTCGGTATGCGTCATAATTAAGTGCATATCTAAGCACATAAAATGTTTTAAAATTATAGTAAAATAAAATTAAATTTTTTAATATAAATAATAAAAATCAAATAAATTTTACATACTGGGGCGTTACTGCGTATTTCGATTCGAAAGAAATAACTTACGAGTTCGAACAATTTGTACTGTGTATTACGATTTTCGTAATCGTTCGAAACGATGACAGAGGTTGTATTTTTAAAAAAATGGAAAATTTGTTGAATACTTTTTGTTCGTAACAGAGAGTGGCTGTTAAGAAAGGGATTCTTTGTTTTCAATAAAGTATAAAAAACGTCTGTTTATTCAAAACAAATATTACGAAAATCGTAATGCACAGTACAAATTGTTCGAATCCGTAAATGATTTCTTTCGAATCGAAATACGCGGCAACCTCCCTGATCTCAATATATGTTATATGTATTTTGGATACGAACAAAAATATTACAGATCCAGAAATTAACCAGAACTGAACTGAACTGACAGTTAAACTAAGAGAAAATTCGTTCGTTTAAACAATGAAACAGCTTCATTAATAATTCTTCATTGGCTAAATTAAATATTTTTCGTTAATATAATGAAAAGTTTCAATGATTGAATGAAATCTCAAAATCGCCATTTTTTTTGAAGTTTCATTATTTCATTGTTTTAGTGAAAAGCTTTACATTGTTTTAATGAAGTTTCATTTATTGCAAATTTTGAATAAATCAAGATATACGTTGACTTTCTTTTGTAAGATGCAGCATATAAAATTAGTTTTGTATTAAATAAATTTTGGTTTATAAACTGATTTATTTATCAATTTTCTAATATTTCAAAAAACTTAATAAATACAATGAAGCTACTTCATAAATGTAATGAATCATTTTTTGCAATATTTACATATGTGTGTGTGTGTAATTTGTTTACACCCTCACCCCACTTTTTTATATCATCTCCTGTGTTCATCGTTTACGAGTTAATAACATTAACGAAAACGTTTCATGTATTCAATGAAACTTTCTTCATTAACAAAATGTGTATTTTGTTGTTTTAAATAAAAATACTCTCGCATATACAATCTATATTCGTTTATATGAAGATGTTAACCTATAGGTAAACTCCATATTCAAACTTATCAATAGAAGAGGCATTCCACGGTGAAATGTGCGAAATAAAATTAAGTTCATTTAAAAATCAAATTTTAATAGTAAATTCGTTTTATAAATCTTGCATTTTTTTATAAATAGATATTAAATTTTAAATAGAATTCCGAAATGCGAAAAAAATTTCAACAAAAATCTTAAAATAACTTTAGCAACTTAGCTGTACAAATTTTTCAGAAATGGTCACACTGCTCTCCATATAAAAAAACAAACAAACAAATTCATTACTATGAATTGCTGTTGTTGTTGAAGTCTTGCAATTTCCTAAATGACAATGAATGTTTATTATTATTACGAATATTTTTGCTATTTTTATTTTAAAGCTGTTGAGGGGTTTTTCGTTCATAGATTATATTATACAGGTACTTATTTGGCTTAAGGTTAAATGGAATTTTTCATTTCGTTTCGTGTTTTATTTACTACGAAGCGGAAGTTCACTGAAGTTAAATTAGGAAATGTGTTTACCAATGAAAAAGAATTCAATCTTAAAACACTAGCATAGGCATTTTTTTAAATATCAAGTTATTTTAAATTTATGTATGAAGTAACTAAAGTTTATTACTTTAAAACTAGATACAGCTGTAAACTTAAAAAAAAAACTTTCTACAACTTCCCTTTAAGTTCTATTTTACAACTTTTTTTTTAAAACTTCTGTTATGACCTTTTAAGGAATTGTTCCTTAACAATTCTGTTAAAGTTTTATCCATTTCTTATTTTCCATTTAAACCAATTCATTGCGTACATGACTGGAATACGAAAACCAACCTAATATTCATTCATGCAGTCACATAAAGTTTTAATTTTTTTTTTGCAATACGCAAATGTTCGGTCTTAAATACGCGTACTTGTTCACATACAATTTTATATCTTTAGAATTACAATAACAAATAAATATAAGATTTGCCACCCAAAATCAAACATACAAACGAACGATTTTTATTTTATTTATTTCATAAAATGACTTTGTATAGAATGCATACCTTTTCCTCTGACTTGTTGTAGTTTGAATCACAATATTTTGCAGTCTTAAGTGAATTTTAAACATGCTACACATGACCTTCTTAATTCGACCAGAGTAAAGTACTATAGAAGCAACAACACTCAACTGAAAAATCAATCCGTCCGAAATGTTATGCGATGTGTATAATACATAGAAATGTAGACCAATATTTAAGTATACTGATCGACTCAAAATCACTTTTTAAAGTGATCTAACGATGTGCATCCGTCCGTCTAGTTGGTTGTCTGCTAATGTTATCCTTGAGCTCAAAGTACAAGTTCCAATTTTGTAGATAATTTGTTCAAATATGGACGAGGTCTGTGTAAAAAAACTTCTTTCCAAATAAGGCTCTTTGTGTCAGTAAGCCATCTAATTATTAGGGTGTTTAAATTAAATTCACCCCAAAAATATTTAACTGCAAATTAAATTATTTTCGAATCGTTTCACATTTGCCTTAAGCTCCCATCCTTAAATAGCTTTCACTTCCTTTAAATGTTAACATTTGTTAATAATTTAGCGACAGTACCTAAAATCCCTTTAAGGCAAAAACCCATATGGATGTTAATATCTAGATAATATTCGGCGCGAACATCTCTTATGTGAATTTTAACCTAATATGGGCTTAAGCGATAATATTTTTAGGTTTTTTTTTCCAAATTTTGTTATTAAATTGTTGAATATTTTGTCTTCAAATTAGCAATTTTTGATTTTTCAGGGAATATTTTTAACATTTTTCAGGGCATATTTTCTAGTTT
Source organism: Pollenia labialis (assembly GCA_949318255.1). Classification (NCBI taxonomy): domain Eukaryota; kingdom Metazoa; phylum Arthropoda; class Insecta; order Diptera; family Polleniidae; genus Pollenia; species Pollenia labialis. Next base: position 132,335,568 of record OX439143.1, on the reverse strand, counting down.
TAACTGCATATTTAATGCGCATAATACTTGTTTTTTAGAGCATATTTCTGGTTTCCCTGATTATAACGTATTTATTTCTTTCTATTATAACGTACTTATGCAATTTATATATAAAAATACGTATCTCTTTAATTGGCAAAGGGTAAAATATTTCATAAATAAATAATATTTGAAAAGATTCCCTTTGTGTTTGTTGGGTAATTCTCTCTCACTACTACAACCTCATTTTTACTTTTGTTTTCCCCCTGAATTAGAACAAATATGCATTGTTGTCAAAATACGTTAGACTTGTGCGATAGTGTTGAATATTCTTTAATTATACCATTAAGCCGGGCTTTTGTGATGTGGATTAAGTGTTAACTTAGTTAAACGTAGTCTGAAACTAGGATTTTTCGGCGAAATGTGATTTTTTTTATTATTTAATTAAATACTAACCCCCGCATTTATAAACGAATATTAAATTTAACAAACGTTTATTAAGGCAAATTTTCATACAAAACTGGTTTTGTAAACTTTTATTAAATTTAAAACATGTTTATAAATACGGGTGTAATTCTTAAGGTTTACAACACAATTTTCTATGAAAATGTTCCTTTATAAACGTTTGTTAAATTTAATAATCATTTATGAATACGGGGGCAACACTCTAAACAAAACTAAGCTGTTCCGTCAGAATTTTGTATACAAACTTAGTAATGGCGGCGCGGCACAAATCTGTTTTCAGATTAACTAAACCTAGTTTAACTGAGATTTCGAAAATCCAGCCTTAAGCCGAAGCAAACTAGGCAAATATGTTTCTGTTTAGAAAATTTCTAGTGTTTTAAGTTTAACTTTGTTGGCCGTTAAAGAATCCATTTCACTAATGGATTTTCAGGATTGATATTAAAACACATTTATTTTTAAAATCGTTTTAAATACAAAATTCTCTTCTCCACTAAAAACTTAAGTGAAACTTAAGTCACCGATGTGGTACAATTAATTTTAACTTAAGTTTCCATTGTAATATTTTAGCAAGGTGGCCTCAATATCACAACAATACAACAACAACAGGCAAAGCATTAACAGTCAGCTGTTTTTTCAGACCACCTTGTAGATAATTACACTTTTTTATATTTTTTTTTTTTTGTATTTAGTAGTGCTACCATACTTTTATCTTAATTAAATAAGACTTTTCAAATAAAACTCAAAAAACCAATCTGTTTTAAATACGATTTAAGTTTTTATGAAAATTAACTTAATATAGATTTAAATACAATCCTGAAAATTGGGCATAAGTGTTCAATATTACCACTTAGTGAAAGTATATTTGTAGATTAGTAGAATTTCTTCGATTATCGATAATGGCTAATAAAACTAAAACTTCTTATTTATTTCTATAGAAAACCAAGAACTTAATTGGTAGAATCTGAATGATGTATGCTTACAGGCCACTGAAAATGAAGAAGAAACGGTGTGACAATATCTGGACTCAAGGAGCATTTATAAGGTAAAGTTAACAAATCGGCTGATCCAACAGCAGTTTTATTTATTTCATACCAAAATGTCCAAAATTGTTTTTGAGCGAAAATCGCTTATTATTATGAGCGAAGATACATGTATCCGAGCGTTATTATGGATGTTTATATTTTTGGATGGAATTTTGACATTTAGAGCAACTAAGTCCATGTATAAAAAACGATCAGCTGCATAAATGCATACACTTGTTTAGTGTACCCTGGTATTTAGCAAAAACTAAATTTTGCTTGGTTTTAACTTTCAAAAACTTCAATTGGATTAAATTGCAAAAACAAAAAACCTTTCCTCTTTGTATTGTTGTGGGGATGAAATGATATACATAATAAAAAATGTGACTGACACATCTGGTCGAATTTATAGGTTAAATGAAAAAAACACAGACATTCTTTATAGTAATAAATATTCACCCAATTTGAAGGCAACAGCAATTCTTATCAAATACAACATCAATTGTATGTTAAATTGGTATTTTGCAAGAGTATTATGACGCCGACTATTTATCGATAATGTTTATAAAATACAGCACACATCTCTAATATAAGAATCAGCTGATTCATTTTGTTTACTATTTTTTGATAAGAAAAACAATTCTGTGGTGTTTGTGCAAAATTTTAAGTTAAAATAAAATTTGTTTGTAAAAAAAAATAATTGGGGGATTCACAAGGTGTGCTATCAAGTCATATCGTCATAATGTCCTAAAAATGTGTTTCAAACAAAATAAAAATTTTAATGCTGTGTTCATTGATTCGTCATAACTGTACAGTAGAAACCTAAATTATAAGCGGCTGTCCACAGGAGTCATATATATTCCTTGTAGTTATTTTAAGACATTTGACTTTACAAGTTTATGACTACCTTGTGAATACCCCAAATGTTTTAATAAAAATGTTTTTTATTTCTGAGTCGGACAATTTCAGTGACGAAGGAAATAAAAACAATTTAATAGTGGAAAGAAGGATGCTTCGACAGAAACCATCCATTTTTAATTTACCCAATATTAATATTAAATTTTCCCAAGTGCCTAATGGATTTTTATAAAATTTTTGAGATTTGAAAGTTATTTTCGGCTGAATAAACTTTCTTTTAAACATGTGTTGGAAATAATAGAGCCTCATTTAAAAAAGGGAACGTTTGTTCCAAACACAATATAATTTGCTGCAACATTGCGTTTTTTAGCCCAGGGATCGTACCAGCTCAGCGTTAGAAATTATTTCAAGTTTGGACCCTCCCAGCCACTAGTTTCAAAAATTTTGTCTGAGACTCTGGAAGTCATGGAGAGAACACTTTGTCCACAATGGATAAACTTCGACATAACGGATGCTGATAAGAATGAGCCTAAGTTGCTGTTCTTTGAAAAGCAGCATTTTCAGGTGAAATTGGCTGTGTGGATGGAAACCAAATCAAAATTTTAGCTCCAAAAAATAAACAAGACCAGAAAGAATTTACGAAATCGAACAATTTGTACTGTGTATTACGATTTTTACAATCGTTCGAAACGATGACAGAGGTTGTATTTTAAAAAAAATGGGAAATTTGTTATTTTCGATAAAGTATAATAAAACGTCCTTCCTAATACACGGTACAAATTGTTCGAATTCGTAAATGATTTCTTTCGAATCGGAAAACGTGGTAACCTCCCTGCATCACTAATTTAATCGCAAGGGATATTTAATTTATTAGGAAAAGAGATCCTACAAAATCATCTGGCTAGTGATGGATTTTTTACAAGCTCTCCCATTAGCTTCTCGAACTGGCAATTAGTTGTTAATTAATTTTTTCAATTATTTCTACAAAAAATATATCAAAACACAGCACAAATGTAGAAAAATATCTAAACAGTCGTAGAAAAAATAAAATTTCAGCCAAAAATAACGGAAAATTTTTTAAACACTACACAAAGCAGCACAAGACAAATCTAAAAACGCCGACGACAAAATCAAAGGCAATTAAAGGCCACAGCAAAGCCACATATTCTTAAAAATACCAAACATATGTTAACAGTCATCGAAATATGGCAATATTGCCAACGGGAATACGAAATTAAATCAAACCATAAAAAACGGCGTTGCTTACTGTTAACGACGCCAAATAGAATAAGGGTGAATTTGGAATTTTAGGAAAATTTTTAATCTTTAACAAATGTTATCAAAGTAATTTTGTGGGAATACAAAAATTTTTTATTTAAAAGAAATTTGTTTATCGTGCTGCCAAGTGCACGGCTAAAAAAAACTAAACTGGCAACATGCTTAATTTTTTGGAAAACAATAAAGCAAGTTATTTTTGTTTACATTTTGTTTTTTTTTTATTAACCCACTAACAACTACAATTATTTTTTGAAAGAATTCCAACCAATTGTATGTAGGGGAATGTAAGAAAAGATGAACTCACTGTTTATTGTTTTTTTTTAAGCTTTGAGATTGTTACAAGTAGAACTTCTTCTTATAATTTTTATTCGCTTAACAGTCTTATTTGTTTAATATGTTTATATATATTCCTCTAACTCCCACTGGAGCACAGGGTGTCAATAACAGCTGTTCTCCATCTGACTCGGTTTTGATACGTCTCCTTGTTGTGCGTGGCCTGCCACTTTCTCTACCATCTTTTTGAAATGGGTTCCATCTAAGAGCTTGTTTAGATACATTGGTGTCATTTTGACGGAGGGTTTTCACAATGTGTGGCATTTACCAGCAATTTAAACTCTATTCAGCATCAGCAAACTAAATGGTCTGCAATTAGCTCCTTCTTGTGTCCTATCCATTGCCACTTTCGTTTTCGTATCTCGGTTGCTACTTGTATTTGGTTTGTCTTTGCTAGTAACTCGGCATTTGATATTGTTCTAGGCCAAAATATGCGTAATATTCTTCTTAGACAGCGGCTAATAAAAGTTTGGAGTCGTCTTGTAATGTCGCTTGTGACCTTCCAGCTTGTACACCCATATAGGAGAACCGATTTAACATTTGCTTCGAAAATTCTCAGCTTTGTGGTTTAGCTGATTTTATTACTTTGCCAGATTGGGGCTAGTAAGCCAAAAGATTACCTGGCCTTGTTTATTCTAGCGACTACATCGAGTTTGGTTCCTCCATTTGCAGTTATCTCGCATCCTAGATAGCAGAATTGGTCACTTGTCTCAAATGTCTGGTTGTTGATGGTCATGGGAACTGTTTTTGTTTTGGCTGCATTTATTTTCAGCCCTGTGTATTGCAGCTGTTCCTGAAGCTTTATAGTTGTTTGTCTAAGATCAATAAATATGTTTAGTTTTTCTAAAATCTTTGGATGAAGTTTCCTGACGATCTGGCCTAAGCAACCAGTGAAATGCGCATAGGAATAATAGCGTATCCCTTCAACAATAAATTTTAGTGATTTTATCAAGAATAAAAATTGGGAATTAAGCACGACAAATAATACTTTTAAATTAACAAATATTTGTGTTTTTAGTTTGAAAGATAGTTAAATTCTTCTGTTTGGAATTTTGATAAACTCTTAAAATTGTTCAAATTTCCTAAAACTTAAGTCAGTTTAAAACACTTGCATAACAAAAAGGTAGTTTTAGTTCATAGTTTTGAAACAGGCAATTAAAACTCTTGATAGTTAAAGAAATCTTTTTCAAGATTGTCATATTATTTGCTTGAGTACGATTAGAACATGTTTATTTAAATCATTTGTCCATAAGTTAATCACTAAAACAAATAAGTTCCAAACCCATCAATAAATGCAAATGACTCCCTAATTTGTAAATGAATGGATAAATGAATAAAAGTATGAAAAAAATGTGGCATGACCAATAAACCTCAATCTAATAAATTTGTTTTAAGAGTGTTAAAGTTTTTTTTTTCTTGGACAGAAATAAGAAAAAATAACTAAAGAAACTTTACGTCCTTTGGTAACCAGCATATACTTTTTGTTTTTTTTTTTTTTTTTTGTTTTGTTATATTGAAACATTAAACCAAGTGGGTGGTCTAGATGATTTTGTGAATGTTGAAGTTGTCGTTTCTTGTATTTGTTATTGTTGTTTCTGTTTCAGTTTAAGAAAAACCTTTACCTAGACAATTGCAAAAGACAGCGTCATCATCATCATTATCATCTCCGTCTCCAACAAAGTCATCGTCGTCATGATCATCATTATCATCAACACAGTTGTTGTTGTTGTATTTGTTGTATTTGTTGTTATTGATGTTTTATTATTATTTTTTATTTGAGTTTGAGGTTTTTTTTTCGAGGGAGAAGCTTTTAAAGCATAATTGGTTATACGAAGTTAAGCAACAACAAAAACAATATGTGGCTGATTTTTTTGTATGAACTCGCATCTGTGTGTGGCACGTTAACCATTCTCAAACATACATACATACATACATGCTTGTGTAAATAATTCGAGGTTAATCTAAAAAGTGTTCTTTCAAAATCTTCAAAAAGCTTTAATATGTTCAATTGTATCAGGTCTTCCTTTAAACTCTTCCCTGCTCTCGAGGCTCGAAACTTATTTTTCCAGATTCATGTTGAAAGTGCAAAGTAAATTCTCTACTATTATGTATGTTTAACATCTCAACCCAACAATTGTTCTTCTCTGTTAAGTCCTTGTGCATTATATAAAACATTTGCTGCAGACACTTTCTATTATTCTCTTTTAAAACTGAATTCGTGTCCTTGCAATGAAACTTTTTTTGCAGCATTTAAATTTTATCCATAGCTTCTCTCTTTCTTCTCCTTTCTCTCAATTACAAACTTACAAAAAATGCCTGTACACCAGCGCACAGTAGAGTAAATCGCAAAAAAAAAAGTGGTTATTAATCTGAATCTCCTAAATTAATGGTCGGATTGCAAAACTATGTAGAAAAAATAGAAAAAAAATTCCTAGCAAAATTTCGAAATTTTTGTTTTTTAAAACCGCATTCATATTGGAAAATGCCTCTTACGTTTGCTTCATATTGCTTGAAGTTTTAAACAAAACAAGCAACAAATGATTAAAATCTGTCTACAACTTTTGATTTTATTCACAATTATAAAATATTGAGGAAATCTTTGGGAAGAAAGACTAATGAAGGTCGGTCATAAATTGTATGCCTTTAGGGGCGACTCCTAGGCAGTTATTGGACTTCAATATATATGTATCTAGCCTGTATTGAAAATTTAAAAATTTACTTAAGCAATGGAGATAGTGGGTCGGTGGGTCTTTTGTTTTGTATGTTTTTGCTGGACATTTATTAGCGTTTAACTGGTATCCGGAAGGTAATTTGTATGAGAGATATCCGAAAAAGTGTAACGATTTATGTCCAGGTTCGATCTTAGCAGTGCCGCCATTAGGAACGAAAGATAGATGGATTTTTGTATCTTTTGGTGACTTCAGGTACCATGTATAATCCTGACATTTTACGTATCTTTTGAATCTGTACGCGAAATGTACAGAAATAAAATATTAGAGAATTTTTAGCCAACTAAAACTTATTAAAACTGATCATCGTTGCCTGATCATCGTTGCCGACTCAATACTAATACATCATCGTTGCCTATTCAATATACGGTTCACTATTCAATATACGATCCACCTAAATCGATGATTACTAGTAGTGCGAAGTTTTTCTGAAGAAATATCAAAGTGCTTTTTATTTTCAGGAAATTTGTATGAACTTTTTGATATAATCGCTTTAGTATAAACGCCTTAACTTACATACACATAATTCATTTTAAAGTTTGCTTACTGTTTTTTTATAAATTACATACCCAATTTTTATGACTTAAATAACACTGTACAACAAAATCAAATTTTTTCCGAAATTACAAGGTCCGGCCTATAAATCTTGATAGAGGAGACAAAAAAAAAGACACGAGTATCGGTGTTTTCAAAGTTTAAGTGGGGGTTAAAGTTTCCCAGCTCTGGCACATTCTTATTGTTAATCGGCATAAGAAACCCTGTGACCCAACATTTTAACCCCTAAAATCCCTGTTTCAATGGTGTTTTTGCGGTGTTAGAGGTTTAAAATATTCTACAAAAATGTTTTCCTTAAAAAAGTCATAAAATTGATTAAAAGTCCAGCGATAATATAGCAAACATGTCTTAAATTCGCGAACAATTGCAAAATTGGAAAGAAACCCTAAAATGTATTTGAAATCGCTAAATCGGTAAAAAAAAAAATCGAAATATTATAAAAAGCATTAAAAAACTTGCTAAAGTGCCGGTTCACACACGTCAAGTTCGACTCGTCAAGTCTTGAGATTTTAGGAGAGAACGGAAAAGAGAATGTCATTTCTTGTCCCCTCTCTCTCCTAAAAATTCAGGACTTGACGTGTGTGAATCGGCACATAATGATGAAGACAAAACTTGTTGTCAGGTGTGAAAAACAGGAAAGGGATTCCGTAAAAAAGTTGATTTTTTTTTGCACTTCCTACCTGAAACAAAAATTTTTTTTGTATGTTTAAGAAAAACTTGGTCTTATTATATCATCCAAAATGGAAAATACAACTGCTTATAAAAAACCTTGACCCTTTTTTAATTGAAATACCCTTTTTGTGGCCCTTTTGGAAAATTTCCAACGGTAACCCTGCCCGACAAATATCCCAATTTTCAATTTAAACGACGGCACGTAAAAATTTGTATAAATTATTGGACTTTGACCGCTCACTGTCAATAAAGTAAGTTACTCAAAGAAGTATGTTTAGCAGTCGGTGTTGTAGAACTTCTTCTACTTTCACCCAACACCAAACATGAATATAAAGGATAAAGTTAAAGGATAAATGTTTTGAAATGTAAGAAACTCCAAACGCAATTTTGCATGATTTGAAAAATCTAAATTTCTTTTCATCCTCCCCTTGCACAATCTCATCCGTATGTTTGTATGTAGTATGTTCATATGAACATGTGTTTTAAAGTATGTGCGCTCCAACGTCATATTAACGCTGGCAAATTTGTTAACATTGTTGTTGCTGTTTGTGTGGCAAATCAGTTGACTGTTTTTTTTATCATTGTTGTTATTATTGTTTGTTGTATATTACTAAGAAATGTGAGTATTCGTGTGTTTGTGTAAAAGTAAATTTATGTCGGAGGATTTGTTGACTTAAATTGTCCATTTGTTTTAAGTTGTATTTTTGCTGTTTTATTTTTTTGGCAATGTTTCTAAAGCCGATGCCACACAAGTTGAAGTTTTATTTATGTTGCTTTTTTAGCGTTTTATTCTTTTTTTTTCGTTTTATTGTCTTCTTTCTAAAGAAAGCCCAAGTCATAATCATAATTTACGTTGAAATTTTAATTTAAGCGTACGACTGAATGGTTGAGTGTTTGTATTATGTAGGTATATGATTATTTTAAAGAGTTTTTTTTTCAAGAAATATAAAATTGATTTTATGCTTAAAAAAACACAATAGAGTTGTTAAAAAAAAATAACATGGTGTTATAAATACTTACCTTATTCCTTATTCGTTTTATTTAACATATTTTTTTTTTATTCTTAAAAAGTTTATTAAACAAATTATTATAGAAAATTAGTTTTAAAACCAATTTATAAACTTGAGGTAGGTATGTTTAATAATTTCTTATCAATTTTATGATTTAAAAGTTGGTTTCTTTTTACAAAATTTATCTAACAACACAATTCAATAAATTTCCAACTTATAATTGAAAATCGTTGTTTTTGAAAGGCCTTTTTGTCATTTTTGTTTAACAAAGAAATTTTATTACGAAAATCGGTAGGTCATATGATAATATGTTATTTGTGCCTATGAAAGGACCCATGTTCTTAGTTTTTTCAGCTCCAGAAGCCTAAACATTGCAGTTAAGGTTGAAGCAACAAAAAAGTGCATATGGCCTGGAATAGAATAAAGTAGTTGTAGTAGAACCTGAAGCTGGTGAATGCTCTGTAGCGCAACAAAGTTCACAATTTTAAATTTTGCGCATTCTGTTGACACTACTTTGAAACTGCCGTTTTTAACTTATGACCGCTTGCAGCGCTATTCGTAGCGTTGTACTACAGCGACTATTCTGTACCCTACTTCAAGGAAAATACCTACCAAAACATTTTTTTATTTTCCAAAAGTTTATTTTTTGTTGTAAGAGGCCTTTTAGAAATAATCGATTCAATTTTACCGGAGTTCATAATGTGAAGTTAATTCCTTGCCATTAATATAAAAAATGCTTGATTACTCTCTATTACATCTCAATTTCCAGATAAACAGTTATAATTTAAATAATGAATACAGTTACTCACGCTTTAAGTGAGACACATAGAAAAAGTCGTATATTGCTACAATTAGAAATTAAAAGAAAAGTGTTGGTTTAAGGAGCATATAGCCGACATGTTGTTTACATCTGACTTGTCAACTTTGCAAGTTACATGTAATTATGCATGTCTGTCAAAATTTCTGTTTTACATAATATTTATTTGGTCACAAACGTACATGTAATTTGCTTCTGACATTGTCTCTGTTTTTTTTCGCATAGTTATTGCAGAAACCAAAGTAGTTCTCGGATTCAAAATAGCGTGCGGCCGCCACAAAAATTTTTATTTGCGCCGTAAATGAGTTCAGCCATCTTGAAAATTTTTTCTTTAAATTGCAAGTTACATGTAATTATGCATGTCTGTCAAAATTTCTGTTTTACATAATATTTATTTGGTCACAAACGTACATGTAATTTGCTTCTGACATTGTCTCTGTTTTTTTTCGCATAGTTATTGCAGAAACCAAAGTAGTTCTCGGATTCAAAATAGCGTGCGGCCGCCACAAAAATTTTTATTTGCGCCGTAAATGAGTTCAGCCATCTTGAAAATTTTTTCTTTAAATTGCAAGTTACATGTAATTATGCATGTCTGTCAAAATTTCTGTTTTACATAATATTTATTTGGTCACAAACGTACATGTAATTTGCTTCTGACATTGTCTCTGTTTTTTTTCGCATAGTTATTGCAGAAACCAAAGTAGTTCTCGGATTCAAAATAGCGTGCGGCCGCCACAAAAATTTTTATTTGCGCCGTAAATGAGTTCAGCCATCTTGAAAATTTTTTCTTTAAATTGCAAGTTACATGTAATTATGCATGTCTGTCAAAATTTCTGTTTTACATAATATTTATTTGGTCACAAACGTACATGTAATTTGCTTCTGACATTGTCTCTGTTTTTTTTCGCATAGTTATTGCAGAAACCAAAGTAGTTCTCGGATTCAAAATAGCGTGCGGCCGCCACAAAAATTTTTATTTGCGCCGTAAATGAGTTCAGCCATCTTGAAAATTTTTTCTTTAAATTCGAAGATGCCAATTTTGGATATGTGTATGTAATAATGAAACGTTTATCGGTATTGTAAAATAACAACATCAGCCGGCTAATGATTCCGTCAATAGTGCACCGCCGCTGCCAGCTTCTTTGCGGCATAGATTTTTAACAACAGTGATGTCAGATGGTTTGTCAGAAGAAAAAAGAGCACGCTCTAATTGAAATTTTTTCAGATGACTTTGCGTCTGACTTTTACAGAAGAAAGTTAACAAGTTAGAGTACTATATTCGGCTATGCCGAATCTTTGATACCCTCCACCAAGAAACAAAGTAGTTTTATTTATTTTTTATTATCAATCAATCAATACGTACCAAATTTTGTTATGATGGCATTGTTTTTTACGTTTTTAGGCGTACTAAACTGTTTTCCGGAAGTAGGGTTTATATGGGGCCTAAGGTAAATTATGGCCGATCTTCACGAAATATCACAGTGTTATTTCACGTCCTAAAAAAACTGTGTCGTACCAAATTTTGTTATGATAGCATTATTTTTTACGGTTTTAGGCGTACTTAACTGTTTTCCGGGAGAAGTGTTTATATGGGGCCTAGGGTAAATTATGGACGGATCTTCACGAAATTTTACAGCGTGATTTCCAGTCGAATAAAACGAATTTTTGCTCATTTCTCATTTCGTGCCTTGTTCCGCCATTTATGTTATTTTTTGTAACAAAATTATCAATTTTTTAAGGTGCTGATTGCACATTTTGATTCATAGCTCTGGTGCTACTGAACCGATTTTGCTGGATTTCAATCCCAAGCTGCTTAGGATAACTACAAGCAATTTGACATCAAGTTTGTTCATTTCTTTTGAGTTGTTCGAAAGTGAGCGTGTTTTCAACAGACGGACATGGCTAAATCGACTTAGAATCACTCAAGGACCCAGAATATATATAATTTATGGGGTCTGAGATGAATAATAAAAAAGTTTTACACGGAATGACAAACTTAATATACCCTCTTCACAACTAATTGTGGTGGAGGGTATAAAAAAGAACAAGTGCAGTAAGTTTGAATAAAATTGAACACATTCTTTATTATATACCTATTAATATGTATATTATTTAAAATTGTAAGGAAACATAATGGAATATTCAAACGGAGAATTTTGCGAATTTCTAAAGTAAAATTGTGTCTGCCAACAAGCAAATAAACAAAAACATATGATTTAATTTGCACAAATAGCACGATAGTATGAGTTTTGGCCGATATGAACCGAAAAAAATTGTCACAATTTGCAACGATAATGGAACCACCTAAGAATAAATTGTGCAATATTTTTAAAAGTGCGCCGATAAAGCCGATAGTGGGATCTTAGCTTAAGTCAAATTACAATTTATAAAGCTTTCATTCATACTTTAATAGTCTTATTCCTTTAATCAAAATTTTTTCTTTGTATATTTCTGTTACGTCATTGTTAGCTAAAGTAAGCCTCTTAACATACAACAGTGTTAACAAATTCAGTACTTTGGTACTTTTTTCAGTACTTTTTCATATAAAAAAATACCGCAGTATCCCCGCGTTGTTTTCATTTCTTTTTTATACTTTGAGCTTTTAAACTGTGATGTGGCCATTTCGATAGCAGGCTTAGGTTATCATGTGTTTGTTGCAAAATTTATATTTTTATATTTTAAAAATAATTAACGACGTTAATATTAAAATGCAAAGCGTGGACGCCAGGATTCATATTTTGCTTTGCAGAATGGGATATTTGTTCTTACAAGTGGCAAGAAAATTTATAAAAAAAAGTGATAATCAGCTTCACTCCAGAAAATATTGTTTCCGGAAAAACCAATAGCATAATACTGATGTTATAAATGTTATTTACAAACGATAAAGAAAACTATAATCAATGTTCTAGCCGTGTTCTAGCGGATCTTTCAGAAATAATGCGTTTCAGAACTGAATATATTTTAATTTCTTGAAAAAAATATAGGCAATCTTAAGGACGACACTGCTGTTTGCTGACATTTCATATATTGATTTGGTATTTTATCGATACAACATTTCTGAGCAGCAATTGAACGCACATTTGCAAATGCAAAATGATATAAAAAGCAAAGGAAGAAATCGTTTACACGTAGAAACTGTTTCAAGTTTGATAAAAAAAACTAAAGATCTCTAAAAGTAAATTTGCTTTATCTTTTAACACTGAATAAAAATCTTTATTTTTAAACATTATTTTTTTTAACTTTTTTAGAGCATCAATTGAACGCACATTTTTAAATATTTATGTTTCTTTTAGTGGCACATTTTGAAAAAAGAGTTGTTCAATTTTTAAGTTTAAATTTTGAATAAAAAACTTATTATAGCTAAATTTGAAATTTGACTTTTTGGTTTTCATCTGGTACTTTTTGAATCTTATTGGTCCCGTTTTTTTCGTCAAATATTTGATAAGTGTGACCGTAGCTTTAGATGTACTATGTTTTCTTTATATGTACATAAAAATGTATAATCAAATTTGGACCATTAGGCGAACACTAGTTTAAATTACTTTATTTAAAATATGTGTGTTTAATCAATAACATTTCTCCAAATTTTCAAAATTAATTAGAAAAATACAGAAAACTTTTTTAAAATACAAAATGCTAAATGGAAATTTTACAGCTAAATAAAAATGTAAAGTGCCAAAATTTAAAGTTGCAAAAATAACAATATGGTTACACTGGTTGAAAGCATAAAATCCATTAACATTAACATTTAACATAAAATTAAACAACTTTTAAAGTCGTAAAAACATTATTGAAGATAGTCATACGAAGAGAGAGAGAGAGAAAAATTAAACTAAACGACAGTGATGCTTTTTTAGTGCCTAAAACTCGAAAAAAACAAAGTCCTAAGCTAAAAAACGCGCAAATTCCGCCTTTTTTTGTTTTAACTTTTGGTTCGGTATATTAAATTTTTTTGTTTTTTTGGAGATTAGGAAAACAGTGAAGGAATGGTGTGGAACGATATTTAGTGTCATGAATACATACATATATTCAAAAAGACTGCTGAATTCGGCTGTACCGAATCTTTAAACCCCAATTCCCCTTGATTTGAAACCCATTTAACTATTTAAGCTGCAAATCGCGTACGGCTAGCTATTCACAACTTAAGTGGGACACATAGCAACAGCCTGACGTTGTTGTTTTTAGAATTTGGAAAAGAGCAGTTTTGACAGACATGCACCAGAGTTGACAAGTCAGATGTAAAAAACATGTTGTGTATATTGTTGTGTCCCAGCAAAAATTGTTTTTTTGGATTTTCATGGGTGCTCAAGCATAATTTAAAAGCTTATAGGGTAAAGTATTTTTGAGATTTTTCGCAAGATGTTTAGAGGTCACTTAAGTTGAATTTATGCCAGAAATCGGTTCTACCGGCCTTTTTTTAAGAATTCTTCATAACTTTGTCAAAAACCACGATTTTTTCACTTTTAATTAAATAATTTAAAAGAAAAATGTCCAAGCTTTATTTTGGTGTACAAAGACTATAAGTTTTTGCAATGCATTTATGCACCCTACATTAAAATTTTTCGTATTTTTTCCATAATTTCTGTAAATAACGCTTTATAACTTTAAAAATCTTTATAAAAATGAAATAAACAATGCATTTTAAAATCAATTTATTCTTAATAATTTAGAAGAATGTACTCTCACCGTTCCTAAATTATACCGATTTCCAGCATTGTACCCAGTTTATAATATTCTTACTGATACCCAACAAACAAACTAAAATCAAACGTTCTGTGAATCTTACGATGTAGTATATGCCCTCCAATAAATTCTAAAAGTAAGTTTCAGAAGTTGTGACATTGAAGTTAGTATTAGCCAACGCCACACCTCGTTCTGCCACATCATTTACTACTTGTACAATTTGAGCTTTGTTCTTTGCATCTTGTTGGCTTCCCAATTTTCTGGTTCTGGTTTTGAAAAATCAATTGTAATATTGCAAACTTAAAAAAAAATTAAGATTGGTTTTGGAAATTAATCCTCGAATCCTCTTCCGAAAAATCTGAAAAAATCTCAAAAATACTTTAGCTTTTAAATTGTGCTTGAGTGTACATGTACCTTAAGACAATTTTGTTATACAACAAAAAAAAAAGTATCTATTAAACCTAAACGTTTCTGTTGACTCTACTAAAACGCGTCAATTCAGCGCGAAACGCGCTTAATTGGCATCGCTGAAAAAAGATATCAAATCAAAATGGCCGCATACGAAAAAACCCTAAATAACAGTGAGTGAGTATAAAATGCTGTGAAAAGAAAGAGAGCGAGAGTAGAAAATAAACACAACAATGAATTTATATCTAAGAGATACTGGAGCACACACATTTTTTTAACACAGATACGATTTTTGTGCGTGTGTGTATCTTTTTGTTAGCAAACTAATGAAGTTGTTTCGAGACTAAAATCGTTATATCTCTATCCAAATGTTGAAAAGACAACTGCATCAGATTGAAAACGATCTTCGGTCGAGTAACACGTTTTAGCGGTTAAAATCAATATTTTTTGTATATTATTTGAAAAGTTACAACAACAAGAGTTTTTTTTTATGTACAGAAAAATATATAGAATATCTTACATTTAAAGAATACATTAAATATCCCAAAAGAATTTATATGTCTTTACAAAAATAAATTTAATACTTGAAAAGTATAGAAAATTTAAAGTTTTTAAAACTATCTGTGTAGTATTTGTGAAAAAAAATTAAGTTATAAAAGAATTTTCATAAAATAAAAGGAAGCAAAACGAATTAAATACTCTTAAGTTAAGGAAATATACAACAAAATTAAACAAAATAAGAAGAAAAGAGAAGAGAGTGCAGTTAACACGAGAAATTTCTTCACTACAAGTATATTAAAAAAATAAGAAAAAAGATCTTAAAGCAAAAAAACAAAACAAAATATAAACGAAAACGTGACAAAAACATACGAAAAGAGTAGAAAAAATATTTACAAAATTATAAAAATTCAATAAATTTCAAGGAATAAAGTGTTTTATTGGTAAAAAAAAAATGGCTTAAAATCTAAAGCATATCATTTAATATAACAAAAATATACACAATTAATTTTTTACTTAATCGTAATTTGTTTAACGAACACCATCATTAGCAACACCAAAGCCTTAACAAATGTTTATGTGTTTAACGCACAAACTTGGCGGCACTGTTTATTTACATTGGCTAATGTTGCGTTTTTAAGAACTTTTTATAGCAAATTTTCTTTACAAATTTGCTGAAAATAACAAATTGTTTGTTTTGTTGATTAATAAACAAATTCTAAGAAAATATAACCAAAAAAAAAATGGTTGTACCCACAATGGATAGTTTACCGCGTGTACCCGATACGCATGGAGATGTGGTCGATGAAAAATTATTTTCAGATTTGTATATACGCACCTCATGGGTAGATGCCCATGTAGCCCTCGATCAAATCGATAAGGTAGGTCACAAGTAATAATAACTTAGACTAAGTTGCAAATTTTGTGAAGTAAAAAACAAATACATTTAAAAAAAATTTTATTCATTAATGTTCTTTTAAAAAAATTATTTTTGCATATGAATACACACTTTTGACATAAGTACATTGTATTTAGCAATGTTGCAATTAATTAATAAGCAAACATTGAGTAATTTTAGGCCAATCCCCAACATATTTAATGAAGCTCTTGTTATTGCTAAAATAGGAATCAATTACCGATTTTTGGTACGATTGTTACCACCAAAAATGTAATCACGTGTCAGTAATTTTGATTAAAAAATTCGTCACTTATTGTAAATAACTCGTACGTTATCGTTTATTCAATCATAACTAGCTAAAAATTTGTTGCATGTAACGTCGCGTCGGCATTCTTAACGGGCCTTTTCCTAATACTGGGATCGTGTAAAATATTTGGTATTCCCGTGAATTTGTTTGTAAAGAATTGTTTTTAACAGCAAAAACGTAAATTACCATTTTAGAAAATTTAGGATTTTATAAAAGAGGTCATAAAAAGTCGCTTTTCATTCCTTTTAATCCAATATTTGATAAAATACTCTGATTCAATCCAATTTTGGCATACGAATACATGATTCGAATTATACCCTAAAACTTGCTTGTCCTTTCGTCCAATCCAATAATTTCTTATAACAACTTAAAAACGATGTATGTATGTAAAAAATATATATCGTCGGCTTAATATGCAAACCTGCTAAATCCACTTTTTATTAAGTAAATTTAGATTTTGATACCGTGTGGTAGAGAAAGATATGCCTCGTCGATCAGAATGTAGTTTTTCTTCAATTTGAGTCTTGAAGTGTGTCAAATCAATTATATTTTTGGTTTTCCTCTCAAACAGCAAATAGGAAAAATAAAAAGCTTTTTGTCTCTCCTGTAAATCTGTTGAAAGGCAGTTAGCCGGTTTGCATATTAAGCCGACGATATGTATTTTTTTTTTTTGTTAAATTAATATACAACTAAAAATGACCACCCAACAAATGAAAAGATAAAAGCAAGACCAATTTAATTTTTTTTGTTTACGTTTTAATTGAGTCATTAAAATAAATCGTTTGCGGTTTGACAGCTTTTTTTATAACCGTTTTTTTGTTTTGTTTTTATTTTATCTGGCAATTTACTACTACCAAAATAATAACAACAAACAAATACCACCAACAAATTCCCAATAATAACAGCAACAATATACATAAAAGGAACAAACAACAATGAAAAAGGCGTATAATAAACCAACAATCACTGTTGTTTTTGAAAAAGACCCCACTCCCCAAAAAAAAAAGTAAGTGCATTTTAGATCAATCCATAATGGCAATCAATTGATCGCTTGCCAAAAAATATAAAAATTTTACAAAAAAAAAAAAAACCTTCATGAGCTGCTGTATAAAGTAAAACTATAAACGTTACTTGCCTGAAAGCTGGTAGAAAAATCCAGAGAAACATTTGAGTTCAATGTTGTACACTCGAAAGAAAATTTAAGTTAAAATGAAAAGTTTGTGTGTTTCTGTCGGGAAATCTGTCTCATTTTCTTTTATATAAAAAAGTGCTGCAGAATGGTACAGATTCGTGCGAAAATTAACAGCAAACATCCCTTCTCTGAGACTCTTTGGGCAAAGTATTATCCTTTTAGTCAGCATTGCCGTTGTTTCTCTAATGTGGCAATTTAATCCTTTTTATAGGCCCTTGCCCCTTTATAATTTAACCCTTTTGTATCATTAGAACATTTTCTTTTGGATTAAGTAAAAATAAAAAAGACACAGGAAAATAACGTATCTGTTAAACCCATTGTAATTACCAAATAAGACATACTTATGTAGTATATACAAAATTTAAACGTTCTAGCTGATCGTATTAGTTAAAACCCCTTATTTCGGAAAGGACATTTATATGTAGACAAAGTAAAAAAATAGGTCGTTTAAATTTAAAGGAAATGTAAGAATATAATAGCAGAATTTTATCATCATACGTTATTTTGAACGGCCAATAACTATCGTTCCAAAATGCTAATTTCCGGAAGGCTTTTGAATGGAGGCCCTGTGAATTAATGAACCGATTTTATTAATTTTCAGTATCGTTATTACCATGTGCACAAAACAAATTTTGTCCACGTAGCTTACATGGTGTATACACAGTTCCTCTAAATCAATTAATTCGGGAGTAAATAGGGAAAAGAGCCGTTGTCGGTTATTCTCACTACCAATATTCAACCAGGGTTATTTAATAAAGGGTGTTTCTTTTAAATGCCACAACTTTGAGTTGGCATCACTTCTTTACTTGAGCACCCATTTAGGCTGGAGTTCCATATCCCGCGTTTAAGCCTCCACGCAGTGCATGCTTCTCTAACCTTACTTCCGTACTACGTTTCAATATACATGCAACGCTTTTTATGCAGCGGCAGCACAAGTAAAAATAAAATTTAATCTGTCAAAATTTTTTCGAACGCTGCTTGTGACGCTTACAACAGTAGAAAGTAAACCTACTTTTCGCCTTAAGGCATCTACGCTTTTGTGCTTGTAACTTACTACGTATAACTACTCAGATTCTACTTGTTTGACAGCTGCGTGTGCATCGAAAAAGCGAGTAACGCGTGGTGTGGACATCCAGCTTTAACAGCTGATTTTTGTTGCTTTTTGTTTAGTTTGCTTTGAAATATTATTATGATTCGTCTTACACCAGAGACGCCCTTTAGTAAAGTGCATTTGACCCTTTACAAATTTACTTAAAAAAATTTAACTTTGTCTTGAAAAATGTATTTATGGACCGATCTGACTGACCATATGTGATCTTAACACCGTTGGTGTCGTGTTGAAGGGGCTTAACTCACGTAATTGCAACTTATAGCGAGATGGTTAAAAGCATAATAGAAACTATATGTGTTTTAAATTAAAATATAGACTTCATCGATTTTAAGTTATCATAATGATAGTTATAAACATGTGGTCACGAACGTACGCAAAATAAAAGTCAACTTTGGCTGACGGTAGTGAAATGTAAGAATCTGCAAAATGGTACGGAATATTCAAAAGCGATAAATTTACTTTAAAAGTGCATTTATGTAGGTCTCTATCCAGTATTTACACAATCAAATGTCTATATTAGTTTTTGTTTTGTGTTATGGGCTTAAGTACCGGTCGCGAACGTACGAGTCGCGAACGTAATATTTTTTGCATATAAAATAATTCTATAAAAATGTCTTTAGAAGAAGCATAAAAAGAAAATATAAAATTTTCCAGTCCAATTTCCTCAAGTAAAACAGCTGAGATATGCTATGACACCATTCTATTATAAAAACATAGACTTTTTTTTATAATAATAAACAATAAAAGACGATGATTACCATTATTTTATTTGTCCATCCTGTACTCATAGTACAACTATACAAGGTAGACTCGTTGGCCCATATGCTTGTCTGCTGTTTACCCCAGTTAGAACCAAATTATCAAATTTCGTATATATGAGCCAAAATTTCTGCATGTGTGCGTTTAATTGTTTTTGTTTTATATGAAGCCAATTTTGAAAAGTCGGTTATTTTTATAGAGCAGCATGTCTACACTCCCAATTGAGTCTACCTTGTGTTGATGGACTTTGCCTGTTCCCATGTTCTGTAACTTTAGGGAGAACTTCTCACATCGAAAAGATGTAAAACAAAATATTCCATTGTTTCTCGAAAAGTGAGAAAAAAGTGTGTCTGAAACTCATGTCGAAAACTATCAAAAGAGATTACGTCGTAACGTTATAAATGTCGTAATATTCTACTCGAAGCTGATGTGACATTGCAGACGTTGAGAACGCCAGTAACAAGTCTCGATGATGACAAATGAAATAACAGAATACTACCAATGTAACCTTTCCATACAAAGTTTTTTGCGATTTTTATCGATTATCGGAGTCCAGTGTAAAGAAAAGTTTTAAGGCCAATTAAACGCATTGCAGACTGACTGCTAGCTAAAACGAATGAGTTTTGTAATTGCAAAACATCGATGGCCAAAATAATCTTAAGATCAAATCTGCTAACAAAGCATAAATTTTTTAAAATTTTAAAAATAAATAAACTTAAAACCTGATGAACGAAAAGTCGATAGTTACTGGAGCGCTTAAAAGTACGAAAATGAGTGACTTGTTGTCGCCAGGCTGTTAGTTTTAAAGTTAAAGCTACTTAGCAAAAATATCCTAGATTGAAACTGTTACTCAATTAGAGGAATAAAAACAAAGAAATATCGCGACCTCAGGACAACAAGGTTCGATCTGTACCTAAACTACATGTAAGAAAGGTCCTTGTTGTCCTAAGGTATACGATATTAATATGTAGCAATGTTTTGTGTTTGGCCAATAACAAAAAAAAAATCATTAGTTATAGAATTTTATTATTATTTTCTTAAAATATTCAATATAATTTACGATATTGAAAAGTTACATACATAGATGTTTATTGAAAAAATTTCAAAAATGTAGGTATTATCCTTGCTTTTTTTTGGGTGTAAAGTTATCGCCTCCACCTAAAATCTACTGCCACAACAACTATGACTCGTACTTTATACAACTCAATTGATGATGATCGTGGGGCTCTTATTTTCATTTTTTGTTGTTGGCGTTTTTTTTTCATTTGCCTGTTTCTGTTACATGTATTTTACGTTTAAAAGAACACACAAAGTCAAACTGCCTTACACAAAGCAACAAAAACAACAAGAAAAAAATGAAATAAAAAAAACACATAAACGTAAATCCAAAATAATGAAGACATTAAAACGCTAAACGAACACACACAGTCAGTGAGACAGATAGACAGACAGTCGGCCACAGAGAAGAGATACTACAATACAATAGGTATGTGTGTTGTTGTTATTGCTGTTGATGGCTGGTATATATTATAGCCCATTGAAAGCATCTTAACTACTACAGCAACAACAATAACTGCCATTATGAAGATGATAATGATGTTAAATATACATATAAAAAAAAGAAAACGCTCAAAACAACAACACAGATCCAGTCGTGTTCTATAACCGCGCCAACCCTAAAGCACAAACATCATTATTAAGATTACTTCTTCTTTCACTATTGCTTAAAAACAATAACAACAACAACAACAACTATAAAACCTTGGAGCTTGGCTACAAACAAACAAACTTACAAACATTAGAGTTTTTGGTAAAAATTGTAAATGTGGAGATGTTGATGAAAATTAAGAAGGAATAATTATTTGCTAGTGTTATCACCAGTGTTGTCATATTGGCATTTTATTAATTCCCATGATTTTGGTCCATCAATCAAGAGTGCAGAACAATTTCTTATCTCTTCAATGGATTTCTGTATGACATTTACTAGTCTTTGTGTTTTTTCGCTTCTGCTATGTTTTCTTTTAAATCCTTATTGATGTATGTGAGTATCTTTTTAATTTAGAATCGAGGTTATATAAATAACTCTGGCGGCTAATTACCGCATTCGATACACATCGGAATTACCATATAATTTGAAATTTCGATCGATATCGAATGCTGTAATTTTCCCCCTGTTTCCTATAAGCCTATAAGACTCAACTTTTGTATGAACTTTTTCCGGTAGCAAATGAACTCCAAAATTATTTTTTACTGATTTTATCAATACCAGGGAATTTAAATTAATAATAACATTCTCATCTCAACAACAACACGTGGCAACTCGGCTGCTAAAGGCTAAACATAAATAGTAGACCGGTTGTGGAGTTATTTCAAGTTTCTTATCATATTTTTTAGGGATTCAGTTTTACCAAACTGCAGTAAGTCTTAAAGCACAATTAGCTTGAGATGTCTGTCAAAATTAGCAAATGAGAGATCTGCATCATCTGGTATATTAAATTGTGTATTTTCGTGCAATATTTTCCACATTTCAACCAATTTGTTAGTTTTCAAGTCGTCGATAAGTAAGCAAGTGCTATTTAATGCAAAGACGTTACAAATCTAAAGATACTTTTACACGACATATATTTTGCAGTGGCTTTGTCAAGTGTAGTATCCATAAGTAATTGCTCATGTCTGTCAACATTAAAAAATACAGAACATAAAATCATTTACAGAAGCAAATTCTATACTGATTTATTTTTCTATTTACTTTTAATTGAATTTCAGTTAATTAAAATTTTTGATTTTTACAAGAATTTGTCTAAAAAAAAAGATTTTAATGTAGTTATATTTGCCGCCACAAACAAACTACTGGAAAAACAGCTGACGTCGGATGGTTTCTCAGTTCAAAATGGAACAAGTAATTGAAAAATGTTTCACTGCAAATTCGGGCTGACATTTACAGAAGCAAATTTTTTATTTTTTTGCTTTTACATAAATGCATAGGTATTGCAGCGGGACATTTTACAAGTACATTGCTAAAACCGCATTGAATAAAACCACCTTAAGTAAATAACAAAAATGACATGGCTGTAAAAAATTACAATATGGCCACATTCGACAAATAACGGCAACTCTGCATACCATATCCATGTGACATTGCTTATACGCCCATACGCACTCAATATAAAAATAAACATGTGTGTATAAAAATGTGAGTAAATTTAATGTGTGTATGGATGTACTTATAAAAAAAATCCATCTTTCAATATGCATAGCGGTTAAATAGTACAAACAAAACAAACAGTGAATGAAAAAACAACAACAACAGAAAGTTCCCCTAAAGAAACAAAAAAAAAAAAGAACTTGAAAAGAATCGTTTTAGAATAAAAAGTAAACAAAAATATACATGCATACATACCTACATACAAAAGTATTTCAAAATAAAATTTCTTTATTTTCTTATACAAGTTAATATGTATGTAAAATTATGTGCACATTTTGCGAGATGCTGAAAATTACTTTTGGCAGTCGTGTATTTTCCAACATATTCTTTGGCTGTTTTCGTATGCTTAAAACGAAAAAGTGTTTACAATAACGTCAGAATATGTATACAATTTATACCAAGCAAAGATTGCTGGCTGCCTGGCTGGTTGTTCGCTGTCTTGCTGCTCGGTAACTTAGGCGGTGCTCATGTGTGGTTGTATGAGGGAATGTATGACTGCACAAAAAAAAGTTGTTTGTATGGCAGCCAGTATAGTGGCGACAGTGACCACCCATGGAGCATTGAATAAAACAACAACAGCAAAAAAATTTCATACAAACATACATATGTACATATGTATACACACACGTATAAAAAAGGAGCTTTATTCATAAACATTATTTAATCGTAACGTTTTATTTTGCTTTATACCTAATTTTTTTTAGCTTTTTTTTAGTGTATGAATAGTAAAAGGGTGTTTTAAAAAATGCGTTTAAATGTAAAAAAATAGATTTTGGTACCTACATACCTATAATTACAACAGTGATTTCAGAAAAAAAGTAACGTCGAAATTAATGAAAATTATATCTATACCTACATAAAAAATTAAATAAGTTTTGACCACAAATAAAACAACTTGGATCTCATTAGATAGTTTTTAGATGGAATAGGTGATACATACAAATGTTATGTACCTACCTACATACCTACCTAGGTATCTGTATAAGTTAAACTTGACGTAGTAGAACATGCAAAAAAAGCAAATTTGCTGAATTTTTTTGTATCAGTTCCACAGTTCACTTTTTTCGTCCTTCTGTCAAAATAAAGTTTGTATTGCAAAGAGTAAATAAATATGTTGGTTGGTATGTATTTGTTTAAGTTTAAAGCAAACTAATGCAAAAAATTATTTTTTTGTTTTTTGTTTTCTGATTTCTTGTTTGTGTGTATTAAAAAGAAGTAAAGAACAAAAACAAAACAGTCACACAAGAGCGCATCAGACATTGCTTAAAGTTCCATCGAATCATTCATACGACTGCATAAGTACATAATATGTTTATATGTTTGTCTACCATGGATACGGTTAATGGATGAGGAGGTACAAAAATTGTATATTCATTCGTAAAAACAGCAGCAATAACAACAAGTAAACAGTTTTTTTTTTGCGGTCAAACTACAAGCAGTACGTGAGTTGTGATAGACATGACCAAAGTACATACAACGCGAAACAGTAGCTAAAGCTTCAATAATAAAGTTGTTTACATTGTTGCGCCTTGTTGTGATTTTAGCTTTTTTTTCTTTATTCTTGTCAGTTTTTTACCTATAAAATGACTTTTATTTTTTATTTCGGGATTAAAGTTTTGCTTACTAATGAAAATAGACTAAAGTAATATTATAGATTTTAAATGCCTAGTCAGCATTATTTTTTCTATAAATTGAGTAGGCAAAATTAAACTTTATTGTCAGTTTGTGGGTGAAGGTATTTTCCATTAAATAGGAAGGTATTTAACCCGCCAATAGTGACCTACTGGTCTGTGAGACCGTGTGTGTTAAAAAATTCAAATAAATGTACTCAACGTTATTGTTTTTGGTTGTAATTTCGAGTAGCTGCCGCATTTCACGTCCCCCATCATCTGTTCACGGCAAAGCTGCTCAGTACGTACACGTTGTTTATTTTTTTTTTTTTTTGCTAACCCGGTGCGTGAGACCGTGTGTTGTCACTGTACATGTCGGTAAAATAAACACGGTCTAATTTTAAAGGACTAAGGATTTAATATAATTTTTTTTTTATTTTATAAAAGTGTCGAATGTCGAAACGCTAAAAAAGTTACTTTGCTTTATGAATATGTGGTTTTTCAGTTACTTTCTTAATTTTAAAAAATGTATTACGAAAAACATTGTTATTTTTGATGCTCTAATTTAAAACTTTTCTGAATTATAATATCGAAATAAAAAAGCTTAAATTGATTAAATATCTTAGTTTAATTGTTAAAGAGCATCAATTAAAAAAATCATAAGCCGTTGGTAACACGTTTCAAAAAATTTTCAGTTGAAAACCCCGGTGCGTGAGACCGCATCACCATTGATCAAAGTCAAATTTGTGGGATATTATGGATTTTTGTATCATGTAAAATGTTGTTTTTTTTTTTGTTATTTGGCATCACTTTAAAAAATAGGTCATATTATTTACTGTTTCCAATTTAAATGCTTTACTTGTTGGCATAGGTATTTTAGGGCAGTAATTAGTTACAAAATTTTACATTGAAGTGTAAAAAATTAAATTTGTGACCCCAAGATAAAATTTCTATAGTGTAAGTGTTTTGGAAAATTCGTTTTAATCAACGAAATATTGGAAACAAATTTCTGCTGTAAATTGCTAAATAATTTTAAAATTCTAGTTCCAGTATAAGAAATATACTGGTTTCAAATATCTTTTTTGTAGATTCTTTTAAGAGCAACGCTTAAAAATAAAATCATTTGTATTTTACTAACATCAAAGGTCCTTTGTGCCGCCTAAATTTGTTTAAATAGGTGCATATTACTAGGGATGCGATTTCCATGCATCCCTAGTAATAGGTGTATGGGATATGTCGACCAGTTATCTTTTCGAATCATTAAATTTGCGTTAAAATGGCATCTATTTATTTTGCATATTACTGCTTAGTTTGATTAAAATGCATATTTTTACATATTTTGGTTTTAAATGCATATTTTTTGAGTGATATATTTTTTAATTTACAAAAAAGCTTTATAAAATACATAACTGAAATTTAGCTCATAGAATAAATTCGAAAAATAAAAAATGTTGAATATTATAAAAAAGTTCTTCAAAAAATGTCTATGTAAAAAAAATCTTCAAAAAAAAACATTTTAAATCAATAAATACATTTTATTGGAGCTCTGCTTATACAATACAATATTTTCAAAATTTCAGCAAACGATTTTTTCTATTTTTAACCAATGCAGCACCTTACATGGCTAAGGCTGCCAAAGGGCTTAAAATATTCTATCCAAAAATGTTACATGAGTTACACTGAGATGCTGAGGAAATTAGAATATAATTCGATAATATTGACTTATTGGTTTCATACGGAAAAAAATATTTTTAAACGTTAAAATTTTTAATGAAATGTATCTTTTGCTACCGTTACCACCGCAGCCAGTATTAACAAGATGGGAAACCTGGCGAGATGTTGTAGAATACTATTCAAAAAACTTTGAGCAATTTAAGAATGTTATTAAAGACCTACTTATGCTTATGCAATTAAAAAATTAAAAGTTAAATAAGCATTTGTATTTTAAAATTACGGATATACCTATTGGCGAAACAGTAACTTAATTGGAGGACTTAACTGCGTATTTCACGGTGTCACTCGAAATCTTTCGTTCACACAAATTATATGTAAAACAAAAACAAACTCTCAATTTGTGCGAACGAAAGCATTCGAATGACAATTCACGAACTTAAAAATTGATATTTGAAACATCACTAGTACATACATATGTATTTCACTTGTTTTTTTTAGTTAATAATATGCATGCATTCTCACATAAAATGTTTGCTGGGTACAATATACATATGTATATATGGATGTATGTATGTATGTACTATATGTCTGGGGGTATGAACATCTTAATGACAAATTTTATGTTCGTCTGTGTTTCGACGACATATTCAAAACATTTTTATGCGTTTTAAGGAGGAGTAGTGTTTTTTTTTTATTTCAAATAACTACGTAGAAAAAAGATCAAAAGAAAGCGTATGCATGCATATGAGAATTTTATACACACCCTTATGATCACAATAAAACACACGAACAAACACTTTTGGTATATTTTAAACCCCATTCAAAATTTCGATAACCATTGTTATCAATGTTAACGTTATTTTGTTAGTTATTTTTTGTTCGTAAAAGCATACCTACCTACTTAAAAGAAAAACAGAAACAAAAACCTTTTTACCCTACTTCCGAGAATTTCAAAAATAAACGCACGAAAATCACGCCTACAAGAATTTCCGGTTTTCAGAGATTATTTGCTTTAAGATTAAAACAAACAAATTAGTAACATTTTTGCAATAAACAACTTCAAAATAAAACAAAATTAATATAAACATCTTTTTTTTTTGTATCATAACACATACCGGCTTTAATAATAAAGTAATCATTTCTATAGGTATAAGTTTTTTTTTTAAATTTTCAAAAAAAAAAAAACTAAATTATCAAGACATAAAATTTAAAAGACCACACAGTTAGTGTGTTATTTGATTTTTTTTGACCGAAAATAACATAAAATTACGAAAACTCGTAAAAAAAAAATTTAACTACAAAAGCAACAGAAAAATAATAACCTAAAAAAATCATTTAGGTATACCGGAAAGTGAAAACAAAACAATACTAAAGTAATAATCACACATTCTGTGAAATATACAATTCATGAAAATACTACTTTAGTCAAAACTTACCAAATATACTGCCAGATCTTAATGGTTACCTACCTGTTCATAAGATTAGAGTATTAAATGCAGCCTTACCTGATATTATATTGTTTTGAGTAAGACATGAATGCTCTTCTACTTCTACTTAAACATCCAACGGACAGGACAGACAGCTAAACGGACGATTTTTTATACAGACAGCTGTAGGACAAACCTTTCGAATTTGGTATTGAGTTGTATTTTATAATAAAGAAATTAAATTACAAAAAAAAAAACAAGAATACGAATACGAAAAATAATAACATGATCATTATACTTGAACGAAAATGGGATCTGAAATCAAAGTAGTACATATTATAAAGAGGCCGACGTTGGTTGCTTTATAACGCCGATGGGTTTTCAATTAAAACGAATCATCTTATCAAAGTTTTTCTTGGGATTCAAAAATTAACTAACAAGGTTTCGTTTCACTGTGCTCAATTCCCATTTCATACTACATACATATGTATTGATAAACTGAAATTAATTATTGATGGGATAAGCTATTCCTATGCGCATTTCACTGGTTGCTTATGCCAGATCACCAGGAAACTTTATCCACAGATTTTAGAAAAACTAAAGATATTAAACCAAATAAAACTGTTAAGCGAATAAGAATTATATACACCAGTTTTACTTGTAACAATTTCAAAGCTTGAACAAAACCCACAACAATAAACAGTTAGCTTATCTTTTCTTACAGTCCCGACTACAATTGGTTGATTTTTTTTGTCAACTCTGAATGTAGTTGTAAGTGGTTATAAAAATAAAACCAAATTACTTTATTTTATTTTGCCAGTTCAGTTTTATTTACACTGCCACATGCATATTAGTTATCAAAGTTTTTCTTGGGATTCAAAAATTAATTAACAAGCTTGGTTTCGTTTAAATGTGCTAAATTATTTTATTTAAAGCTAAAGCCATATGTAATAACTTCCCAATAAAAAAAAAATGGAGCTTCAAACGTAGAAGTTTTGTAAGGAAGAAATTAATAAGTTGTGCTTACCATTTTTCTAAAGGAAGGCATGCATTTTTTAGAGTTTGAAGCAATAAATGTTTGACACAAAAAGCGCTTTATTCAACGCATATAAAATCGTATCTGAACGTCTTATTGCGTGTCGTATAAATGTGCGCTTAGTTTTTAAAATGAACCATCATTATTGCTTTACAAACTAGGAAAACTTTTTATTAGATAATCCTTTATTGCGAAAATGGTACAATTTATCAAAAAAAATTTTATGTTTTAAAAATAATTTAAATCCTGGGCGGTGCAAAATGTGACCCCAGTAAATAAGACCACTCTGTACCACATTAGTAATTGCCTTAAAAGTTTAGGGTATACCAATAGTAAAAAAAGTATTCCAATACCAAGGAATGAAAAATGATCCATTATAAAATCGTGGTTTTTAGTTTGGGACTACATATTTTTGATTTACCAATATTGAAAGCTTTAGTTAGCCGGTGTTTGTTGTACCACCAAAGATGCCTGGCCGAAGACCGGCTATTTTTTTTAGCGAAGAAGGTATTTGTTATACTATAGCAGAGCTTATGCGCCTAGCCGAATGCAGCCATTCTTTCTATCGCTTGATGTACAAAATTTTGGGATATTCAAATTCAGGATTTTGAAATTTAGGATTTTAAGTTTCATCCATATGAGCCCAACCCAAATTTCTAATATAAAATTCAATGTGTGTTTTTTCTTTTACTTTTTTAAGATAAAGATTAAATTTAGGGGCATATTTTATTTTCAGGAATATTTTTCATTATTTTGGGGTGAAATTTCATTAAAACAATAATTTGGGTAAATTGCATAGTGAAAATAGCCCTAAATTTGGGTCAATGTATTATGTGTAATTTTAGTACATAAACTACAACTGCTAAATTTTTTACAAATTTAATATAAATTTTGCTATGATTTTAAGTAACCGCCCTTAGTTTACAAAACTAAACGCCGTTATATAAACAACGTGTTAAACTTTGTAGTTTTAAACCAAATTTAAGGCAACCGAGAAGAAGAAACAACATCGGCCTTTTTAACCAGAACTAACGAAAAGATGTTACGTTGTTGCCTCATAAAGGTGGTCGATTTGATTGTGTTTTTGTTGTTGTTGAATGTTGAATTGTGTTTTGCTGGCTACAATAATGTTGTTTAAGCCATAAAAAAATACTTAAATGCGGGTCGTTGTTGCTGAATACTACAACGTCTTAATAAGAGGAATGAATAACAACAAAAAAAAACTGGCTTAAACAATAATTTCATTGAAAAAACAACTCTCTTGCATACATATGTATGTAGGTATGTAAAAGTTTTAAAGCTTTTCGTTTGTTGTTTTTGTTATTTTGTAGTTTTATTTTAAGGCGCACGTCATGGCACACGTTTTTGAAACAAAAATTTTAAAGTTAACGAAGACTTTAAAACCGTTATAATGTAAAAAAAGCAGGTTTTATGAAAGTCATACAAATTACATCAACTTTATAGCATGTAGTATTTTTAAATTATAACTAAATAAATAAACTTAACCCTTTTAAAAAAAAATTAAGTTAAACATTAAGTTGTATGTACACATATTTTTTTATAGTGAATGATGCATGTGCATAGGAAATTTCTTTTTAGTTTTTGTTCTTGTTTATGAGAATAATTTTTTATTTACTCTTTATTTTTTTAAGTTTCTTTAATTTTGCTTTTTAATATTGACAGTATATTGATTTTTTTATTTTGGTTGTGTGTGTAAGCAACAATAACAACATTAGCAGCAGCACATGTTGACCCTCAAAAATTATGCTCCCTTTAAAATTTAAGCAATAACAAACAAAAATGGCTACTTCAGTTTTTTTTTTGGTGTAGATACATGTGAAATAAGAAAAATCTGTGTGCATGTACGTTTTTGTACTAACATATTAAAAGTAGCAGCAACAGCTGTTGCTAATTTTGTTTTATGTATGTAGGGTATGTACATACATAGTACATATCCATAGGGAAAAAGAAGGAGTACGGAGGCCTTCTAGAGGGCCAAGGCCTTCTTGCTCCATTCCATACTCATATCTTTTTTACACACGTTGTCATTGTGGAGTAGGCCTTCCGCTCTCGCTTCTTAAGCAGATCCATAAGAATGGTAACGGGAAAAGAAATAATTATTTTTCTTTTGCTTGTGCAAAAAAAAAAATACAAATAGTGGTAGGTACTTCTTCTCTACTTCCTTCTCATACACAGAAGCGAATGTTGAATGTGTATCTTATCTTTTATAAGAAAGAGCCGAGACCTTCTTTAACAGTTCGACAAAAAAAATTATTGATTAAAAAACTTTTTTAAGCAGGCTTTTAAAAGGCCTTAAGTAAGATTGTCTTCTGAATTTTCCCGCTGAATACAACATACATATGTATGTATGTATGTATAGCAAACTTAAAGAACCAAAATGTTGTGAAGAAACAATACAACTTGGGAGGTCTTAATATAAATATTTTATATATGTACATAGGTATGTACCTATGTATTGTTTTAAAATTTTAACGTTTTTGTTATTTTAATATTAACAATTAAATTTAATAGGTAGTAATTTTTAGGATTTAATAATTTATTAACGTTATAGGTAGGTATTATTTTCTCCATCCCTTATTTTTTTATACCTACGTATCGCCACCTAAAGTCTTCCGTATTGCTAAAATACGCCAAAAATTCAAGAAAAGTCGCCATGATATATGTACCTATATTTTGTTCGATTTTTATTTAGAAACAAAATTGTTTACTATAAAAGTTTACAAAAGACTACTTAAAGTAAAAAAAAAATGTCTGTTAGTATTAACCCAGCGGGAAAATATGGAATTGATTACATAAATAATTAAAAAAAATAATGTATTATTTTCGAAAGATTAATAATTCATTCATTGGAAGCGAGAAAGTGATTTTATTGACACAAAAATTATGCATTGATTACCACGTATGTACATATATTCCCACATTTGTAGAACAAGGAATAAATTGTTTCTGTTCGTAACAATTATTCGTATTTTTTAGAATTTTACTTTTTTGTCTTTCCTTTTGAATACATTGTGAGGGTATTACGATTCAAGAAGTTCTAATTGCATTCTACTTTGAATGCGAGTTTTAGTGGAGTTCTTTGTTTCAACATAGGCATTACTTGTTGTAAATACCAGCTTATAAACAACAGCCAAAGCAAGTTCCTAAAAATGGCTACATACCTGATATTATCCTTAAAGCTTTCGAATTTTGACCAAAACTGATTTAAATTAAATGGAATATCATCATTAAAATACTCTTTCCAATTAACAAACTGTAATTTTTTCCATTGTGTTTCATAAACATCCAAAGGTACGTTAGGATTCATAAAAATCTTTAAAATATCTTTAACAACAACGAATTTTGTATGTGATAACAAATTGCCTAAAAATGGAAAAATGTTCATAAACTTCAAATATATTCATGTTTCAAGGAATTTTATTTACTGATTCTTTCAAGAGCATTTTTAAATATGAAAAACAATTTTCTCGTGATTGTGGATATGAAACGTTTTGCATGTTATTTTAAATTCAAATTTCTAAATATTTTGCATACATGTTTTTATTATCATTAATTTTGATAATCCAAAAAAAAAAATAAAAATAAGTAATCCTGCCTGAAAAATAATTATTTTTTCACTTTACAACGTTGTTCGCGGCTGTGCTTCAATTTAAAATTCTACGCTTTTGAACGCTTGATTACCGTTATTCTAAAAATTCTAAATCTCATATAAAATTAGTAAAAAAAAAATATTTTACCTATGGATAAGTATAATATCGCCTCATCTTTTTTATTTTATATTTATTAATTTTCCACTTGCTAAAATTAAATTAAATTTAAAATCATAAACAAATAATGTTAAAAACATTTCTTCATACAAATTCTGTATTCTACTCCCTTATGTTCGGTTTTTATTTGTTTATTTTGTGTAGCTTTTAAAGAAACAAAAACAAATTTTGATTTAATTTATTATCCAAAATGGAAATTTGACACAATCATTATTAACTGGGTGGTCTTCAAAGTATGTGTTAAATATACATATATATGGGCTTTTATAATGCATTTTTCCGTTAACAAATACTTTTGTGTGTGTGTGTGTGGGGTTTTTTTTTATAAAAAAATAATCTTTCCCTGTTATTCTTATTTTTTTTAATGAATGTGGACTATCATTGTCAAATATATGTATGTACATACATATATACATATGTATGCATGTACATATGTATGCATGTACATATGTATGCATGTACATATGTAAGTGTATACCAATGTATTTATTTATAAATTTTTTGAAGCAGTGGTATTATGTATTTTTTTTGTTTAAGCATTGATTAAATGGCATGAACAAATGTCAATCAAGAAATTTGTTGTTAACAAATTTATGTTGCTTCATTTTGTTTATTTATTTTTTTATTTTAGTTAGATTTTTTGGTCGAAGTTTTCTTTTGGTGCCATTAGTAAAAAATAAAAAATTTATTTGTAATTTAAGAGTTCAAATATTTGAGTTTTTCTTAAAATATTGTTTGCTATCTTATCTCGACTTAAGATGTTTTGTCAAAATGCCACAGATATAAATGTTAATTCTCTGTTTATTGTAGGTGGTACCTACCACCAGGGCTGCCAGGTACTTTTTTCCTTGTCCCCATAAAATTAAAAAACAATCCCCAAACTAAAAATCAAATCCTTAAAAAGTTAATTTTTTCTTTTGTTTTTTTCTGACCAAATTTTGAATCCTGTTAATTAAAAATTTTACATTTTTTTAAAAATAGTAAGAAAAATTTTAATAGGAGAAATTCCCAAAAATCCCCATATAAAAATTTTTAGTAAAAAAAATATTTTATTTTGTTTGTAACGACTGGTTTCGGCATGTTTTTTTAAATCCTTTTTATGCGATTCCAGTGAGGAATTACAAGCAGAGCAATTTGCTGTTTTTTAAAGACATATGAGACAATTTATAAGAATTTGAAGCTTGTTCAGTCGGTTTTAGCCATTCTTAAAATCAACAATAAAAATACATAAATCCGTCATTTATTTAATACTTTGAAGCATAATAAGTACTTTCCAATAGCCCAACATTATTTTTCCCAAACTTTATTATATTGTCTTTTATATTTCGTCAGCTAATACGCAAAAGGCCCTATCTAACATTTTAAAAATTTCACAGCAGAAGCAAAGCCTTTTGGTTTTTAATAAATCACAAATTTTAGTCGAAAGATTCCAAAATTTTTTTGTGGGTATTATGTTGATGCAATACTTCAGAATCAATGAAAACGTTGATTTTTAATTTTTCGTTAGATAGGGCCTTTTGCGTTTCAGGTAACGATTTACTTATTTTTGGGAAAGACATATTTGCTGGAAAATTGTTTTTAAAAAATCAAAAATTGTATGTGTTGACAACTCACTCAAGAATTTTTCAAGTTTTTAAGCACCTTTTACACACTTAACCAAAATTACAATCTTAATTAATACTCTTTACACTGTATTAGTTGTTGATAAGAGTAAGATAAAAGTTTTGCTACTTTTTTCATATTTTATGTACGAAACAAAGAAAAATAAGGGAAAATTATATTTAAAATGTATAAAATCCCCAAAAAATCCCCGAATTTTTCTTTTAAATTGCCGAAAATATCCCCAATCCCCAAATGACTTTCTTTGTCCTTTTTTGTTTGCATGAAATCCCCAACCTTGGGGATAAATCTTCAAGTCTGGCAGCCCTGCCTACCACCTATTTACATTTTAAAATTAAGGTTTTTTTTTTTAATACATTCTAAAAAGTGGGGGGTCTTTGAAATTTTTTAAATATTCCAACATTGTTATAATTATAATTTATTGATAAATTAAAATTGTATGTTAAATTTATAGCTTTTGTTGTTGTTTTTTCTCTCTCTCTGAAGCTTAATACGTAGTTATAAAAAGTTCATTAGGGTGCCCATATTATTCATTAACTAACTGCCAAGTTTACGATGTCGAAAGAACGCTTTCTTTCGCACAAATACATTTGAAACAAAAACAAAGTTATAAGAATTTGTTTAAAATAGAGTTTTGCGAAAGAAAGAGTTATTTTGCATTAAGTAAAATAGGCAGTGAACATTTTAAACCTCTTTTACATATCTGGTTACCCTCTTATCTTGTTACTACTGCTTAAATATGTTTTAAGGGAAAGGAAACAATATTCTAATTGGAAGGCAGTTCTTAGAGACATGTAACATTGTAAATAAAAGAAGTTGTTAATATGTATATTAATTTTAAAGTACTAAGGTATAAAACTTATTTATAATAATGAAAAAAAATACCAAGACAGCTACTATATAAACATTGTTAAATTCATTAAAGTAGACGGCTTCAAACTTTCAACAAATGCATGTTTCGGTCGGAACCGATTTTATGTAAGCTTCAACCACATGCAGGAGCAACTGTTTCCTTTCCTCATCATATTTGTTAAAAAACTCTTTAAATAATTTGACATCACGCTCAGCTATATCATTAAAAACTTTCAAGTTTTGCGTGATATTTTCACTGCTTATGTTATGTTTATTGCTATTTCATTCATTCGGATGCGTGGTCAAAAATTTAATTATTTATTTCTAACTTATTCAACAACTGCAACTACATTTGATCTGCAAAATTAGTCAAAAGAGCTTGGTCAAGGCGAATTGGTGTCGGAACTACAACAATCCAAAAACAACAGAAACAACATAGGTTTTTTTGCTTCGCATTGTTAGTGCTTATAGCTCGTAATGTCAACTATTCCTAGCAAAACGCTAACAAATCAAAACAAATAAGCTCGAACTGTCAAAATCAGGTACCGTTTATACACCACCTGTAGTTAATTCGCCTTGAGCTTGGTCAATAAAAAATTACGAATTTCCTTTCAGGCTCACATTTCATGTTGTTGATAATTGCCACCTTTTCCTTCTTTTATACATTCACTGAGAATAAACTCAAGTCAAGTCTCTCGTCTGACAGGTACCAGATATGCGATTTTATGGCAAGAACTCATTTACCGTTTCAAAACTTTGAAGACGTTGAGCACTGTCTATATTTAAAACCAAAACAAAGTTTTCAGAATTTGTTTTGGTTTAAAATGTAGTTCTGAAAATATTTTTATTTTTAATCTTCATGTTGTTTTTGTAAAATGAAGTATTATACTTAATTATATTGTTATTTTTGATTTGTTTCACTAAATGAAGTTGTAAGTTTTTAACAAAAATATACGTAAACGTACGTACATGTGTAGATATTTTTCATAAAAAAAAAAACGAAAAAAAACCTTAATTTAAAATGCTTATGTTTGATTAAACTTTAACACAACAATAAATAAAAATATTTTAAAATGATAAATGATGATGTTAAAAAAAAATTAAGAGAAATACCAAAAACTCGTTTTGGTTTTTGGTTTGAAGCAGAAATAATTTATTTATTATTTTTGTTTAGCATTTTTAAAAGAAACATTAACATGAAACTTATATTTTTTTAATTAGTACAATGTAAATTTTTTCGGTGCTAGTAAGTGAAAAAATGGATTAACACCGCTTTTACGAGTGTAGTTGAATTTTCTTGTTTTAATTTATTTAAACGGTATTATGCCAGTGTAACATTGCTAGGACAATGCTACACTACACGTACACCCCCTTATCCATGAAAAAAATTTTTAGATTTAAAAAATATTTATTAAACAAAGTTGTTCTATAAAAAAAAAACACTTTAATGAATTGACAAATCGCACGCGTATGCTTAAGGCACTTTTACACGACATTTATTTTACTGTAGCTTTGCCAGATGTAAAATCCATATGTGTTTGCACATATCTGTCAAAATTAACAACTGATCAGTAGCCGATAGATCCTTCTATAATAATAACAAATTTTAATGTGATACTTAAGGCGGCATGAAATTGCCCCTCAAATAAATAATGAAATAACGCCCAAAAATTTGTTCAGAGGACAACAACAACAACGATTTTTGGGGGTTAATTTCATTTTGTTTTGGGTGTTATTTCATTTTCTTAATTAGGGGATTATTTCATATAAAAATATTTCCCCATAAAATCGGCTCCACGAAAAGCCCCCCAATGAAATAACACCCAAACGAGAAACGAAATATTCCCCAAATTTTTTTCATACATTTTTGGGTGTTATTTCATATGAAATAACACCCAATTTTTTGGGCCCTTTTACATTTTTTTTTGGGAATTATTTCATTCCTCATTTGGGGTTTTCAAATTATGAAATAATCTCCAATGAAATAACACCCAACAAATTTTTAAAATTCGGGGCTTGTTTCATAGCGTGTATAATTTGGGTGTTATTTCATTTTTTATTCGGGGGTTATTTCATTTTTAAAGGTGTTGGTTTTTGGGGGTTATCCTTGGTGAAACTGACTCTTTTATGAATTTTGGGCATAATTTCATTTTTGTTGCTGGTGGGGTTAATTTCATTGGGGTTATTTTATTTTCATCATTGGGTGTTATTTCATATGAAATAACTCCCAAATATTGGGGGTTGTTTCGTTTTCTCTTTGGGGTTTATTTCATTTATTTTTCGATGTTATTTCATTCACTGTTTTTGGGTGTTATTTCCTATTTTTTGGGATTTATTTCATTGGGGGTTATTTCCTGGGCGTTATTTCATTGGGGGGCTTTTCGTGGAGCCATAAAATCATTTTGATTATTTTTTGGCGATTATTTTATTTTTAAATTTATTACGAAAACGTTTTTGTTGGCGCAAGGACTTTTTCCTCTATGGTATAACAAACACCACCTTCGTTAACAAAAGTTTCTCTGCATAGCCGGCCTTTGGCCGGGCGCTAGAATTTTCTCCCGTATGGTATACCAACACCATCTTCGCTAAGTAAAGCTCCTAAATATGGTCTTGCACCCGGCCTAAGGTCTGCTATGCTGAAAAGCTTTAATTAACGAAGCCGGTATTTGTTATACCATAGAGGAGAAAATCCTTGCACCCGGCCGAAGGATGGCTTTGCAGAGCAGTGTTGCCAGTGAAATTTCGAGAAAGATACCTTTCAGTTTCCAAACATATACACTTTTTCCCAAATAGATACATTTTGAAAAAATTTTAAAATCCATTTTTAACGTTTAACCTTTTTAACATGATATTTTTATTTTTTTTATTTATATTATTTATATTAGGTATGTAATTTTTAAAAATACAGTAAGCAAACCTAAAAATTAATTATATGTAACTATGTTTCGATTTGATCTAAACAAATTTATTTTGTAAAAATTAATATACGAGTAAAGTTCACATAAATTTCCTGAAAATAAAAAAGATGTTTATATTTCCTCAGAACAACTTCGCACTACTAGTAATCCTCGATTTAGGACCTGGGCCAGCGGTAAAACTCAGAAGACCTGCTTACTTCAGGCCTTTTAAAAGGCCTGCTTAAAAATTGTTTTGATTAAATTCCTATTCTTATCTAACTGCTAAAGAATGCCTTATAGAAGGCCTCGGCTATTTGGTGTAAAAGATAAGATAGAGAAGGAGTAACATTTTTTGTATTGTTTTTTTTTTGCACAAGCAAAAGCAAAACAATTGTTTTTTTGTACCCGTTGCCATTCGTATGTACCTGCTAAAGAAGCGAGAGCGGAAGGCCTTCTCCGCAATGACAACGTGTGTAAAAAAGATATGAGTATGGAATGGAGCGAGAAGGCCTTGTATATCCAAAAGAAGGAGTACAGAGGCCTTCTAGAAGGCATCCGTACCCATTCATTTTCCCGCTGGGTGATTTAGGTGGATCGTATGTTGAAATATCCGTAATTTTTTCTTTCACCATTATTAAAGCTGTTATTGTATGTATTAGTATTTAGTCGGTTTTAGTACATTTTGCGTACAGATTCAAAAGATACGAAAAATGTCAGGATTATGCATGGTACCTGAAGCCATCAAAAGATACGAAAAATGTGTCTTTCGTATCCTAATGGCATCACTGGATACGACCCTGGTGTTTGTTTTGCAATAGATAGGTAGCGAATCCGATGATTTCGCTTGCTTCTTTAAACTAAAACTGTACAATTAACTGTATTATGCATATTGGGGTTTTATTTCATTTCAGAAATTAGGGTCTATCTTCGTGGCTATTTAGAAATACGCGTCGAATAAGTGAACATTTACATGAAAACAAAAACAAAACCAAATTGACAAAAACTGTTTTTGTTTATGATACAAAATTTACAGTTTTTAAAAGAGAAAGAAACGCTTTATACCTCTCGCGATAATTTGATTTTAGAAATGTATAAGTAGATAACAAAAACAATTTTCGATTATTTCATTTCTGTTTGGGGGTGTTATTTCACTTCTTTGGGGCTCTATTTCATTTTAAAAATTGGGGTTTTATTGCATATGAAATAAGGCCCCACACTTTGGGAGGTTATTTTGGGGGTAATTTTGTTGTTCACTTCACCTTGCGTTGAGAAAATTTTCATATACATATATATTTTTTGAATTTTATATGAAAATTTTCTCAACGCAAGGTGAAGTGAACAACAAAATTACCCCCTTTTTGATTTTTTGGGGGTTATTTCATGCTACCGATACTTAGTTCTCTTTACATTTAAGAAAATACATTAATAAAATGTACCTATGACTTTTTAAATACACATCAAATGAAAACCTTTAAAATTCTTTACATCATAATATATTTTTTTTTAACAAATTTCGAAAAATAATAGAAACTTGTATTGTTACTCTCTAAATCTCTTTCCTGTGAAGCTGAAATTTAACACTACACAGTAATAAATCATGTTTGAGTGACATGTCTTGCTTGAGCAAATTGTTTTATGAAAAATTTTTAGCTAAAGCAACTGGAGATCGTTAGAAGAACTATAACAACTACAACTAAAATTATCAACATGGGTATCAATCAATACACTTAAAAGTAACAGACAAAAACGAGTATGTGTCATTTATCCAGAGTTGTCATCAAGATACAGATAAAATTCCATTGAAATTAAAAAGTAACAACAAACATCAGCAAACTCAGCAACAACAACTGTAAAAGAAACGAACGCCTGTTGTTGAGCCATAAAAGTGTTAACAGGCCTTAAAAATTGTTTTTTTTTTTTGATTTTTTTTTTCAATAATGTCTTAATATGTATATTCTTCGGGTTAAAATTGTTTTTAGAAAAAAAAAACAAAACAAATTCCAGACCTAACACAACGGTTTTAAGAGTTTATTTAACTTCTTCTTGTAGGTATATGTAGGTACATATGTATAAGTACAAATATTTGTTTGTAGTTTTCGACAAAGTTATTAAGAACTCCTGTAGAGATTTTTTGGGAAGTTAAAAGGAAATTAAGATTTCACTTAAAAACATACACTAAAAACAGCATGACATTAAAGGTATTGACAAGCAATGGCGACTTTAAGTAATGGACACGTTTTTGTTCTTCCTTTAAAGTGCAAAAAAAGTGTAAAGATTTCAAATTACTAAAATGTAAACAATTAGAGAACGAGAAACGAAAAGCAATAGTTACCTATTAAAATGAAATAATATATTTTTTTTCCTAGGCATTCTTTAAATTTTTTTTTGTAAAATGTTTTGTAGTCGCCTTAGATTGTAAACCTGCTGACTAACAAATTTTGCAGGGCAGAGAAAAAACTTCTGATATTTTTTCGTCTACCTTTAGAAGCAAACCTAAACAGGTACAAGAGTATCCACTCGATTAATCGTTGTTCAAATAATCGAATAATTAAAATAGCCAATTTCGAATAACGAATACCTAACTCGAACAATTTATGTCAATTAATCGATTAAAATGAATATCTTTAAAAATTCTACTTTTTTAATATAAAAATATTTGTTTTTGGATCTTAAACTGTTTATGATAATTTACAACTAAATTACATGTTTTTACCTTTTACATTTATTTTCATCACACAAACGTTTGAAGCATACATATTTCAGACCCTTTTTACAGCCGTACCTAAACAAGAGCGGAAAGCGTTTTCTAGCTGTCAAAAATTCTCATGTACATACAATTTGTATGAAGCATCCCTAAATAGCGCGATTATGACAGCGCGTTTAATAGTGAAGTTGGCCGCAATTGTTAATAAATAATGGCAATCTAGCGAGTTTTTCTCTTCTTTTCATTTCTTTTATGTTGTTTTTTTTTATTAAACAAGAAAGTTAACTCTACTGTTTGTGTAGGTGTGGCATATCAGCGTAAAAGCTATGCGGAAGG
The DNA here is from genome assembly GCA_949318255.1 of Pollenia labialis. Classification (NCBI taxonomy): domain Eukaryota; kingdom Metazoa; phylum Arthropoda; class Insecta; order Diptera; family Polleniidae; genus Pollenia; species Pollenia labialis. Next base: position 132,294,848 of record OX439143.1, on the reverse strand, counting down.
AAACGGTCCGCCTTCCGCTCTTGTTTAGGTACGGCTCTAACAGCTGATGTGGGTGCTTGAGAGACAAATTGTGTATATCATAAACGGTAATGGCACTTAAATAGCACATTTTGGTACTTAAATACATACCAAACTTTTTATATAAATTAAAAAAAAATTATATAAGTTTTGAGTGAAATTGATATCAAAGTAATTTTTAAAACTGTTTAAGTATATAAAAAAAGATCAGAAAGACTACGGTGATTTTTTAAAAAAAAATTTAACTGAGAATGTCCATCTACTTTAATTTCACTCGATTTCTAGGAATAATAAATTGGTTTCAAAAGTTTTTCATAACACCTTTCACAAAAAGTGCCTGGACTAAAAAGACAAAAATATAATAAATAAATAAATAAATTATTTTAAAAATATCAGCTATTTTCGTCGGCGCCCTGATTGTGTGTATTTTCATATACACAAATATTTTTTATTTTTTGCGACGAATATTCGCGGCCAAAAATTCGTCGTTCGTCCCAGTTGTGTTCCTAGCATTAGTCGAAGCGGCGTCTCTTTTTCTTTCGAACGGTGTCAAACAAAATGAATTTAGCGGGTTTACACTCTAAGCCGACGATGTGTAATTTTAATGGTGTCTTTCTTTATAAAACATTAATTCTTTAAACTTTTTAAGTGATAAGTGAATGAGTGAGTGAGTGGTAGGCGGAAATTCATTTGTAAGTTAATGATTTAATTATTTTTAGTATTAAAGTTATTTCACCTTATGCGGATACAAATTAGTCATGCGTGCTTTTATTATGAAAACGAACGAATAAAACTGATTTTTTATTTTAATGTAAGAATTTCAAAACTCATGAAAATCTGCAATAAAATACAAATGGTGTGGAAAATAAAACACATAAACTCACACACATACATATCTACAATATTATAACTACAGGAAATTGTCCATTAAATAACTAAATAAGGCAGAGAATTAAGATTTCCGTTAAATTGTTTACACAAATAGGTACCAACTAATTTTTTTTTAACCATGTCAAAAATATTTGTGAATAGGTGTTATGACCAGGGCTGCTAGATGTTAAAATTTTTCGTCATTTTGACGATTTTTTTGAGAAAATACAGTAAAAGGACGAATGAGGATTTTTTTTACTAAAAGTAACAGTGCTATGGCATCAATAAAACACTTAGAATAAATATTTACAATTATATTGGGAACAGTTCAAAGCGTAAAAATCAATTTTTCGAAATACTATAAAAATTTTTGGAAATTAAACAAAAAAATTCTTTCCCCATCACAAACCAGGTGGCTTCTTTAGAAGCATTAGTAATTCAAATTATACAATTACATATATAAATACCATCGATACTGCAAAAAATATACACTAGAGCCCCGATTTGCGTCGGTCCTATTTGGTCCGCTTTTAAAAAATTGGTTAAATCCGCTTTGCGGTTTTATGATTTCGATTTGCGTCGCTACATACGATTGCATTTTTCGATGAAGCCATAATCTCATGTGAAGATTTTTTCTATTGGCGTGTAAAAAGGCGAATTCCCCAATTTAATTCTGTTAGGTAAGTTATTCTAAGTAAAGTTGCGTGTTAGGAAGTAAGAAGTTGCTACTTACTAAAAAGTTGTGTAGAAAAATTAGTGCAAAGAAAAAAAAATGCAGTAGTTTGGAACTAAAATTGGACGTAAGAAAACGTCAAGTCGGGTAAAAAGACTGTTGATATAGACAGAACCCTTGGTTTAGCACCTTCAACAGTAAAAAAAACAATTTGGAATAGTGATAGCGCTTAAAATTAATCATTTAACTCGAGCTTTTAATAGCAAATGAGATTTTATTTTGTTTTTTTTTATTTAATGTTTTTGTGAATATGGATAAATGAAATAAATACATTTTTGTAATGTTTTTATGAAAATATATTTTTCTTATGCCCACAAAGCTGAAATAAATAGAATAAAACTAAACCATATCACTTTTTTCATCATAAATAGAATTTCTTGCAAAAAATTTATACTTTTGAACCAATCAATGCAATAAATTGTCTCTAATTTGTAAAATTTAAATATTTGACGATTTTTTAAGAAAAAAAAGCCTAACAACCCTGGTTATGACAGCTTAAGGTAGAACGCTGTCTTTACAAGACATACATTTTCTAACCTTAAAGGCCTAACCATAATATGCATAGCCTTGCTTAACCTACTGTCAAAAATTAACAAAAAGTCTCTCAAATGTATTTAAAAAAAAAACAAAATAAAAAACATTTGATTCCGTACGGAATGTGCGATTAAATCCGCACCTTGCTTAAGCAAATGACAGTTGCATTAAACTTAGTAAAAAGTTTCCTTAAGTTCAATATGGTTTGCCTCATATAATTAACATAATATATTCGCATATTTGCTTAAGCCAACTTAAGCACATTGTGGTTGGGCCTTAAATCGTGTTAGGTGCAGCTGTTAGTGTTTTGTTATAGTTTTAACAGTGCTGTTCCAAAAAACACGAAGACTTGATTTCAAATTGAAAATTTTTTGAAATTGAATCTTTTTTTAACGACAAGTTTAATAGCAAATCATACCGTTCTCAACAAACAAGGGAAATTATTTTCAAATTAAGAAATTTTAATGAAAAATATTGTTTTTTGTTTTATTTAAATTCATTATTTATTCATACAACTGTCACCTAAACATTCGACAACAAAGCTGTTGCTTAAAGAGAAAAAAAACGTTCTTTCCATTCTCAAATTCTTTTGCTCCTTTTTGTTGTCATGGATTGTCATGGATCTGCGATGCACTGCGATCGTACGACAAACTAATGATTTTTTAACTTTCCCGTTTGAATTTGGTTCGCATTCTTACAAATTACAATTAATTTTTAACTCACAAATAAAATTATATATCAACATCGGCCCTTCAAATTTAACCACCCTTTATTTGTTTATTAAACTGTATTTTGAACAAAAACTTAACTGCCTTTTTCATAAAAAAATAAAATAAGTTTGAAATGTGTTTTAAGGCAAAATTTTCATACAAATTTTTCTTAAAATGTCTTTCAAATCCATTTTAATTTTTTATGAATACGGCAGCCATACTTTACTTTAGAAGTGAACAAAACATTAAGACTTTGGACCCTATTACGGTTTACAACCCAACTTAGTTGAGTTGTAATTTCTTAATTCTTGTATTATGGTTTATAACTTTGCTATATTGCGGTGAACAAAAACATAACAAAAATTACAACTGATCACAACCAGTTGTTTAAATTACAACTCAACTGAGTTGAGTTGTAAACCGTAATAGTGGCCTTTACTTCAGAAATTAATTTAAAAAGCGGTTGAAATTCATCACACCTGCTAAAAACTATCGTTTTCAACACGTTCCTGTAATTTTTCTTTAGTTGTAAAACATATTTAACTATAATTGCCATTTTCTAATGTTTTTACTAATTTTTCGCTTAAGTTTTACCGAGTTTATTTTTGATTAAAAATTTGATATTAAATTGATAAAACGTTGTTTGTCCAATGTTTATATTCAAATCAATATCAATCTGAATTCAAATGTCAATTATGGTTTGAGAATTGTGTTTGATATCAAATGATAAAGATAAAGTTTAACTTCATGTTTGTTGGGGTTAAGCAATATGTGTTATACATAGTTGCATGGCTACTGAAGACTTACAGGAAATAAACGACACAAACATAATTTTAACAAGCTTTAATTTTTGATTAAATTCTAATAAATAAATTTTTACATCTTCTATTTTTTTTATGATTCTTAACTCTGCCAAATTTTCACTAAAATAAATATTTTTGTAACTATAAAAAATAAATGAATTTACTTTTATGCAAACAATCAAACACCCTATTTCACAACGCAAAAGGTTTGTACAAACGTAAAATGTTGTCGAGTTTGTCAAGCCGTTTGTGAAGCTTATTTCGCCCTTAAATTGATTTAGGCCTATGAAAATGCTTCCAACCGTTATTTTATTTATTTACGACAAATTTCACTAAGTTCAGTTTTAAGTAACTGGCAGTTATAATAATAATTCATTTTAACTGAACTTGTTGAAATATGCCTTTAAGCTGTTTTAGTAGGTCACTCTGTGCTTTGTTTACAAAACTTTTACCGCTACTTTAGGCATCACAACTTCATATTGTTTTTACTGTATATTTCTTAAGTAAAATAATTTAAACTTTAAATTTATTTGATATTTAATTGTTGTCTTTTCTTTTATATTTCTTTTTAGGGCAAAGCCCGAGGCAATCGCACTGCTATTTATCTGCGTTCAGTATTTCAATCCCACCTCGAATCTTTAGGTAGTTCAGTACAAAAGCATGCCGGCAAAGTTTTATTTGTTGCCATTTTAGTATTAAGTACATTTTGTGTTGGCCTTAAGTCTGCCCAAATACACTCAAAAGTCCATCAGCTATGGATACAAGAGGGTGGTCGTCTCGAATTAGAGTTGGCGTATACACAAAAAACCATAGGAGAGGCTGAAAGTTCAACGCATCAACTGTTAATACAAACGGCCCACGATCCGAACGCCTCAGTATTACACCCGCAAGCTTTATTGTCCCATCTGGAAGTGTTGAAAAAGGCAAGTGCGGTTAAAATACACATGTTCGATACGGACTGGAGTTTAAGGGATATGTGTAATTCACCGACAACGCCTAGCTTTGAGGGACCATATTTTATAGAGCAAATATTTAAGCATTTAATACCCTGTTCGATAATAACGCCGTTGGATTGTTTTTGGGAGGGTAGTCAGCTATTGGGGCCGGAATTTCCAGTACAAATACCGTAAGTTTTAAGTATACATAATAATTTTTAATTTAATGCTTAAAAAAAATACCCTTGAATACTACAGTTTTTTTTTTTAATTAACAAACATTTCCATTATTTTCCATTTATTTCTTTAGTGGCATAGATAAACGTATCACCTGGAGTTCACTAAATCCCTCTAGTCTTATGCAAACTATGAAAAAACAAATGAGCGATCAAAAAATCTCATTTGACTTTGATACCGTCGAACAGTATATGAAAAGAGCTGCCATAACATCGGGTTACACCGAAAAACCCTGTTTAAATCCCAAAAATCCTCAATGTCCCGATACAGCGCCCAACAAGAATAGCGAACAGCCCTTAGATGTAGGAGCTATATTAACCGGAGGTTGTTATGGCTTCGCCGCGAAATACATGCACTGGCCTGAGGAACTAATTGTGGGCGGAGTGCAACGTAATCGTACCAGTCATTTACGCAAAGCCAAGGGTTTACAAACTGTAGTCCAGTTAATGACCGAAAAAGAAATGTACGATTTATGGAATGAAAACTATAAAGTTCATCATATTGGTTGGACTCCGGAAAAAGCGGCAGAAGTTCTAAATGCTTGGCAAAGAAATTTCTCGAGAGAAGTGGAGAATATTATGAGAAATTCCCGCATAGCCAAAAACTATGATGTTTATGTTTTTTCCTCAGCCACTTTGGATGATATTTTGGAGAAATTTTCAAATCCTAAACCTTTGAGTATAGTGATTGGTGTTATAGCCACGGTTTTTTATGCCTTTTGCACTTTAATACGTTGGCGTGATCCGGTAAAGGGCCAGTCAAGTGTTGGAGTTGCTGGAGTTTTATTAATTGGATTTTCCACAGCTGCTGGCTTAGGTTTGTGTGCCATTATGGGAATAGTTTTTAATGCGGCCAGTACCCAAGTGGTGCCATTTTTGGCTTTAGGATTGGGAGTTGATCATATCTTTATGTTAACTGCAGCCTATGCCGAGAGTAATCGCAAAGAGCATACAAAATATATATTGAAAAAAGTGGGTCCCAGCATTTTGTTTAGTGCTTGCACCACCACAGGTGCCTTTTTTGCCGCAGTGTTTATACCAGTTCCAGCCCTAAAGGTATTTTGTCTCCAGGCAGCCATAGTAATGTGTTTTAATTTGGCAGCTGCTCTTCTAGTATTTCCGGCTATGATCTCTTTAGATTTGAGAAGAAGAACAGCGGGAAGAGCTGATATATTTTGTTGCTGCTTCCCTATATGGAAAGAGAAGCCAGTAAGCCAGTTATCTCAACTTAACAATAACATGCATAGAAACAGCAATCGTTTAAGAAACTCTTCGTCTTCAGTGTTGCCTAAAACCAGCAACAATTCAAGATCTTTGAATAGTGCAAGCACCAGCTTACCACAAGAAGAGGCTTTATTGTCATGTAATTCCGAAAAACGTTTACCCTCCTTTTCGTTGGCCAAATTTGCATTAAGATACTATACGCCTTTTCTAATGAAAAGTTGGGTTAAATTCCTAGTGGTCATGTCGTTTGTGGGCACTGTTATCTTCAGTTTATATTGTTCAACAAAACTACAAGATGGTTTGGATTTGATTGATTTGGTACCCAAAGATACCAATGAATATAAGTTTCTAAACGCTCAAACATCCATGTTTGGCTTCTACAGCATGTATGCCGTGACTCAGGGTAATTTTGAGTATCCTAACAATCAACGTTTGTTGCATGAATATCATGAGGCTTTCGTTCGCGTGCCTCATGTGATTAAAAATGACAATGGTGGCTTGCCAGACTTTTGGTTATCTTTGTTTCGTGATTGGCTAAGAAATTTACAGAGAATATTCGATCGTGAGTTAAAAGATGGTCGTATAAATCAAGAAGGTTGGCATCCAAATGCTTCCAGTGATGCCATATTAGCTTATAAGCTTTTTGTACAAACTGGTTATGTGGATAATCCGGTAGACAAGAGTTTGGTAACACAGCACCGTTTAGTGGACAATGAGGGCATTATAAATCCGAAAGCTTTTTATAATTATCTATCGGCCTGGGCAACCAATGATGTTTTTGCTTATGGAGCTTCTCAGGTAAAGAAACAACTTTTAATTTAACTTTTAAGGCAAACATTACTATTTTGTATTTCCCAATTATAGGGCAAATTACATCCAGAACCTAGACAGTATTATCATGTGCCTACAGAATTTGATTTAAAAATACCGAAATCGTTGCCTTTAGTTTATGCTCAACTGCCTTTTTATTTGCACGGCTTAACGGATACCTCGGAAATTAAATCTCTTATAAGCCATATAAGAGATTTAAGTTTGCGTTTTGAAACTAGAGGTCTACCAAATTATCCATCTGGTAATTATTTCATTTAATTAATAAATCAGTTTGCATTATTGATTGTTTTATATAAATATTTTTCGTTACAGGTATTCCTTTTATATTTTGGGAACAATATATGACATTGAGGTCCTCTTTATCCTTAATATTATGCTGTTGTATGGTGGCTGCTTTTATTTTGGTTTCAATTTTGCTATTGTCGGTTTGGGCTGCTGTGCTGGTGGTGTTCAGTGTTATGGCCTCTTTAGCTCAAGTTTTTGGCGCCATGACTTTATTGGGTATTAAGTTATCGGCCTTACCTGCTGTCATAATTATACTCAGTGTGGGCATGATTGTGTGTTTCACCGTGCATATTTCATTGGTAAGTTTATGTTTATTGATTTTATTTTAAAAGGTTAGGATCATAATAAAGCCCTTATACATGGGGAAGTTACTGGGTGTGTTCATTTACAAAAAATGATTGCCTATTTTCAATAATTGTTACTAGAAAGTGTTCACGTACTCGAAAAACTTGCAACAAGAGAGCGAAAAAATAGCATTAAAATTTGAGATACAAAAAATTTATGGAAAATTTCTGATAATAAAATTTTTACTAGCCAGCATTATTCAACCACCTGTTTCACGTTTTTGTTTACAAAAAAAAATAATTTTCAAAAAATTTTAAATTAAAAGTTTTTCAGTAACATGAAGTATTTATTTTTCTTCAATTAAGGAACAACAATCTTGCACAAATAGTTGAAAACAATTGAATTTATTAAGAAATAATCTCGTATCATACAGCTGAATAGTGTCGATATGCCTAACTTGCTAGTTTTTGCTGGTAAAGCTTTCATTTACTCTTTCTTTTTTTTTTTGAAAAATTAGGAGAAACATTCAGAGGTGTGCTGGAAATCGCAAACGCAAGAATTTGGAAGTTGTTTTTAATAAACTTTAAACATAATTCTTATAATTTTTGGTTTAAAACTCTGTTTAATAGGGAAATATTTGTTTAATATTTGTCATAAAATTCTTTTATTAGAGAAATCTTATTTAAAAACGACTTTTAAAATTCTTGCGTTTTACGTTTGCGATTTCCAGCACACCCCTGATTATGTAAGTTTTAAATTTTCTCCCTCGTTGCAAGTTTCTGCTAGGAAAGTAAATGAACACACCTACTGCAAAAATCACAAGCACAAAAATACTTTAAGAACCTGCGTCTGAAAAGATTGAAACCCAAGTCACTACTCAAAAACGAAATTAAAGAGCTTTAAACTAAGCAATTAAACTGTTCTAAACGACCTCAACTTAAATATAATAAATAATATGCCAAGGCTAATTTTTAATTGTAAAATTAAATATAAAAGAGTTTGCCTAATGGTCGAAATTCGGCCATACATTTTTTTTTTTTAATATGAAGAAAATAAATGAATGTTTCGAGCATTCATCTTTTCCGACGGAACAACGGGAGTGGTTGACAAACAAAGAAAGATATCGTTCTTAACTGTTTTGCCTGTGCCGATTTATATATAAAATGTATAAAGTCAAAATATTCGAAAACCTGTTTCTTGAAAATGTTGAATAATCGACCACCCTACTTTTTTATTATTTGATCATTTCTAAAAAACGAAATTTTTATTTATGTGTTTTGCATATTTGTTAGTAGCAAATTTAAACGTTTATAACTCGGAAAATATGGAACAGATTTTAATAAAATTTATATTGTGCACTTCTGTAAGACTTCTTTCACACTCGGCAAGTAACTTGCGCAAGTTACTTGCCGACAACAACAAAGTCTGTACAAATTTTTTTTCCTTACCCCTTACCTTACCGCTGACATCTTCAAACCAAGAGTTGCGCAAGAGACTTGCGCAAGTAACTTGCCGAGTGTGAAAGGGGTCTAAGTAAATACCTGTAAAATGGTGTAGTTTCTGTGTTAGTCGTTGGGAAAACAAAGGAGAAAAGTGTTCTTGAGTGTTTTGCCTTAGCCGATTTATATAAAGAGATAATAACTGTTAAATTTTTCTCATTACAGGGTTTTATGACATCTGTAGGTAATCGAGAACGTCGTGTTATACTGTCTATGCAGGTTATTTTGGGCCCTTTAACACATGGCATTTTAACCTCCACTTTGGCCGTCTTCATGCTCTCTACCTCGCCTTTTGAATTTGTTATACGTCACTTCTTTTGGCTGCTTCTGGTGGTACTATGTGTGGGAGCCTTTAACAGTCTTGTGGTGTTTCCTATAATACTAAGTATTATAGGGCCAGAAGCAGAGCTAATACCACTTGAACATCCAGATCGTATATCAACACCATCACCACAATTGTCACGTAGCAATAAGCGAGCCAATAAGACACTTATCGTACATGGATCATCACGCTCATCGTCACGAAATTGCCAGAAACCCCATTATCATCATAAGGATGTTAATATTAATGATCCCTCATTGACAACAATAACAGAAGAACCACCTTCATGGAAGTCCTCAAATTCATCAATACAAATGAATAATGAATGGGGTAACAATAATATGGCTTCTAGCGGCATACAAGGAAATGGGGGACATTATGGCAATAATGTAAACTATAGCAACAATATTAACTACCATCATCCTTTACCACCACAACCAACAACTTTGAATTCACAACATCCCCCACCACCAGCTTCAACACAAATTCATCATCCACCCCACCACCACCATCCTCACTACAATCCCATGTATGCCACACATCCTCCACCACCACAATACCATCAACATCATATGAATACGGGACCCTCATCGCAGAGTAATTTAAATAACGTTCCACCCCATACTCACGCCACGAACTTAAATCGAGACTCTAGTAGTAGTAGTAGTAATAATAAAAACATGAATGATTTCCCACCCGAATTACAAAGTATTGTTGTACAACCGGAAGTTACGGTCGAAACGCATCATTCAGATACCAACACTACTAAAGTAACGGCCACCGCCAATATAAAAGTTGAATTGGTGACGCCGGGTAGAGCGGTAAGAAGTTATAACTTCTCTTCATAGCAATGAGGCTCGTTGCAGAAGAAAAAAGGCAGTTAAAAGAGAATGTAAAAGAGATTAGATAATTTTAAATTATTTATTAAACAAACTAAACAAATTAGATTTTAAGTCTTAAATTTATTGTATATAAAATATTTAAGAAAGAAATCAAAAAAAAAATTAGAAAACAGAAAAAGTTATATAGTTAATATAGACCTGAATTTTAAGCCAAAATAGTAACCAAGTAACACAAAAAAAACTAACTACACAAACAAAATATGTATGTAACAATATTTTTTTTTTTTATAACATTTGTCACAAATTTTATTATAATTTTTATAATAGACTCAAGGCGAATTCATTGCAGGTAATCTTGGTACTACAACAAGTACAACTTCTACGAAAACCACACACAATTTGTTTTTGTAAAATAATTGTACAATGTCAAAAACAAATACAAAACAGAAACAAAGAAAATTAACAAAAATTTTGACATCCAACAATTATAAAGTTAAAAAAAAGTTATCAGCAAGGCTGTTAAGTTCCCCTGTAATGAATACGCCTTGTAACAGACTGATGCTTTTTATTTAAAACTCTTTATACTTTTTTTACTGGTTTTTTATAAAAAAAAACCGAAAAAGTTTGATATTTTATTTTAAAAGATTTAAGTTAAAAAATTTTACATGTATGTATGTACGTATTACATTGTAAATCAAAATTTAAAAAAATCAGAGGCCTAGTTCTGGCAGTCGTGATCCAGTACTTTCTCGATTCGAAAGCAATTTTATTTCAGTTGATACTTAACGAATCAAAATTATTTTTTCAGTATTGTGAAACTCAAATTAATGCATTATAACACTGAAAAAATAATTCCGATTCATTCAGTATTGACTGAAATATTTAGATAATAAAATGCTTTCGAATCGAGAAATTAATCGATCACGACTGCCAGCAGCAGGCCCCAGAATTAAAAGCCAAACTGATAACACGGAAAGTGCGCGGTAAACTAAATTATGGTTGATCCTACCTGGTAGGTTAAAGTAAAGTTGTAATAATGGAACCCTTTTTATACGGCCGATAACATCCTACCTTTAGCTATCGGTAAGTTGTGAAAACGGACCAAGGCGAATTCATACAAGGTGGTCTTATTTTGAAAACGTTTGCAACACTGTAAAATATTTTAATGTTGTGTCAAAAATAATTTAACACTATAGTAAACAATTAAAACTAATCAGGTATCTGATGAAAAACGATAGTTTTCAAAATTATCGTTTTTAGCAGGCGTGATGAATTTCGACCGATTTTAAAATCCATTTCTGGAGTAAAGTCTTAACTTTTTGTTCCAAATACAGTTCAATTAACATAAGTAATAAGAAATTTAAAAGAATATATAAAGGAAAACAGAGAAAAATGTATTATACAACCATGTCACAGAGTGCAAATCCGTTCGGAAACGGAATTCATTCCGTATTTTGGTGCTTCAGAAAATGACGCAAAAATTTTTCGGAATGAAACCATTTTTGTTTTCATAAATGGAATGGGAGTTTTCTGCATCCAAAAGGACAAAAAACTTTCAAAATACACTTTCTATCAATTAACAGATATGTTTTCTTCGATTCCGACGGTATCAATCCGAACGGAATTGTACTCTGTGACATGGCTGATAATTACATTTTTAACGATACCAAAAACAATATTATCGTTATCAAATCGTATTGTTTTCAAAATCGTTTTTCATCACATACCTAAATATTTCATTTTGTGTTTAATTTTAAATTAAGCGTTTTGAAATTTAATAATTTAAAAAATTTCATAATTTTAAGCGAAAATTAAAGAATTTAGTTAAGATTTCACAGAACCACATAAACGGTATATCATTTTGACACAAGGTTAGTAATCAGCTGTTGCTTACGTAGCAAGATAAGGTCACCTGGTCTTGGACATAACGGCTTTTGTGACATAAACAAAAATTACAGTATGACAATGTATTCTATGACAACAAAAAAAAAGCACGTTTATTTATGTTGTCTGTTCAACATACATAGTTTCTAGTATATCGAGCCCTAATAGCAAAATGATGTAACCAACAACATTTTAGATTTTTGTTTTTTGATGAAAATCGATAATTTTTTACCATTTGCATCATCTCTAAAAATCTCATATCTCTGGGAAGTACCAATACGAAATAAGAGCAAAAGCAATTTCAAACGAATACTTAGAGTTGAAACAAAAATATTTAAAAAAAAACCTTTTCCTGTAAAATTTTGTTTTTGTTGGTTACACCATTTTTGCTGTAAAGGCTCGATATTATTAAAATTAAAATCATTTTTGCTATACAAACAAATAAATACAATGTATTAAAGTTTGCATTTATTTTAACTTTTAACCAGTTAAAAGAAAAATGTATAAAAGAGTTTTATTTTAAACTAAAGTACGAGCCCTATTAAAAACTAACAACTTTATGAGAATGTTTCTCTCAATTATTAATCAAAATATATCTTCGATTAATGTATATTCGAAGTCAAGAAGTATGAGTTACTTAAAAATATAAGGTCCTTCAAATAGTTTTAACCCGTGAATATGTACAAAATATTTAAATTGTCTTTAAAACACATACAAAAAATTTGGTCTAACCTAAAATATATAACCAAGAAATTAAATTCTTTGTAAAATTTATTAAAAAAAACAGTAATTTAATATTAAAATTAAATGTATATAAAATTCTCCACATAAGTTGCTAAAAACCTAAATTATTTTAGGTTTAAACTGTTTTATTAATGAAACATTTTTAATTTGTAACTTTAATTAAATTAAAAAACCTTATAGTATTTTTTATATGATATATAAATATACATATATTTTTTTTTTTTTTTTTTATAATACAAATAAATAATAATAATTTAGTTAAATGAATGAATTCCTCTTTTTTAACTGACTGTATACCAATTATTTAATTATAATTAATTAGTATTAATATTGTCATTATACTATTTCTCCATATTTTATTTAAATGTTTTATTGTTTTTATTTGTATATGTTTTTTTATTTTTTTTTTGTATTTTTGTTTTAGTGTTTAACTAGTTTTTAAAGAAAAAAAAACCTTATTTGGATTATTTAATACTAATTAATGTGTATAGAATTATTTATGTTTTATAATGTAATTTTATTATGGCATTTATAATTTTTAAGAGACTTTAACACAAAAATAAAAAATAAAATTATGTGCTGCTTAAAAATAAAGACTAAATAAAATATTAGTACATAGTATTAAAAATACTCTTTTTTTAAATACATATGGCTTTAATTTAGTAGCTCTTTTCTATAATGTTATTACATTAAACAAATAAAAGTAATTTATGAATTAGCTTGAGTGGGTGGGTACCAGGGCACAGTCGATGCCTGGATAACCAGATGTCTGGTCAAACGAGGCTGTCTCTTAGACGACGTGTTCGTCGATGGCCTTATCGGAATTTCGATGGGCCGCTGCGAGACTCTCATCAGACGAGAGTCGTACAGAAGGGCTCAGAAAATATGGCAGGGGGAGCATACCGCGTATTTCGATTCGAAAGAATTCATTTGCGGATTCTAACAATTTGTACTGTGGATAACGATTTTCGTAATATATGTTTCGAATAAACGGAAGCTTTTTATACTTTATTGAAAACAAAAAACCCCCTTCTTTAAAGCCACTTTCTATTACGACAAAAAGTTTTCATCAAATTTCCCATTTTTTTTTAAATACAACCTCTGCCATCGTTTCGAACGATTGCTAAAACCGTAATACACGGTACAAATTGTTCGAACTCGTAAATTATTTCTTTCGATTCGAAATACGCAGTAACCCCCCAGGGCTTTATGGCCTGTCTATGACCCGGAGAGAACGCGCGTACTACTTGGTCTCGGCAGGGACCGGATAAGGACAGTGATGTCGGTCATTACGGGTCACTGGGACTCATGCTAGGAGGATGGGTCTTGCTTATAACAGTAATCATTCACCCTTATCGTGGTTAGCGTATTTAAAATACGCCTGCGACAGTTTCGTAATAGATTAAAGAGAAGGTGAACTAATTTTCTTTAATCTATTACCAAACAGTCGTAGGCGTAATTTAAATATGCCAACCACGATAAGGGTGAATGATTACTGTAGGAGTTGTAATATTGAGGAAGAGGAGGAGACGGTATTTCACTTTCTCTGCCAATGCCCCGGTCTGGGGAGCATTTGACTTAGGCATTTTGGGAGACCAGAATTGTCATGTCTGGACGATATGTCCAATGTGGGACTGAAATCGATCTCTCTGTTCTGCAAAGAATCGGGGTGGTTCGAGCCTGCAGTGACTTTCGGGGAAAAGTCTGGTGGATACTGGCTGACTCCTGTCACTGGCTAGGGGTATCACAAAGGGACCGCTAAAAGGATCCAAGTGAGTCGTCTTCGTGACGGCTGCCCGTCTAACCTAACCTTTAGTTATAAAAAATAAAATAGGGGTCTAATCCTGTGATGTTCACCCTTACGGTTATTTTGGACTGCAAAAGGTAGCAAGGTAATTTTATTTTAAATACGGTAATTTAAAGAAATTTGAATTTTTGGAATGCATATCCAGCAATAATCACGAAAATACCGTAAGCTCCAAAAATCAAATTTTACAGGAGAGTTATTTTATTTTATATAAATTTTGTATGAAATTTGTCGCTTACGATAAAATTGCTTTTGCTATAAAATCTTTGTGATCATGACATTTTAGGAGATGATGCAATTGTTGCCAATATAGTTATTTATTCAATGAAACGAAAATTGAAAATGATGTCGCTTACGTTATTTTCGCGGTTAGGGCTCGATATGTACTTACATATGTTGGTTTTAAAAGTTTAACTTTTGAGAGGTGATTTTCAATTTAAAAATAGATAATGTTATAACAAAAAATTGAAAATATTATGTTTCGGCAAATGTTTTCGAAATAACTCTTGTATATTATTAATTTTGTGTTAAGCTTTTTGTTTGTTTAAAAATCAAAAATTTTTAAGCATATAGAATAGCTTTAATGTGATAAATTAAACTATAGTTTTCAGATTATTTTAAGTACGGATTAGGGATTAAATGTGGCTAAAGATAAGTGTTTGGCACTTGAATAATCCATATTTGAATCGAGCATTGCGTACTTGATTTACGAAAATCCATACTTATCGTCCAATTGACACTGCCTTGCCTTGGTTTAAGTAAGAATGGATTGATTTTTCTTGTGACTGTAACAATTCAAATATGGACGATGGACTGCGTGCTTTTTATATAAATTTTATACACAATCAATTGCCTGTCATTTGGAAACAGCACATTAATGCTTTGATTAAAAACCTTTGCGTAAATTAAATTCGTCTCAAAAACGGTCAAAGTTATCATCATTGGTCTAATCACACTGACGTATCGAATGAAAACTCGAGAGTTGTAATGTCTTTGGTTACTCGATATTGAACGCTATAATCTAAAATTAATAATCTGAAACCCACTATAAAATGCTAATTAAGGTTTTTTAAAACCAGAAAACTACAGATTTTTGTGATGATTGTGGTCCATAATTTGCCATGGATCCAATATAAATTCCCCTCTCGAAAATGTTTGTTCAAATAAACTTTAATATGACTAGAAACGAAACCATAAAGCTTTCTGATTTTCGGTCAATAAATTACCATATCGCCACTTTGTTGCAACTACAGATTTTTGTGATGATTGTGGTCCATAATTTGCCATGGATCCAATATAAATTCCCCTCTCGAAAATGTTTGTTCAAATAAACTTTAATATGACTAGAAACGAAACCATAAAGCTTTCTGATTTTCGGTCAATAAATTACCATATCGCCACTTTGTTGCAACACAGTCATATCTCAAAAAAAAAAATAATTAATAAAATATATTTTGCTGTAACTTCGATTCAGTTGTGATATAATGCTGATTTTTGTTTTACATATAAAAAGGTATCAAGAAACACTTGCTTACGTTTAGTTTTTATGAGATATGACTATGTTGCAATAAAGGGCGATATGTAGGAAACCGCGACGAATTTTAATACTGACGTTTGTTTTTGAAAAGATTAATTAATAATTTAAAGATCCCATATAGGACCCACGACCAGGTTATTCTAACTGTCGGTATCAAAGATTCGGCAAAGCCGAATATAGCACTATTATTTGTTTACAAAACAGCTTTGAAAACAATCGTATATATTTCAAAAATGGTTAAAGCTAAATAATTAAACAATGAAAAAATCAATGAAGAACTTTATAGTTTCCTCTTCCGTGTTGTTATTAATTTTTAATATATTTTTAAGTGTTAAAATTTTCGTGTAAAAAATTCGTGAGTTCATTTGACAGTTCAAAGCGGGAACTTTCTCGCAAAAATTTTACTTACGTGACATCCTTTATTCGCCAAAAATGTTATAATCGCAATTAAGTGAGAAAAACAGTTGCTCGTTTTAATTTATGTAATTTTTGTTACATTAATCTCATTTCAATCGAAAAGTTTGACGTTATATGGGGTTTGAATAATAACGGTTAACATTAATAGTTGTGGCGCCACCTTACGACTATTTCACGTTTAATAAAGTTGCATCTTTAAAATAAAATGATCTGGTAGCACACACAATAAAAAACATAAGAAGAAGCATTGTATTTTTTAGTTTTTTTCTGATGTTCTCTTCTTTTTTGTATGAAAAATTAACAAAGTTTATTAATAAATAAAACAGCAAAATGCCTGAAGAAACAAAAGAAAGCAAGGCGAAAAAATTAGCAGCGGCTAGAAAAAAGGTAAGTTGGAGAAAAATTTTTATTAAGTCGTATTTACAACATATTTTCATTTGGCCTCAATCAAATGACACGTCACTTGGCAGGGAAATAAAGAAAAACGAGAATATTTAAATATTGATTTGTAATAAAAAAATTTGTTTATTGAAAACAGTTTTTTATTTTTTATTTAAATAGTTAAAAGAATATCAACAACGTGGCACTGCCTCTGGCGCTTACACAACTTCTTCATATAGTACATATGCGGATTCTTCTACCAATAGTGGTCATGTTAGTAGTAATATATCTGAGAGATCTGAATCCGAATTACAATTAAATGGTAGTGTTAATAATATTAATCATACAGAAGGTGTAATTGAATCTGAACAATTAGGTGTTGGAGTAAAAGAAGAGCCATTACAAACAGAAAATGTGAATTTTTTTACTGTCGAACAGTCTTTAGAAATGTTAGAATCTGCTGAACATGAAGGCAGTGTAAAGCCGGCTAGTTGTGCTGATGAAACTTATAGCGAGGGCATCCAAAACATTAATGCTATACAAGTTTTAATTACGGAAAAATCACAGTTGACTACAGAGTTAAATAAATTTAAAACTTTATGCCGCGAGAAGGATTTAGAAATAGAAGAACTAAGAGTACAGCATGCTAATGCTACTAAGCGAGTGGATGAGCTAAAGCAAAGTTTAATTGATGTGCAAAAACAACAAGAGCAGCACAGATTACACAATGCCGAATTACAGCATAAATTAGCACAAGCTAGAGCACAACAGGAGGATCAATCCAGCCATATTAATGAACTACAACAACAATTTACACTATGTGACGAACGCCTAAAACAATTGAACTCGGACTTTAAGGAAAAGTGTAATGAATTAGAATTAAGTCAATTACGCATACGCCAATTGTCCGACGAAAATAATATAACCAAAGATAATCGTGTAGAGACTTTAACTCAAACACAATTTATGTATGAACAGCAAATTAGAGATCTGCAAGCCATGGTGCAACAATTAACACAAGATAAAGAACACGCCAATACACAATATCAAACTTATGTGCAACAACTAAATGCACAAGTCCAACAGTTAAACGAACGTAATAACGAACTGACTGATGAAACGACAAAACTGCAAGAAAGAGAAAAGCAGTGGGTTGATCATATCCAGCAGTTGGAAAAGGAAATACAAAAAAACATTAGCAAACAGGCAGTAGTTAAAGAAGAATCACAAAAGGTAAGTAAAAATCGTTTCTAAAAGCAATCAAAATAAATAAAAACAAATACTTTTCAATTTCCAGGAATCTTCGATAGAACCTATAAACGAACAGATTCAATCTTTACAAGAACGTATAAATCAACTTGATGAAGAACGTTATGAGTTCCAATTAAAAATAAAATCTCAAGAAGATCGATTAAATGTTCTGCAAATAGAAATAAAACAAAAAGATGTTGAACTAGAACAAATGAAAGATCATTTGGAAAACATTAACTCCGAACAGCCAGACAAAACTAAATTATTAGCCACTATGGAGTCGGATAAAGTTGCCGCGTCTAGAGCTCTTACACAAAACGTTGAACTAAAAAAGCAATTAGATGAACTGGAAATGCGATTTGTACAATTAACCAACGATAAGGCTGATCTAATGAATCGTTTAGATTCTGAGCAGTATGCAAATCGAGAAATGCACACAAACTATGCAGCCATGCAGGAACGTTTAAGGACTATTGATGAACGTTTCAAATTTAAGGATGAAGAAATGATACGTCTTTCAAATGAAAATGAAGAATTGAAAAAGAAAGTGGAGAACATAGAGGTATAAAAAACTTAATTAAAAAAAATAAATTATTACAAATGTTTTTTTCAAGGTTTATCATAATGAAGAAAATTATAAAGATGACGTTGAACATCATAATGAAGAAACCCTACATCATCATAAATACGATCATAATCATGAGCATGAGCATCATTATGATGAACATGAAAAACATAGCCACGACCATCATGATCACAATCATGAACACGAACACAATCATGAGGGCGACTGTTACAATCATAAACACAACGATTATCATCAGCATGAATACAATCACTCCCAAGAACCTTGTTATGAGGTTACTGAAGAGAACTGTACCAATTCTACGCAACTCCAAACGCCTGTAACACATAAAATGCAAACAAAATCGTTGGATTCAAACCCAAACGCGACGCCCCACATTGCCACCGAAGAAGCTGTTGAAAAATTGCAACAACGTTTCACTCAACTTATGACACAATGCGCAGATTTAACTGAAGAAAAACAGCGCCTTGAACATTTAGTCATGCAATTGCAATCGGAAACTGAAACAATAGGTGAGTACATTGCTCTATATCAGACCCAGAGACGGATACTAAAGCAGCGGGAATATGAGAAGGCAGCTCAAACTGCTATGCTACAAGCAGAACGTGAACAAATGCGTGAACGTTTAACAATGCTTAATAATTTGGTAACTAGTTTAGGCATGGAATCGCCACAAAATCAACATCTTAAACAACAAATTAATGAAGCCTTAGCACAAAACGCAGCTCTAGAAGTCAGCAATCAATGCCTTGAAACCGCCCCCTCATCCGAAGCACAACAATTAAACTGTCAAGATTTTTTAACAGAAAGCGTTCAAAACCCGACAAACAATTTCAATTCACCAGATTCTCAACAGATTCTTCATAAAATTCAAGATATTATAACAGAAATTAAAGAAAATACCAAAGAATTACCTCCACTAACACATTCGGTGGACCAATTAAATTGTTGTTCTGGTAAATTTGAGGTGGTCTAACATACTCCAAGTAAAGGAAGTTGTTTGCGTTTTTTTAAAGTTTCTAATATAATTAGCATTAGCTGTGTGTTAGTTCTTAAAAAGTATCATTGTAATGTAAATATTTAATTCATTTGTATAACATAAAAAGAAAATTTAACAAACTTATATTATAAAATATGTATGCTTGATTTAAAATAAAGAAAACTAATTAATATTATAAAAGATACATTTTTTCTAAGGCTTTTCTTAAATGGAGGTCTTCACAAATTAATTATGAATAATTTTTTTTTAATTATGTAAATGTGACGATATTAATCAGGCATGTGATGGAAATCATTTTAGAAAACGAAACGATTTGAAATCGATATTGTTTTCAGTGTGTTTCTAATGCATTTTATTCTTATTTCCTATCTATATTCTTTTTCTCTATGTATACACAAATTGTGCAATAAACTAAACTTAACAATTTATAGTTTTAATTAATAAAATAAAATAAGTTATATCTGATGAAAATCGATCGAGTTAAAAACTATAGTTTTAGAAAGCTATGATGGATATCGAGCGATTTTTTTTTAATTGAAGCAACGCCAAAGAAATACATTGAAAGCAAAAACAAAGTCATAAACCAAACAAAATCTTGTAAATTAAAATTTTGTATTCCCAAAAGTTACTTTGTTAATAAACTGGCAAGTGCACGGCTTAAAAAAAAAGAAATTGGCAACATGCTTTATTTTTGCGAGAGCAATAATGCAGGTTGTTTTTATTTTTTTTAACCTACTTACCCTGCCTTTACACATGAAAGTAGTGGCAAGCCACTACTGTATACATATTATCAAAGAAAATTTGTTCGAAATAGTCGAATCTAATGCCATTGGCTTTTGTGTTTACACATGCCGCTGCGAGTTCATTTCTTTGAAGCGTCAACTTGAGATAATTTGTTTGTTAACAATTTATTTTCTCCGATATTTCGGTTAACTCCATTAACCATTTTAGGGCTATTATTACAACTTGCCAATAGTTAAAAGTCGGATTTTGTCGGACCGATAAATAGCTTTGCATTATAAAACCTTCATTTATTATGTTTTCATCTATTAAATATTATTATTATTGAAAATAACAGCAATAAGAAATGGAAGTTGTAATAATGCAAAGCTATTTATCGGTCCAACAAAATCTGACTTTTAACTATTGCCAAGTTGTAATAATGGCCCTAAAAGTCTAACAGCGTTATGTATAATGAAAAATTGACAAGAAGTTAGCACAGAGTTGAATTATAATACACTTACAGACTGTGGATAGCAAACTGCTAAACTCTGACTAGTGAGTTGCCAAATATCTGCTAATTTGGAAAAAACAGCTGTATGAAAACAGTATTAAATGTCAAAATCAGGGATGATTTCAGCAAAAATAATGTTTTTTTTTTAATACAGTATGGCATCGTTATATATCAGAGTTGATTTATTAAAAATTTGCACCAGTGAAAAAGTATATTATACATGAACATTTTGCTAACAAGCTGCTAAGCTTAATCGGTATTCTAGTTGGCAGCTCGTTGTACGTAGTGTATAAACTGTGGCTAACTTTTCATTATACATACCGCTGTAAATTTTTTGTTCAAAATACAGTTTAATTAACCTATGGAAAGCTCAGAGCTCAATCGAGCCAAATCATAGAATAAAATGCATATACATATGTGACCATCTCCGAGAAAAGTGTGTGAAAATTAAGTTTCAATACATTTTCGAATTTTCTTTTTTGACTTGGTTCGCTTCAGCTCTGAGCCCTTATATGTATGTACATCAGAGAGCTGCAAGGAGTATGATCGAGCCGACTCAATCACTTCAGCTAAAAATTCAGTATAAATCAAAAAAGTATTCTACAGTTTTGTTCTTGTTCAAACGTCAACACGAACCAAAAAATTCAGTAAGATGTATGAATAGATAGCAAAATTATGCTTGTATTTGTTTATTTAAAAGCGATGCACCTGTTTATGAACAACAGCTTACTTGTACTCGGGTTTCGGCTCGGTGATTCGAACATGATTTTATAGTAATCAGTTGCAACCACCACTCGAACTTTATGATTCAATCGTCCAACAACAAGAAATTACTTAAATGCAAAAAGCTCGTTTCAAACAGTCAGTTTGAATTCTTGTACTCGCAACGAACATGAATGTACATATATGTTTCTTTGGTATGATAGAAGTAAAATTCATGTTATAAGCTCGAGCCACTTGTTTAAATACACATTGTGATTTATTTATATAAGCAATATAAAGCTCATGCTATTGTGGGCGCTGCGTGTTGTTCTTGGTAGTACTGTTCCTTTTATAGTTATAAATTATATTTTGTTATACATATCGTCACATTAAAGACCAAACAACCTATCAGCAAATTTTTCAAAATTGAGTTTTTTATTTAATATTATTCCCTATATCATAAAGCATATGTATGCAAAATTTTAAACTTCTAATATTAGAAATAACCAAACTATTACCAAATTACCAAATACCCTATCAGCAAGTGTACAATTTTCTGAAACCAAATAACCTATCAGCACTCACGCTAAAGAAATCAGAGTAATCATTTATTTCAATTTTTTTTTTGAAACACAGTTACTTTTGATTTGTTGTTCTTTGTGTTTTATTACATTTTATTTATTATTAGAAGTGAAAAGATTCGTGTTTTGGCGTACGATCCAACAGGATGTATATATTACAAAATCAATATTAAAGACAATTATCAGCTTTTACCACAAAGATCTGCTACACGTTTTGAAATTCGTCGTCCTAAGTTATTACATTCTGGAAGGTTAAAAATCTCCAAAAAGAAATGGCAACATTTACAAGATTTAAAAACTTTGCTTCCGGCAGACTGCCATTACTTTTATGATAACATACCTTTTGAATAATTTTTTTGCGGTAGCTTTATTTAATGAAATGTTTTCTTTTTATTTAGTTTAATTAATTTAACTTTTTATTTAGTTATTAACATTGCAATAAATAAAAAAGTAGATTTTTTTGTAAAACCACCTATAATTTTATTTAAAAATCAAAAACTTTAGGAAAATTAAAAAAATTCTATTTTAATAGGCCGTGACGTACTAAATAAAGAGGAAAATAAATCATCAAAAATCATGATAAAAGTTTAATTTTGTTGCATAGTGTAATTTAAGCAAACATTAAGCACTTTTTGTTTAAACAAGTAAGAGAAACTATAAGTATTATTATTTAATGTAAATAATAATCATGTGTTCAAATTATTCATACTAATTAGTATTGCTGATAGGTTGTTTGGTTTCAGGTTTTTACAATTCCAAATAACCTAAGCGCCATATCATAAGCTGTGTTTAGAAAAACAAAGCTTTCTCAACCGATATATACTTCTGGTTTCATTTTAATCATAATATACAATTTTCGGTTCAATATTGCAAATAGTTCCAATTTTATAACGTTTTTTCTCTCTCCTGTAAACTTTTGAAAACTGCTGATAGGTTGTTTGGTCTTTAAGGTGACGATATAATACTACGTGTATTGAAAACCCATGTTCCTTTTTACATTTTGATATAAAAATATGTTTAAAAAAATGTTTTTTTATTATTAATTTTTTTTAATATCTCCAAAAATTTCTTTGAATTTGATTATATGCCTAAAAAATAATAATACATGTATGTAAATACATACAGACAACTTTTTCGCAAATTAAATTTTTAAATAAATTTAGCTTGGGTTACGATTTTTTAACATTTTTTTCACTATAGGTATTCATATTTCCTAAAATTGTATCCTACACACAATATGAAAAAACAATATGGGCTTACATACATTCATTCAAACATTTGTATTTTTTGAACCAATAATGTTGCGACTGATACATACATATGTATAATGCTCAAACGAGAACGAAACTGTAGAAGACATGAATGGTTTGTACTTAAATTTTCGCGTTAATGATTGAAACGACTCCATCATACATGTTGCAGCTAAATGAACATAATATCGCATTTGAAAACGAATATTGCAAGAATGATGCGATCACCGCTTCGTTTCCTTGCAGTGATCTGCAGTCATACCAAAAAAAAAAATTACAAACGTTCATGTTCGATACGAGTACAAGAATTCAAACTGATTGTTTGAAATGAGCTCGTTACTCCAAAATCATTTTTATTGTTTAACAAAAACGGTTTGAATTATAACAATTCAGAGTAAATGATTGAATATACTCTAAATTAAAGTATTCGTTGCAGTTCTCTGATGTACATATGTAATACGTATATTATGTAAAAATATTATTTTATTAAAAAAGAGAAAAATTTATTAGTAACTGATTTTTAAAGATACTGAAAACGATATTATTGGTACATATTAAATCAATTCGTATTCAAAATCGAAATATTGCGCGATGCAAATTGAATTTCGATACGAAAGCTTAATGTAAAAAGAAGCTAATTTAGTTCTCTTTATCGCTTTCGCAAGCCTTTTTGCAATGCAATATTTTTTTAAAACGAAACAACAGATTGAAATGTCAAATTATGTAAAAAAAATATAAAAAAGGATAGTTTTGTTTGTTTGAAAACTTTAATAAAATAAATAGTGATGATTTTCAAAAATAAAACAATTCTTATTAAGTTATGCATTAATAATACCGAAACAAGATTTATTAAAAAAAAACAATAATAAATAAACTCTAAACAAAGATAACTCTTCTACTTCGGTTTAACTTAAGGGCAAAATATAGTAGACATATTAAAGAAAGAAAAAAAGAACTTAGAGTTAAAAGTTTGGCATATATCCAACGTGTCTGCCATATATTAAAAATTAATAATATATCTACAAACATTCTTCAAATTTTTTTTCAAACAGCCAAAACACAAACAACAACACAAAACCTTTGTACAAATGTAAAATTTTGACATACAGCACAATTATGAATATAAATTCCCCAGGAATTTTTTCCCTTTTCCCATTTTTTGCAATTGAACTTAAAAAGGAAAAATGGGAGAAAACTCCCGGGGAATTTTTATTCATAATTGGGCTGATTGTGTTTGCCAAGCAATTTGTGTCGTTTATTTTGCGCTTAAGACCAAATGCACTTGTCAAATGCTTGTCGTGCAGGAAAATTCACTCGTGTACGTCATATCTAAATTTTTTGATTTCCCATCGTCGGTGTCACAAATCCAAACACATTTTCTCTAATACTACCACAATACTTGATGAGTATTTTGATAAGTGTATTTGGGCCTTTACTTCTTTACGTCCAGCACACGTACACGAGCGAATTCACCCGCATGACAAGCATTTGACAAACGTATTTGGCCCCTAAGAGTGCTGTATTCGGCTATGCCGAATCTTATATACCCTTCACGAATGTGCGATAAGAACAGAAATTAAATTAAGATAGAGTTACCTTTGTTTATAGTTTATTTTAATTTTTTTTTTATCAATATTGTTTCGGTTTTTTTATTTGAGGGAACTTGGATTTCAAAGACGAATACAACCATGCCTCAAATGTCGAATAAAGAAATTTACATACAAGCAAGGCCCATCTATCAGGTCTGCTTACTTGTACAAAAACAAAATTCGATTCTTTTTAGTTGTCAAAAATTTACTACCTCATATACAAAGCAAAAGGAAAAAAACGTGTATGTGTGGCATACCATAAACGAAAACAAACGTATGCATGCACATGTAAGCAAAATGTAAACAACTTTTGAAAACTAAAAAGAACATAAACAATGATCATCAGGCTTCTTGCGCAGACCTTTTCAATGGGCCTTGCATACAAGAAAATATGTCCCATCCTTGACAGGTTAAGAAAAATATTTTTTTTTTTAATTTTTTTATTTAAGATATAAGCATTTTAGATAATCAAATTAATATTAAATAAAATCAATATTAATTAAATAAAAACAATATTTAAAAAATAATTAAAAGTAGTTTTAAAAATAACTTACATTTCAGAAATTTCCAATTATGTATGTATGTAAATCGAAAATTGTGTAAAATCGTTACTATCGAAAAAGTGTAACTTATTTTATTGCTTCTTGGCTTTTGCTTTGTGTCTGGTTTTTTTTCTAGTTTCAGAATCATTTCTTAATTTATTATTTAACTTCGCTTCAGCCAAAATTTTTGGTTTACATTGACGTGACGGACGAGTTGATGAGAATTCTGTATTTGCTGATATTGGCGTTGTTTCTAATGCAGGCTCTAAACTAGCGGTTGGTTGTGCTTTGGATTTCCGTAAAGAATTGTCTCGAGAGTTTGGTGTACTACAAGCAGCATTTTTAAAATGTTTTAATGTCATATCTGTGTTAACGGACGTATGTGATAAAGTTACTATAAAAAATTAAAATTTAAACAAACCTCTAAATTAAATACATATTTGAAATAAAGCATTAAAAATTAAAAGTTAAGAACATTTAGTCAAATTAAAGAAAACCTATACATGACTATAAATTGTATCCAATTCTCTAATACTTAAAAGCTACAATTACTAAGGATGTAACCGATACCAATGCAATGTTATTTTCTGCTTATTTTAATTGCTGTTTGTAAGAATAAACATCATTGTGCAGAAAATGTAGGGTTACTTCGATGCAGTGTTACCATTTTATTCATTTATTTATTTATTTCATTCACAGTAATATATAAAAGCCTCCTAGGCCAATTACAAAGATATATTCCTGAATACAAATACAACTTAATCTTAATAGATAGTTATAAACATATTTTCACTTATAACTAATAAAAATCTCATTCAATGGCTCCCCAGCCAAAACAAAAAAAAAAAAAGTTATAAAAAAAAGATCATATGGAAATGTAGTCCAATAAGAAGTAGTAAGACCAATTGTTTTATCTTAATATAACAAATAAGAAAAGTAAGAAGTATTCTATAAAAATGACAAGTGTCTAAGAAGCCTTAAACG
This sequence comes from Pollenia labialis, assembly GCA_949318255.1. Classification (NCBI taxonomy): domain Eukaryota; kingdom Metazoa; phylum Arthropoda; class Insecta; order Diptera; family Polleniidae; genus Pollenia; species Pollenia labialis. Next base: position 132,268,232 of record OX439143.1, on the reverse strand, counting down.
AAAAACATTGTTCGTATGTGAAAACAGACGAAGTTCAAGAGGTAAGACATTCCAAAAACGCGCAATTCTTATAACAAATGACCGTTCAAATACAGAGTATTTAATCCTAGGAATAATAATTTGAGGATTTCTACTGGAATGAGAAAATATAAATTCAGATCGAAGTTGCACAGGCAAACCACTTCTAATAACCTTGTAGAAATTCAATAGATTACGATACAAAATAAAACTCTTGAAAGAACAACCCAAGAAGCATCGAACATAATCTGATATATGCATTCTACTTCGAACATTATACACATAACGCACTATCATGTTCATAATACGTTTCAATCTAGAAACAAAATAAGCCACCGTTCCAGATATAACCTCAAGCCCATACATTACATGAGGCATCAAAATCGTATGTGCAATAGTGTTCCTTATGTGAACTGGTAAAAAAACTCCAATTGAATAAAGCCTACGTAAAATACTAATTACTTTGAAACTTAGACGATCAATATGATATTCGAAGTTAAGACACCTATCAATAGAAACTCCTAAACATTGCAATCTATCAACAAAATCAATAATAGAATCACCAATAGAAACAGTCAACTCTGGTAAATTAAAACTTCCAAATAAAATCGCCTTAGTTTTAGAAGAGTTTACCAACAGATTATTAGGAGTAGACCATTGCAGGAAACGACGAAGGGCATAGTCCATATTAGATTGTAAAATATCACTATTATCTGCACCAGTTCGAAACAAAAGCATGATATCATCTGCAAATAAAAACGATTTACAAATGGGCGTATCAATACAATCTGGAAGATCATTGACGTATAATATAAAAAGAAGCGGACCCATTTTAGCATATTTTCTGCTAGATTTAGCAGATTGAGTTGGAAAATTTCATATTTTTTTATAAATATGCTAACTTTTTTAGCATATTTCCTAGTCCAAATGCAATGCAGTTTTATTAAGCATTTTTTTACTTTTTAGATAAGCAGAATTTTTTAGCATACATATTTTTTTAAGAAATATATCTTTATTATATATTTTTTATTATAAAAATATTGCACATTTTTTAGCATTTTTTTTTTAATTTTGCATGTTTTTAGCAAATTCAAAATTTTAAGGGGTGCACAACAGGTAGGCTAGTTGGTAGTGACCTAGTCTATCAGTGCGGGGGTTGCGGGTTCCATTCCCGCCAGAAACTCAGGTCTGTTTCACTACAATTTAGAATATAATTTGTAATTGTATTTGTAACTTATAAAATAAAACAATAAAAATTTTAGATTTCAGTCTTAGCAGACTTTTAGCATATTGTCTTAATTTTACGATTTAGCAGGTTTTGCCAAATTTTTATTAAGTTTTAGCAAATTCTCATCAAACAGTTATGGCAACACTTTTTCCATAAGGCTAGAAAATGCATAATCAAGTCACTGTTTCATTGTCTGACGCTATTCCAATAGAATGAACGAAAAATTTGCGACTAACTTTGAATTTGATCTGAATGAAAGATTTGGGGGCTTAGAGAATAAAGAAACCTATTTTTTTTTAATTATTGAACCTCGGTACAAAGCTCGAATATTTCAAAGACAGTCGACTTCAATTGTTTCGAAAAAAATGTCACATTAAGCTGCATTCGGAAATTGTTCAAGGGACGGTCACGCCTCCACCAAGAAAAAGTTCTGATGTCCACAAGAACTGTGCTTTGGAGCGTTTGTGAAAAATGTATAACAGAATCCGAGGAGGATGAGCATCTGTCCTAGAGATGGAGATTTACTTTTTTACTGCCGTAATGATATATTATACCCAAACTTGAAGGAAATGTCGCAGCAATAATTAAGTTTTCAAATGAGTTGTCTTACACTGGAATTTTGTGTACTAAAAAAATTACTCTACTTGCAAATTTCTATATTTTGTTTTGAGTATCGCTATCGTAAAAAAGCGTATACCTAGTTACTTCCCTAATAATTTCAAATTTGTAACATTTTGTGCCCTAACTTAATTAGCAATTTTCAACTTTAATCTTACCATCATCCCTAGTTTGATTCTGGTCTATTGGCAGCGATATATAAGTTAAATTGGAATATCTGGTGTGTATACGTGGTTCCTCTAAAGTTTCTTGAGAGACATTTATTACTGAGTTATTAGTCCGATTTTTTATTCTTCTAATACTAGCACTCCCTTCCATATCTGTGTCACAATCAAGATCCATAGATGTTGTATAATCTGTTATATTTTCAGAATCACTTAAATTTGTTTCTTTTATTTTTTTTGGTCGACCTTTTTTACGAACAACTTTACTTAAAGAATTGTCTGCTTTTAAAAAGTCTTTTGAAGTGTTTGTAACATCTTTTAAAGTGCGACTTTTATAAGATATATCAACAGTTACCTCTTCGACACTTTCATTAGTTGATTCATTACAAACCTCGAAAATTTCATCTTCTTCACCATCATCTTCAGATTCTTCATAAATTATATTTTCACTATCAGCATTTTGTAAAGGTTCTTGTGTTGTTTTTTTCGTTAACTCTTGTTCATTGTCTTGCTGATTTTTCTCCCCTTGTTCTTGATCAACTTCCTGCTCCTTCTCATTTTCATAGTTACTTGCTGATTTGCTACTTCTTCTAATGGGTGAAGTGCTACATAAAGATTTTCTTGTATTTATGACAGAGTTTGATCTTTGTAGTTCAATTGTTAAACGTGAACTATGCCTAAGTGTGTCTGAATAACCGTATCCAGAGGATAATCGTTTTTGTGGTTGCGTGTGTTCTTTTAGGATAGGCAAAATATCACTATATGGTTGCACGGTTTCTATCAATTGTAAAAAGTTATCAACAGCCCAATTATAGCACTGTTTACGTAGTAAAACTTCAGATTCATATTTTTGTGCAAGTTCTGCTTTTAAATTTATAATTTCATCGCAGTATAATTTCGTGTTTTCTCGCATTATTTGCACTTGTTCAACCAGCTCTTTATTTAACTCCCGATAGTGGCTCATTTTGATATTACTTTAATAAATTAAACAGCAACAATAGGCAAGAAAACAATAACTTTAATTTGTTATTTGTGGTAAGAACTCAACTTTCAAAAGACGCTTGTTTTTTTTCAAAATGAAGTTGCCATTAAAAGAACTGTTTTACCATTAGAGAGTTACTGTTGTATCATGTGTCATTGTTGCATTCTAAATTGCCACCCGTCCAAGGCGAACTTAAAAAGGTAAACTCAACTCGTCAGCCGTTCAACAGCTGTCTCCACGGTGAATTAAAAAAAAATAATGTCAAAATATAATTTTGTTTTGAGAAGAAGTTGATTGAAAAGTGCTAAATATATTATTTTTATAATAAAAAAAATTCAAAACTGCGAAAAATTAAAGTGAATTTAATTATTTCTTTTATAAAAGTTATAATTTTAATTTGCAATACAAAAACAATACTAACTGTCTTCGTGACGTAGGTGTCCAGACAGTAGTTAATGCTATGTTCATACGACGAGAGAAACCACTGGTTTCGCTCTCTGAAACTAGATTGCCAAACATGCTGTTCATACGACTTATTCCTGTTTCATTTTGACATTTTTTTTGTGTTGTTAGGGTGATTTTTTTTTTAAATAGATAAAAAAGTAAATAAAACTTAAGAATATATTATTTAATAATTTTATTTTAATATTTTTATTATAATTATCACTTTATTTTAGTTTCACACTTCATTTGAAAAATTTTACGATGCGAGAAATACAGAAACGAGCTACAGATAGTCATTTACTACACACTCTACCTTTTCGACCCCCCGCCAACAAACTTCGTCTGTCCGGCAAGAAATGACCCTAGTGTAAATTGGGACTTATTGAAATCGGTTGCCTGCTGTGTTCAATGTATTAAATGCATAGGCGGCAGGGTCTTAAATTAAGTCCAGCAAAAAAGTGGAATTATTGCGTTTAATTTTGTTGTTTTGTGATTATCTTAGTCAAAATCGCTTTAATCGTTTTTCGTATATCTGGCATCGCAGTTTTCTAGTTTGACAGTCTCTTTTGACGAATAGATATTGCGAATTTTCACTTCGTTTTGTTTCGTTGTTCAAGAAAGGTGGCTGGGAAAAACGCGCAAATGTTTAGTGATTTTTAAAGACTTTTACAAATAAATTTTTAAATAATACAACTAAAAAATATAATTAACAACTTATAACATTCAATAAAAAAGTTAAAGTAAATTTCAAAAAAACAAAATCAAATTATTAAAAACCACAAAAAAGTATAGTGAATTTGTGTGTGTTTAAGAAGTGTGTGGAGTGGATGAGAAGAAAAAAACTAAGAAGTTTTACATAGAAAGTTCCATAAAAATATGTAATTATAAAATTTTTGTGGTATTAAATTTTAATGAAGGTGTTTAGGTTAACAAAAAAATTTCAAAAATGTTGCCTTAATTTTTGTTTGTTATAAAAAAAGAAAAGCCATATCAAACTTTCCTATTTTTTGTTCAATTTTTCATTCGTAAGCAGTGCTGCCAGATTTGACGATTTATCGTCATTTTGACGATTTTTGGTTCCGGAATTAGTAAAATGCCGATTTGCTGATTTTTTTCTAAAAAGTGATGATTTTTTTCAGTCTCCAAATAAAATAATGAATAAAACATTAAATTTTCTGACACGTTCGTTTTTAGATCTTGGAATGTTTAACAGCCGTACCTTAACAAGAGGGAAAAGCGGAACGTTTTCTTTCGCTTAGCTTGTACGATGATATGCCACGAACAGGAGTGATAGGTTTCTAAGGTTTTATAAAACCCACAAATTATAAATAAAAATAGAGATAAAAATGCTAGATTGACCAAAAATAGCTAAATTGCCATTATAAATAAACAATTGCCGCAAACTTCACTATTAAACGAGCTGTCAAAATCGGGTTTTCAAATTGAGGCCGCTCTATTCAAAAACGCGTGCCGCATACGGCTGTAATATGCAAGTCTTAAGTAAATCTTTAAATGATTATTTTCAGAGTACAAAAACAACAATGTTACACTTTGTTTATCTTTCGTCAAACCATCATCGAATGGACCTTTTACAACTCTCGGTATAAATCATATTTTCAACAATTATACGGCGAACATTTCACGGGTAGTAAGCTAATCAGGTGTGTTCTGGAAATCCAAAACGCAAGAATTTGGTATTAGTTTTTAATACACTTTTAATCTTAATTTTATAATTTCTGTTATAAAATTCTGTTTAAAAGAGAAATATTTGTATAATATTTGTTATAAATTTTTTTTATTACGTTTTCTTGTGTTTTCGATTTTTAGAACACCCCTGAATATTTACATGAGTATCATACGATTCTTAACATGAAAGACTCGTAAGATAATCTTAGCCCACGTCTTAAACGATTAAAGAAGCGCCTTTTGCTGTGTTATGGAAGAATCTCAGTCGTGTTACAGTTTTTCCCGTGGGAGGAATCTTCTACGATAAAAAAATGCGGTCATCGACGATCAAAGACGCTCTTCATGAGACTCACTGTAGTTCTTGCACGATTGAAAATGCTAGCTGGGTATGAAGAAATTATGTTTTTGTTTGAATGTTTTTTTCCCAAAAGCAAACAAAAAATGTTTAAAATAAATTTATTTTAAGTTGTCCGATATTTTTGACGATTTTTCGGAACGTAAAAGATGATTTATTTATTTTTTCTCAGGAAATTGACGATTTCCTTACAAATTTATCTGGCAGCCCTGTTCGTAAGGTAGTTTTTTTGTAGTCATTCTGTGGCAGCAACTTTTGCTCTGTTATCTTGACTTCCTTTTACCTTTATCTTTTATTTTTTAATTTATTTTTTAGTTACTTTTTTATAAATTCAGGTGTATTTTGTTTAATATTATTTAAACTAAGATAAAAAACGCTTTTACTTTGTGTACTCATTTTTTTTTTAATAAAATATGAATATTTAATTTCTTTAGTATTAACATTCTTTAAACGAAAGTAAAGGACAAAGAAGAATAAGAAAAACAAGAATAATTTAATTGTGCGTCAAACATCATCATCGTTGTCAAAATTTTTTAATCATCATTCAAAATTATTATCAACTAAAAAATTCTCAAGGTGAGTTTTGCATTGTTTTGCTTTTATTTTTTTTTAATATAAAATCTTGCAATTTTTAATACCTATGTCTAATAATTAATAACAATAATTGTACCATGATACCTAGTAAGCAAATAAGTACATACATACATATAGGTATTTTGAATAGGGAAAATGCATACATATGTATGAAATATTAACAAAATCAATTGCCCCATTTTAACAAATTAATAATAATTTTATGGGATACAATTTTTTTATGTACGTTTGTACGTATTATAATTTTTTTAATTCGTCAGTTCACTATCACACTTATAAAAATTATAATGGCAGTAAATCAAGTAGGATTTAGAGATCTTAAAACAGTGTTGACAGTAGATTTACGCCAAGATTTAATAGGAAAATTTGTTAAGGGTTTCTAAAGTTCGGGTAAATAACTACTAATAACCTATTTATTTTAAAGATCTCTCAATGAAAAATTATGAAGAAATCTTAAAATTTATAAAACCAATATTTCGGCACTGCATTGTGTGCCTTCTTCAGGGGGTTTTTCTTGAATTTTTGACAATATTAAAAATTTTTAACAAATTAAATAAATTTAACAAAAAGTCTTAGGTAGGTACATATAACAATTTTCAAATAAATACAAAAAAGGTTTTCCAATTCAAACCTAATCTATTACAGTATAAATACATATTTAACTTCCGTTTCTATTTTTATAAATTAAATGCCTATAACTTTGTGCTAAACTTTCAGTATCTGACTTAAAATTAATTCTCGATACTGTCGGTACATTTATAAATTGCAACATTTCTAACATAAATCTACGCTTATAATTATTTACCGTATTTAAAACTGTTTTATTTTCAAAATCAGGATTTATATTAGCACAATGAGCTTATAAAGCAGCTTTTTGCGATGAAATACATGTGTCTATATTTTTGATCTGACTTATGTCCTGCTAACCTAGTTTTATTTCCGTATCATAAATATTTTTTTTATTATTATTTTTCTAATCTCCGAAAATTTTTGTACACAAGTTAGCGACTTATAAACTTTCGGTTCCGTATTACTGTTCAAGTTATTTATTTTATGGTTATTATATTGTATTAATAATTTTGATATAATTTCCTTTGGAAAACTTTTTTCTCTTAATGCTCTAGAAATGTTCTCCTTATTTTTCCTATGGCAACAAGAATAACTTATTTTCAATACCCTATCAATAAAATTTTTAGCCGTGTTAATTATAATCCTTTTAGGGTGACTTCAAAAATAATTATTCTACCAGACGATGTTGGCTTTTGACACTAATCAATTAATAAACTATTTTCCTTTCTTATTATCAAAGTGTCTAAATAAGACAATTTAGATTCATTGATAAAAGTGCCCGTGAACAGGTTTATTTTTCAAAGTAAATTTCCACAATCTGGAAGCGTTGCTGTAGCATCAAACAATTCATAATGACTTGGCAAATCTTACTGAACAGAAATGTCTACACAGTTTGACATACTCAGATCTCAAAGCATAGTTACGGATATCAATATTTTTAATGCAGCTTAAAAAATGCCCTAACATTTTTTAATCATTCTAACTAGTAAAAAAAATTTTGGGTTTTATTACAATAGCGGTTTTCACCCTTGATAGTAAAGTCTTACAACACTGCACCAACAAAATGTATTAGACTAAAATTTACTACGCTGTGGTTGAAAAAATCCAACAAAAAGCTGTAGTAAACACGTTAGTTAAATGACCCAGAATAAAACAGTTGAAGAAACTACATATATATGTCTCTTTCCCTCACTCAGAAACTGCATTTATTTACAATACTAACGAAAAAGACACTCATGCATACTACAACTTTGTGTTATTCATCGGTATGATTAGCTTACCCTCAAAGCATTAGGCTTGTATATAATGTTTGTACATATATACATACCTACTTAAATTATTTTTTCTATGAAAGATAAGATAGTAACACAATTGATTAGGTAAAAATAATTGCTACAAAAACCAATTTGTTCCTCTTTTAATTGTTAAAATATTAAAGAAACTACTTGACTCAAAACAAAGAACGTTTAGCAAAACAATAATATTAAGTTAAAAATTTAAATATTAATGTTAATACTAAAATTGTGTACTTCCAAACAATTTTTTCTTCTTTATAAGAAGTAAGCAGAAGTATATACATAGGTATTTTCCATCCAAATTTGTTCCCGTGTTCCTTACAAAAACTTCAAAGGAAACAACATGCTATCTTTTTATTCACGATAGGCGTGAACAAATATTACATATTTATCCCTATCGTGAATAACAAGAAGAAGTTTTGTTCCCATGAAATTTTCATTCCCCTCGAATGGCAAAAAGCAATCGTGAATCTCATGAATGTAAAAAAGAAGATTTAAAAAAATTAAAAATCAATGAAATTTTTGTTCAACAATATACTCGTACATATACATACATATCGTTACTTTAATATAGAAAAGCCCTAACTAATATTTTCCTTACTTTACAGGAGAAGGAAAAAACTTAATAAAAATTATAGTCTTTTAGTTGCGATTTTTTTTAAAACCAGTTTTTAATTAAATTGCTTAGAGAATTGAACAAAAAACTGCGTTTAAAAAAAATCGTGACTGCAAGACTATAATTTTTATTAAGTTGTTTCCTTCTCCTGTAAAGTAAGGAAAACATTAGTGAGGGCTTTTCTATATTAAAGTAAAGATATATTTTAAAGAAAAATTAAAATATTTTATTACAACGTTAGTTTTTTTCACTTTTTTAATTTTATGTAGTAAAATATTTTCTAAAATTCTGCCACCACGTCCTTCGAAAGCTTCACAAATCCGCAGGCAATCGACCTGTTATGCATTTTGTTGAACAATATATCGGTTTGTGCCTTATTAACGGATCTAGCCCTTAATATTCGATTTATAGGAGGAACTACTTTCATACATGTTCTGTTCCCTAGCAAAAATAAAGTATGAACAAAAAAAAATTTTCCAAAATAAAAATTATCTTTTTAAAACACATTTAAAATTTAAATAAATGGTTTATGAATACTGCTCTTATGTGCTGTTTTCAAATGACAGGCGATGGACTGAGTGCTTTTCATATAAATTTTACTACATAATCAAATGCCTGTCATTTGGAAACAGCACATTATTGTTTGCGTACGGTAATTTCTTCTCAAAAACTCTAATTTTTAGAAGGCCGTACGGTAATGAAAAAATAAAAGTTAACATCACTGAGTCTCATATACATTCAGCGTCAAGATTATAGTACGAATCGGAGTAAAAAATTTCAGCGTTTGGAGTCGGAGTCGGAGTTAGTACTTTTTTCGGACGATTCACAGCCCTGGTAGTAACCTATGCATAAATTAACCCATTTTTTCTTTAAGTGTATATGTACAATATGTAAACAAATATAATGAACCAAACATTTGTTTTCCCCCCTACAATGTTTTGCTTACCGCTAGTCTTGTAGTTTGTTGTTTACCCCCACTGCTAAAAGAAAAAAAACACAACAACAAGAATAATAAATTCGGCCTACACTTCTTCACATAAACATACATATGTATCTATGTAAATATAACATATAAATTTAATATATAGTCTTCTTTTTGTAAAATGCTTTTGGTGGAAAAAAATAAACAAACAAACATGCACAAATAATTTTAATAGACATTTAATAGATGAATAAAGATGTAAATGATGCTAAACTTTGAAGAAAAAAAACGAGTAATTAAGGCAAATTTGTATGTATGTATATTAGACTGTCCCAAGCTTGTATGGGGAAATTTTTTTTTTCGAATTCAGATATGAGTACCCTCCAATTTTTTTTCTTTTGATCCGAATAACCGAAATATGAAATATTATTGGGATCGGATAACGTTTACCAGTGTCGACTTGAAGTCAAAGTTTGAGATAAAGGCCAGTGTGAAAGCCATAGAATAATCTTGGAATTTAAAACCATCTTTTAATTTTACTTGTGTTATACACATTTATTTATTAAAAATATGCTAATATTCAGTGTTTTCTGAATCCTCTAACCACGCCCACTACAACCCCCCCCCCATGCTGGTACTATACTGTTGCCCTGCCACAAGTCCTAAGTTCCTGCCTAAGACCATCTGGACATGGTAAGTGATATAATGTAGACAAAAAAATATATATATATGTATATTAATTTTAAAGTTTTAGATTTTATTATCTTTATTCATTAAATTTTCTTTTTAAAGTTTGTTTATTACAGTCCACATACATCTGTCTGTGTTCTTGTACACAACGTAGTAAATATTGCTTTTGCTCCTCTTCAGCTGTAATTAAGCCATGAAAATCCTTTACTAACTTAACCGCTCTTTCAGCAGTATCATTAACCGCTCTCAGTGCATTAACTTTCTCTTTACTTTGTTGAAATGATGCATTAGTTTGCCACGTAGTGGGACATTCGCTTAGAAAATTGTTACTTATAGGAAATTCATCAGTATTGTATCCTAAAGCCTCAATGGTTGCTTCTATTACAAACACAGCATTTCTGTTACTTAAATGGCATCTATCTAATGTTGCAACAAGTTTTGGAGAGATAAAGCCGTCCCTTTTAAAAGTTCTACTTACACTGGGCAGAGTGCTCTCCCTTATAATAGGTATACATTCTAATGAATCTGATATTTCAGACTCAGAAAACGAAATTTCTTCAAATTCTTTTTGAGATGATGTTGAAGGAGCTAAAGATGAAATATATTTATCACTTCGCTTTTCCGCTTCAATGGTTCTAAGTTGTGATTTTTTCTCTTTTTCGGCCAGTTTTTTATCCACTCCTCCTAAATGACCAGATCGACCTGGCTCTCTCTGCTGTTGCCAGAAGATTTTATCTTCATCTATCTTGATTAACTGCATTGCATCGGCGTGTGCAATATCAAACAAATTGTTTAAATTTTGTACAAACTCCTGTCGACGAAGCTCAAATACTTCTTCAGATTCATTAGAATGTATACCTATTCTAAGGGAGAGCACTCTGCCCAGTGTTAGTAGAACTTTTAAAAGGGACGGCTTTATTTCTCCAAAACTTGTTGCAACATTAGATAGATGCCATTTAAGTAACAGAAATGCTGTGTTTGTAATAGAAGCAACCATTGAGGCTTTAGGATACAATACTGATGAATTTCCTATAAGTAACAATTTTCTAAGCGAATGTCCCACTACGTGGCAAACTAATGCATCATTTCAACAAAGTAAAGAGAAAGTTAATGCACTGAGAGCGGTTAATGATACTGCTGAAAGAGCGGTTAAGTTAGTAAAGGATTTTCATGGCTTAATTACACCTGAAGAGGAGCAAAAGCAATATTTACTACGTTGTGTACAAAAACACAGACAGATGTATCCGGACTGTAATAAACAAACTTTAAAAAGAAAATTTAATGAATAAAGATAATAAAATCTAAAACTTTAAAATTAATATACATATTATATATTTTTTTGTCTACATTATATCACTTACCATGTCCAGATGGTCTTAGGCAGGAACTTAGGACTTGTGGCAGGGCAACAGTATAGTACCAGCATGGGGGGGTTGTAGTGGGCGTGGTTAGAGGATTCAGAAAACACTGAATATTAGCATATTTTTAATAAATAAATGTGTATTACACAAGTAAAATTAAAAGATGGTTTTAAATTCCAAGATTATTCTATGGCTTTCACACTGGCCTTTTTCTCAAACTTTGACTTCAAGTCGACACTGGTAAACGTTATCCGATCACAATAATATTTCATATTTCGGTTATTCGGATCAAAAGGAAAAAATTTGGAGGGTACTCATATCTGAATTCGAAAAAAAAATTTCCTGGGACAGTCTAATGTATATGTACAAAAAGAAATTTTATAATGCAAGCAAAGAAGCTTAAAAAATAAAAAAATGTGCAAAAAGCATAAAAATCGGATTGATAAATCTTTTATAAACCAGTTTTATTTTTTGTAAATAAGGATAAAAAAAATATAGAATATATTATCGGGAAACGCAGATTTAAGTAAATTTGCATTCTATACCATAAACACAGTAGATGTTTGTTATGCAATGAATAAAATTAAATCGCAAGCTATTGGTCCTGATGGAGTGTCTCTCAAGTTTGTTAAATTAATTTTTCCTTTGGTATCGGAATGTATTGTTTATATATTTAATAACATTTTAACAGTTTCAAAATATCCTGTTTGCTGGAAAAAAGCTAAAATTTTGCCTATACCTAAAATTAAAAACCCACAAAATCCATCTGATTTTAGACCAATAAGTATTCTGCCTGTATTTTCGAAAATTTTAGAAATGTTAATGAAGGAACAGATTACAAATAGTGTTGACTTTTTACAAAATATATCGGAATTTCAGTCGGGTTTTAGAAGGCACCACAATACTACTACTGTAATGGTAAATATTGTTGAAGAAATTAGGAAAAGAGTGGATATGAATGTTATTGTTATACTATTGAGCTTGGATCTTAGTAGAGCATTTGAATCGGTTTGTCATCAAGTATTATTAAATAAATTATTTTTTCAATTTAATTTCTCAAGGCAAGCGTGTAACTTAATTGCTTCATATTTATGTAATCGAAAGCAGTATGTTCAATACGGAGAAAGCATTTCAGGGTGTAAAAACATAGCTAGAGGAGTTCCTCAAGGGTCTACATTGGGACCATTGCTTTTTAGTTGTTATATAAATGATATAGTTAATATAATTGGTGACACATTTACTTGTCTTTATGCAGATGACTTACAGTTGTTGTTTTCTGTGGAAAAAACAGATATTACAGGGTCATTTACGGAAATAGGAAATTGCTTAGGGAGGATTGAAACGTGGTGTAGTAATAATTTTATTGTGCTTAATACGACGAAGTCGAAGGCAATGATATTTAATGGAAACGGCATTAATGTTCCCAGTATTGTAATGCATAGTGATGAAATTAAATATGTTATTTATTCTAAAATTCTGGGATTTTTCATTGATAACAAACTAACATTTGATTATCATATTAATTACATTTTTTCCAGTCTAACAGTAAGACTGCGAAGGCTCTACAATTGCCACTGTCATTTTCCATTGAGAATTAGAAAACTAGTTGCACATGCTACTCTGATGCCGGTTATTTTGTATGGGCTTGAATTGTATTCATGTACAAGTGAGACAAATCTGGATCGTATTAGAAGACATTTTAATAGAATTGTTCGTTTTGTATATGGATTGCAAGTACGGGATCATGTATCGTCGTATGTTAAGGACTTTTTAGGTCTACCCTTTGATGAGTTTGTTAAGGTAAGAGCAATGTTGCTTTTTTATAAGACTCTAAAGTTTGCCACACCTACCTATATTACCTCACGATTTGTGTTTGGAAGATCATCCAGATCTCAAACACTTATATGCCCACTTTTTAATTCTCTCATTATGAATCGTTCGTTTGTTGTAAGAGCTTGTAGAATATGGAACTACAGAATACCATATGATGAAAGACATTTTGCACATTCGATAAAGGAATTTAAAAAAATGTTGCATGCTTACTTATCGTAGAGTATTGTAAGTAATAATGTTGATAATGGTTTGACTTTGTGTTTATAGGGAAACAATCCATATCCATCACCAAATTATAGTATTAAGTTATTTAAGAAGCTACTATTTGTTAACATAAGTAATTAAGTGAATGTGTCGCATTAAAACTTTATAATCAACTTGGCCAGATAGGCTTACAGATTATGAATAAATAAATAAATAAATAAATAAATAAATAAATAAATAAATAAATATGTAGTTATATTTTCTGAAGTTAAGCCAAATCGATCCTTTCGGAATTAAACTTTAGAGAAACCTGATTCCAGTCTAAACTAATTTATTGTTGAAGTTTGGTGTCAAACAAATCAGCGGTTCTTGAGTTTAAGTTACACGTACCCGCTGCAAACTTTTTTAAGTATAATATACATATGTATGTACATACATACATACATACGTAAAGATGATTTCTTTCAAGTTTTTAAATTAAAAAAAATTATCAATAATTTTACAAATCAAAGATAACAAAAATATTGAATTACTTAAGCAATTAAAAAAAAAAAAATGCAATAGTATTTTAGTTATCGGAGATTCCAATTAGATTTAAATATACCCTACAAGAAATTAATGAGCGAGTAGTCACATGTAGTATCATGACAGTAGTCATGATAGAAAGAAATGACCGAAAACTTTATTCTGGTAATTTCTTTTTATAATTTTCTTAACACCAAAATGAAAAATGTGACTACTCGCTCATTCAATTCTTGTAGGGTATGTATGTACACACAGTGCTGCCAGAAGATTTTTTAAAAAATACCTACATACGTTAAAAATATTTTCCCTACAAAAATCCCTACGCGTTTCACCCATTAAAATCTAAGAAAAACCCATTTACCTATAAAAACTAATTTTATTCGCATATGTATAGAATAGCTTTAATAAAAAAAAAGTAATAAAACTAAAAACAAATTGTATGTTCTTTGGATAAAATTCAATGAAAAAACAAGAGGTACAGCTGCGGTAAAAAAATAGCACCAGGATATTAAAAAAAGTTCTTCGTTAGCTATTTTGTTGCGTGCCCATTGGCAATAACCTCTGCACAACGTTTTTGCATCGATTTCACCAGATTTTGGCACTTCTTCGAAATTCTGTTCCAGATTTGCTGAACTGCAACCCAAAGGGCTTCGTTTCTTGTTGGTTTTATTTGGGATACTCTCTTCTTTATATCTCTCCATTGGATTGGATTAAGATCTGGGGACTGAGCTGGCCAATCCATAACGTTAATTTTATTGTCCTGATACCACTTTTTGACAAGTTTGCTGGTGTGCTTCGGGTTTTGTGTTGCTGTAACACCCAACCAAGCGGCATTTCCTTAGAAATATATGGTAGCATTACTTCCTAGAGGATATTAACGTATAGTGTTTATCCATGATTGTTCTGATCCAATATATGGGGGCTACTCCATGTTTAACGGGTTTCGTTGTGAATTTTGGGTTGATTCCAGCGTTAGGGAGGTTCTTCTAACGTAAGAACGCGATCCTTTGCCTCCAAATGAAACAACCTTGGATTCATCTGTCCAAAGAACATTGCTCCATTTTTTAGTTGGGCATTCCAAATGAGTTCAAGCAAACTCCAAACGTTTTGCAACATGTTTACATGAGAGCAGGGGCACTTTTCGGGGACTACAGGCATTCAAGTTGTTGTCTCGCAATCTCCGACGAATAGTTTCAACACTTGCTGTCACACTTAGCTCATTTTTTAGCTCTTTAGTTGGCATAAACGGGGTCTTGCATAGTCTGACCAAACACTTAACCATTAATGGTGGCAAAACTTTCTTGCGACCACGTGTTTTCAACTTTTGAGTAAATGTTATTGCTTAGAAACAATTTTTTTATAATAGCACGTATTAAAGGTAGAAAATGCATCAGGGTCAGAAAATGAAGAGCTTTCCAATTAAAATAATCATTGAAGTTATTTTGGATTTATAAAATATTTAAAAAAACTGCAATAGAAAAGCTTATGTAGAAAAAAGGGAAAAGCACATGTGATGTATCAAAGTGCGGAAATTTGTTCGAGATTTTTAAATTGGCCAGAGACAGATACTTGAAACATATATGTATGTACATATATTCAGCAAGACATGTTTTAAGCAAATAAAAATTATTTATCTTATACCCTTCATCGAAGGTAAAAAGGTTTGTTTTTAAATTTAAGAAAATCAATTAATTTAACATCGGCTTCAGCCGGCTTAAATCCGCCGCCGACTACTTTTCTTCAAGCCGACGCCCGCCGACAATTATATGTATATCGGCTTGGACCTCTGAAAATGACATCTCTTTTTATAAACTCTTGAATTGTACAACTCTGCTTTATAAATTATTTTTTATAGTTACAACATTTTAAACATAACTTCTTTCTCATTTAACTTTCAAAAAGAAGGAACAAATATTAAGAATGAGTTCAATAAAAAAAGTTATTAAAAAAGAATTAAAAAAGAAATGAAGTAAACATTTCTGCAATTTAATATTTCAAACTTTATATTGTATTGTTTTCATGAAAATGTATCTTTTCATAGCCTTATTTTCGTAAATACATATTATCAATTTAAGTTAATGATGTGACAATTAAATAAATTAATTAATTCACTTTTTACACTTATTTGTCATATTGAAAATATCAATTACTTCCACGAATTATTTGGCAGATTTTTTTTGACAGTTTGTACTTTTTACAAAAAAAAAATAAAAAAAACCCCGTTCACGTAATAAGAGTATAATTTTTCTTTTTCCAATTTTCCAACCAAAAAAAACTTTGAAATGAATACCCTTATTATAGGTTAGGTTAGGTTAGGTTCAGAAGGGTTATGTGCCCAAGGGCACACTTCCACTCGGAGACCAGTACGGTCCATTGTGAATCCCTTCAACATGATGAAGAATAGATAAAGAAGATAGAAAAAGAGAAAGGTTAAGAAAAGAAGTATGAGGTAGATAGAGTATAGAATATAGGAAAGTTAGTAGGTGATGTGAAGAACAAAATTCCCTCTCTACTGTCCCCTCAACAGAAACAACCGCACTATTTCCCTGACAAACCCCAGTAGATCAGCTGGACTACATCCAGCGATGCACCCTAGTTCGTCGTGAAACCTATTTCCTAGCCACTTCTGTCTGAGGCCCTGCACCCTGGGACAATGGCAAAGTACATGCTCGATCGTCTCCAGCTCCTCCGAATCCTCGCACAATCTGCAGAAGTCCGGTATGGCATTGTCCCATCTGCCTACAAAAGCCCTGACCGGACAATGACCCGTCAAGAACCCTATAAGCGTTCTAAGACTACTCCTATCCAATCCCAATAGAACCCTGGTTGCCCCCGCGTCCAATCCGGGCCATAATGCCCTAGACACCCTGCAATCCACTCTGTCCCCCCAGGATCGGTTAACGTCATCACGGAATTTCTCCCGTATCACACCATAGTAGTAACATAGGGGAGGCTTTACCCCCCTGTCCCTTACCACTAAGTCCATACTCGAACCCCCTCTCGCGAGTTCGTCCGCCACCTCATTTCCCTCAACCATGCAGTGTCCAGGTACCCAACACAGCCTCACATTGAATGCCTCCATGAGTCCACCAAGAGCATTCCTACACCGAGCGACCAGGCACGATCGCACCGTATAATTCGTCAATGCCCTAAGCGCCGCCTGACTATCGACGTAAATTGTCACCTCAGATCCACCCACGATGTGTTCCAGTATCACCTCCGTCGCCCTCCAGATCGCTAGGATCTCAGCCTGGAAGACACTGCACTCATCGGGGAGTCTGAATGACCTCTTCACCTCGGTGTCCGCTATATATACACCGGCACCAGTGCCGGTTTCCATCTTGGATCCATCCGTAAATACTGCCCACCCCTCAAACAGTCCATTGGATCCACTCCAAACTTCCCTATCCGGGAACTCTACTGGTGGTGTTGCACCGAAGTCCAGGGTCATAGTCATATGATCCGAAATTCTCCCGAGAGAAATACCCTGATCAAGCAGACCCATCTCGTACAAGATTCTCGTGTGATCATCCCGCCTAGGTCTAACTAACGAAGACTCGTAAAGTCTAATTAAGTTCCTAGCGGCCACACTCCTTACGTACTGTTCAATAGGTGACAGATATAGTAGAATGTCCAGCGCTGCCTGCGGAGTGCTTCTCCTTGCCCCTGTGATGCCAAGAGATGCACTTCTTTGAACCTTGCTGAGCATCTTCCTATAGCTATCCACTCCCAACGCACCCCACCAAACAGTGCATCCATAGGTAAGTATAGGCCTAACAACCGATGTGTAAATCCAGTTTACCATATCCGGCCTTAGACCCCAGTTCTTACCAATGGAGTTCCTGCATGTGTAGTATGCATTGAGTCCCCTTTTCATCCTTTCCTGAGTATTTCTCTTCCAAGACAGTTTGCAGTCCAGAAAGTTACCCAAATACTTTGCTCCGTTCGATAGAGGTAACTCGACGCCATCTAGCACTGGCCTCCTAAATTCCTCTATCCTATACCTTCTGGTAAATAGCACCAGCTCAGTCTTCACAGGGTTAACACCCAGTCCCCTATCCTTTGCCCAAGCCGAGAGTTCACCTAGCATCACCTGCATAATTTCCCCGATCGTGGACAAAAATTTTCCCCTGACCAGCAGAACTATGTCGTCCGCATAGGCAACAACTTTCCTGCCCATGGAATCAAATGACCCAAGAATCCCGTTGACCGCAAGCAACCACAGTAGAGGTGATAGAACCCCCCCTTGTGGTGTCCCCCTGGTAACCCTCCTCCTTATCACATGATCCCCCAGGCTCGAGTTTATAATCCTACTGCCAAGCATGCAGACTATCCACTCCACCAGAAAGTCCTCCACTCCCAACTCTAACAACGAATCTCTAATCGCCTCGATCTTAATGTTATTAAAGGCTCCTTCTATGTCCAGAAACGCGGCGAGTGTATATTCCTTATGCCTCAGACCGTGCTCAATACAACCAACCACCTCATGTAACGCGCTCTCAACCGATTTACCCTTCAGGTAAGCATGTTGAGCGTTGCTAATAAGGCGGGTCTCAATATTGCTCCTGAGATATAAATCTATTAGCCTTTCAAGAGTCTTCAACAAAAATGAAGACAGACTAATAGGTCTAAAATCCCCCGGTTTCGAGTGGCCCGCTTTACCAGCCTTGGGTATAAAAATAACCCTGACCTCTCTCCACCCCCTAGGCAGATACCTCCTACTGAGGCACTTCCTGAATACATCCATCAGTAGAAGTGATGCACCGTCCGGAATGTTGCAGAGCATGGCCGGAAAAATACCGTCCGGACCCGGTGATTTATATGGGTCAAAAGTATTGACCGCCCACGCCAGCTTCTCTCCTGTGACCATTTCCTCGACGCAGGCGGAAGTAAAATCCGATGTCATGGACGTCACGTCCCATTGACCATCTTCCATACCTCCGGTTTCCCTGCACCCGGGAAAGTGCGTCTCCATAAGTAAGGTCAGGGTCTCAGAGCTTGACTCAGTCCATGAGCCGTCATTCCTTTGGATGTAACCAAGGGCTTTAGGGTCCTTGGATAAGATCCGTCGGAATCTTGACAACTCGTTGACATTATCAATGGATGCGCAAAATTGCCTCCATGATAGTCGCTTTGCTCTTTTCAGATCCGCCTTATACTTGTTGAACTGCACCCTGTGATTGTTCCAATCCTCTGGTGCTCTGGTAAGCTTGGCCCTATTAAACAGTCTCCTAACCGTAGACCTTTGAACGTGAAGTTCCCTGGTCCACCATTTGGGCTGTTTACGCCTACCCGGGAATGTAACCGGGCAGGACTGCTCTTATTATAACAGTATTGCATACTTAATTTAAAATATGTAATTAGCACAATATATTTGTTTTCACTAGAACGAACATAGAATAGGTTATTCGTGATAGTTTTTTTTACTGGCACTGTATGTTTTTTTGATCTTAATCTGATGAAGAATAATTCAGGTGCAAAAGCAACAGGTTGTTTTATAAAAAACATATGTATGTTTTTCTTTTGAACTGAATTTTCTAAAGTGACAGTGCATTCCAAATTAATGCAGCCTCTTCCACTTTTTTGCGGAAATTATGTTATAATACAAATTAAACTTAAAGTTTTGGTGGTCCTTCTGCATCGGCATTTGCATTGGGTAAAGCAAAAAAAAAATCCGTTCCAGTTTCGATTCATTTAGAAATACAACCTCGTCATTATGGTTTTAATTTTTTACTATTTTAATCCAAAACTGTTCCAAATCCATGTTTAAAAAATATTAGTTTCACACATTTTTTTACAATTTCAAAAAAAAATTAATTGTATACGATTGTTCTCCACTCATACATCAGATCATTGAGGCTTATAAGTTAAATAAGTTAAGATAATAGTTCAAATTTGTAGTAATCTTTTTTTTTTGTCCAAAAACATTTTCTGGACTTAAGAACTCCATTTCTTTAATTATTAATTCCCTTATGAAAAAAAGTTAAGTTCACATAAGTTAATCAACACATAAAGCCCATATAATGCAATATAAGAAAAAATACCTACTTGTTGGGATTTTCCCTACCTTTGGCAACACATCATGTATTGGTTAATGTTAAGCAATCACAATTTTGATGATTTTTTTTTGTCGAATTGCGAAATACTTATTACATACATACATATTTATATTCAAATTAAACACCTTTCTAAAAATCATACGAATTATGTAAAAACTTAATTTCCCAAAAAAACCGTTGAAAAACTTGTGCTGTTAATTACAAATAAGCAAAAAACCATAACAATATTGCTTCTTAATTGTCAAAATCAACTTCAAGCATCGAAATGAAGAATTCTTTTCTGATCGTATTTTTTATTATCTTTTATTAAAACAAAAAAAAAAATACATAATCCGTTTAATATTTTTTAAGATATTTGCATTTAAGTGACATCATCTTTTTTAAAAACACAAATAGCAATTATTTTGGAATATCTCAACTTTTGAGCAATCTGGCCTTACATTCAGCGGAAAATTTTCCATAAAGATTATTTGCCAAACACATTTGGTCATTTGGTTATTGTTAAACTAAGAAATTCACGGACAGCATTATATTTAGCATTTATTTGAAAACAAATGCAATATGAAATTAGTCGTTTTTCCCAAAAAAAAATAAAACAAAAAAACCTATCCCAACAATTTAAATTTTATTTATTACATTTGTTCTATTTGTATGTGATGGAAAATTCAGTACTATGGTACTCTTTTCAGTACTTTTGCCTTTCAAAAATAACTCGGTATCCCCACACCCTTTTTAGTACTCTTTTCTTGTTATGCTTCTTTGTTAAGAAATTTAGCGTTGATATTTTTTTAACATTGACAATCAGGGCTGTGTAGTCTTCAACAAAAAGTACTAACTAATCTAACTTTAATGCTAAATGTATATGAGACTGGTCCTTATTTGACTCTTTTTAATACCGTACCTTTTAAGTGGTTAAATATAGCAAGGAAAGGATTCAGTAAAAATTTCGAATCAACATTTTAAATATTGCATCGCCAATTTCAAAGTGTTTTTTGGAGACGGTGTCACGAATTTTTTGTGGGCATTTCGACAACCTCAACTCCGACTCTACAACACCGAGTCCACACCCTTCTTGACAACATTGCCTAGACAAAATTTATTCTTATCAAAAGTATACTTTTTTGCTTATTGGCATATTTTAATTAAAAACAAAAAAATTATGTATTTAATTTTCTTATTTTTAAATTTATTTTCCAAAAAAATATATTTGAAAAAAGTACCAAAATGTTGAAAAAGTACTCTTTTGCTTGGTGGTCAGTAGCATCTAAATTGTTCAATTTTCCATCACTGATGTAGATGCTCTTTGACCAAGGCGAATTAACTACAGGTTTTGTCGAAACGTCTTCTGATTTTGACAGTTCGAGCCTATTTGTTTTGATTTGTTAGTGTGTTGCTAAGAATGGTTGACAATTCGAGCCGTAAACACTAACAATGCAATGCAAAACCCCCTATGTTGTTTTTGGATTGTTGTAGTTCCGACACCACCTGTAGTTGAATTCGCCTTGCTCTTTGACATTGAAGTAATACACCTGTTCTCTGTATATATCTCATTTGTGAGAAACACTGTTGCCAATTGAGCATATTTAATGCCTTAAAATCGATTTCAAAATCGTTTAAGATTCATTTGCAAACTTATTCCTTATACCACAAAGGGGGATACACCAGCATTTTTTGGCAAACTACTGGAGAAATTGAACTAAGATTTTTACAGTAGGTAGATATGACTACTGCTTATAATTTTCCTGCAAAGAGTGAAAATGTGTAAATTTTAAGATGACATTTAAAGGAACATATGCGATAAGTATGTACATTTAACATTAAAATTGTGTTCTTGTGAAGTCAATCAGACCTGTGACATAAATCTATTCCGACCGAAAGTGATTTCGTATCTTTCTTCACATAAAATCAAATCACTTTTGATCGGAATTGATTTTTGTGACATGCCTGAATGTATGGATAGGATTATGGCAAAAGTTCCTGATCGGTGGCGACTGTTTCTTTGCTAAGTGACTATTAGGATGTTTGCATGTCATTGATGTCGTAAAGATGCAGATTTATTTCCTTGTAATTTCGTATTTGTTAGGATAAATTACATACTTTTTGTTTTTGACTCTGATTATAACTAGATTTAAATATCGCTCACACACTGGTCCGTTTGAATATTAGCGCATTTTCACAGGAATGCCATGGTTAAATTCACCTGTTGTGTTTCTATAATACCTATGTTGATTTTCACAAACCTGACTTTCAGTGTTTGGTTCCTTACGATATGTTTGAATTGTTTTGTTCACTTTCCATTGATGACTTTAATTTTTGAAGAACAAGAGCTCCTATATTAAAGTTGGAAGTGTACCAAGGGTACTAATAGGTAGTATACGTATTTACTACAACTTTAAACTTAGAAAACTACATAAACATACCACCTACACATTGTGCATGCCCATAACTTATCGATTTAATTAAGATTAAAATTAAAAATTTCCAAAATTTTGATAAAAATGAAAAAAAATCGATTTTAAAAGCCCAATAATCGATTTCAGTATAAATAAAATCGTATACGTAAATTCGATTGCGAAAAATCGATTTTGTTTACCACAAAATCGATTTTCGATTGAAATCGAAATCGATTTACTATTCCCTAAGCAGAATGTATACGTATCAGTTATGATAAAGTCAGTACAATTGTACTTTTTTCAGTACTATTTGCATTGCAAAAGTACTGAAGTACTCCAATGACAATTTAAAAATTTCCAAATATCAAAATAATTGCCAAAGACAAATTGTCTACACAACATTCGTCGGCGAATATGGAAAGGAACTTTTCGTAGCAAAATATGATAAAAACAAAGCGAAGAAACCGCCTTTTTGTGAATATTGCATCGAATTTAATTTAATACAGTCTGATCAATCTGGTTGCTATAAATAAACTTTTAAGCTTGATTTCCTAAAGTATTGGGAAACAGGGTATAGTGCGGCGCTACATGTTGCGACTTGTTGTACAATTCGATCAAGTTGTACAACCTTTTGTTACGTTAGAGATGCAGTTTGTCATCGGTTGAATAAAAAATTAGTTTGATTTGAGCTTTCAAATTGGTGCGTCTGATGGCGATTTTTTCCTTCGTTTTTAATTTTCATTCTAACGTTTTTAAAACAGCAGCGTGCAAAGCAAACAATATTTTAAAAAACTAATACGAAATTCCAATGCACAATTTTAGTAAAGAATACAAAAACTACCGAAACTATTATTTGATTTCTTTTCTTGCTCCTCTTCTTACTCCACTTCATTTATCGCCACTAGTGCTAAAAAATCGGTACTCATGTTGACTTTATAAAAATCATTTCTTTATGAAGCTTAATGAAAAGTTGGTTTAAAAATTGTACATATGCTGCGAACGATCAACTGGTCTATTCAACTCAATTGTACGACCAGTTACAACGTGTAGAGGTCGCATAAGGGCCCTTTGACAATATCCTTTGGGGTTATTACTGGGTGAAACGTATTTAAACCCTATTCCACTTTGGCGCCCTATGCTCCAGTGGGAGTTAGAGGAATATAAAAAAATACCTTGTTCCATTATCAACTTTAAACAAGCCAGATAAAAAAGCATCAAAAAGCCAGATAAAAAAGCATCGTCTTAATTCCTTATTACGTATTAACATAATGTTTTTTGTTAATTGCCAAAGATGTATTTCAAATACGTATCTATAAAAGTATAGTACAAGTGAATTTTAATGTACATATGTTCATACATTTTCTGTAATTTTAATAATAAAACTAGTAAAAAATATTTTTAGTACAATTAGGGTCAACAAAGTACAATTTTTGACTTAATTAAGTACAATTTAGAAAATGTCATCATCCCTAATACGTATTTAGTACTGGACAAGTGGTGAAAATAAAAGATGCCGTTTTTCTCCACTACGACTTTATTTATTTTTTTTAATTAATTGATTATTTTTTTATTTACAAGCATACGTACCTACAAACTAGTGGTCTAAAACTATTAATAGTCGTCACTATCGATAGTACGCGATAATAATTGAAAGTATTAGATAGTCGTTAAAACTTAAAATATTTCCTACAAAATACAAATCATTTCTTACAAAACCAGTAAGAGACTTTGAACAAATAAAACTTTTTACCATAGAATACGTAGAGCCACAAATAAATCGTCAGAAACCTAAGCTTAGTCTATAAAATTATATACATTTTTCTTGATTTGGTTGTCTTTTTTTATACTGGCGTACCGATAGTTGTGAATTTACATAATGATAATTTAGGCAATCTAAGCTTCATATATTTATTAAATTTACAAAATAAGGTGCCTTTAAGTAGTAAAAGTTCATCATAAAAAAATAATTTTAGGAAAACAAAAACAATCGCTGTTGATACTATAGTGAAAAACCATCGATAGTGCTATCGATTATTTCAGAGCGATACTACAAACATAACATACATACCTATGTATATCAAGTGATTTACACTTACAAAACTTTAAAAGCATATAGAATTTGTTGTAAATGTTAAAATGAGTACTTTTGCTTCGTCGATTTTAATGTTCTCATTGCTGTTATTATAATTGTTGCTTTTACGGTCTTTACAAATACATACATAGGTACATATTTATGTTTTGGTACAATTTGTTTATTTTATGTGATGACACCACATGCAGAGCAACTAATTCACACACACATATCTTATTCATAGTATTAAACAAAAACAAACACAAAGATTCAATCATACAAAAAAACGTTGTCAGATGTCAATTGTATGAATGAGTAAATAAACTTTATGTGGGTCATTTGAAAAACTAAAAAAAAACGAACACAAAATCATCAAGAGTCAATGAGTTTTTTCTTAAAGAAGATTAAGAATTTTAGCAAAAAACCAACCCACCTATTATGTTTGGTACTAGAGGTACATATTTGCAAAAGAATTTCTATTCAAGGAATTAAAAAAATTAACTTTAAAAATTAATAGGATTCAGAGTGTCAAATTACTATGCAAACCTTAAATGCATTTACATTTTCGTATATACATATGTACATAGTTTAAAGGCAATTCAGGAAGTAACTTGGCATGTAATGCCACAGCCGTAACGATGACCGTAGAAACCAAAATTGAATTGGTATGTATGGTATGTTTATGTCGTTTTGGTAATACAGTGTTAATATGGTTTTACCTTTAAAGGTAACAATTTGATGCAGTCGTTATTTTTACTCATATCTCAGTCACTTGTGGACCGATCTTGCTTAATTTCAATAGCATACAATTCCGGACCATATGTGACATAAGTGTATACTAACTTGGCCGCCATCATATATGGGGTCTTCGGGAAATCGATTTCAACGGTCAGACGGACAGACGGACAGACGAACATCGTTAAATCAACTTCGCCCCTCATAAGAACCCAGAATATACATATATACTTTATAGTGTCTAACATCAATATTGTAGAAATTACTAACGGAATGACAAAGTTGTATATACCCTTTTCACCACCTGTGGTGAAGGGTATAAAACATTATTCGGATGCTATTGTTTTAATAGCTCCATTCTTCATACATATATAAAATACCGTTCATAAGATATAAATAAATCTATGTTGTGCAACGCCCACTTTTCCAATCCCACCCATATTTTGACGGATGCTGTATGTATGCGGCAAGGGAAGGAGATTTTTTTTTTGGTACAGATATTTAAAGTTTTTTATATTCCAAACGTTAGTATGCGGCAAGATAAGGAACCAGATATTACAAAGTCTAAAATTTTTTTTTAAAGGTTATTGATAGGAACGTGTTATTTATGTTGACCATGAGAAAAGCTAATGTAATACATTTGTTTTAATAATTTATTTTAATTTTCCTTAAAATAGTTTTCCTTTTTAATAACATATTTAAAAAAATAACAACTATTACAAATATTTTTTCATCAGCCCTTAATATAATTAAATAAAAAACAACACTAATTTTTAAATGTGATCCTAAAATGTTTGCTGTTCCTTTAATATATGATTTTAGTATGAACATTAACTTCCGATAAAATACAAAAGTCGCAGACCTAATTAAGGAGGGTGTTTTTCGATAAAAAAAAAATACAAAAAGCAAACATTAAATGAATTAAACTGGCCTTTTTATTTATCATTTAAATGGCGATGCAATTAATACAATGGCTTTAAAACATTAAAAAAAGTACAACCAACCTAAATAAAGGGCACACCTTTGATTTGGAGAAAAAATCTAAAATCATTTAGACAAAGACTAAGTTAAACTAAATTGTATTGACCAAGGTGGAGTTTAACAACTGGAAACGAAATGGAGGTTTCCATTAAGAGTTTTTATCACAACTCAATTACACATTACAACCGTGTATTGTATAAAAAAAATACATTAAAATAAACAAGAAAAATTTAGGCCTGTCATTATAAACAAAAAAAAAATAAAACACGAAACTTGAATGATGTAGTAGTTGAGTATTAATGCTGAAAATACTTGTGATTTTCTCATAAAACCAGAAGTTAAATTATACATTTTATTGACGTTTAACGCAAAAAATTCAAGTAAACTGAATCATAATCGAATACAGACAAGTAAAAGAATGTTAAAATATTGATGGCATGACATGTTCATTTGCTTAACATTAACATTTCAAGTTTTATTTAACCGATCGGAAAATCGTACCTATTTTTGGTACTTTTTTACAAAACATTTTTCTTTATGCATTGGCATATAGTATACGTATTAAATTATGGGCTCCCACTACAATATTACAATTTTTAATCCTTCAATAGGAAGAAAAAAGAATAAAAAAAGTGGAAATTAAATTTAATTTTCTTACTTTTCCATTTTATATGCACTTTTTGAATTTTCTATTAAACTTAGTGGGGAATGTATGAATTGTTGATGTTTTTGTTTAAACTTTCATATTGTTGCAAGTAGAACTGTTGCTCCTAATTCATATACGCTTAACAGTTTTATTTGGATTAATATCTTTAGTTTTTCTAAAATCTTTTGATGAAGTTTCCTCACGATCTGGCCTAAGAAACCAGTGAAATGCGCATGGGAATTAAGCACGACAAACAAAATCTTGTAAACTTGAATTTATGGGTTGTTTCAATTATAACCAGTTGCCTCGACAGCTTAAAAGACAGAACAGAATATCGCTTAAAACAGATCTTAAAGAATATATATGTATTTCAAAAACTAGAAACGCTTCAATAATCTAAAGAATATTATATAAAAAATTATTAATGTATGTATACATATTAGCTATTGCTCTTTATAAAGGAAACTTATTTAAAATTTGGAATTATTATATAAATAAGCAATATACCAAAAACTTATGTTTATTTTATAAAGTACATGTAAGTTAGCCAACTTACCTTAATAATGCCTAAATGGCGCTGAGGTCATTAAACCTATGTATTATATTGTACTTGAAATATAGAATTAATAAAAAAATAAAAAACTTAGAAACATAAAATTATACGTGCAGGTTAATGAGTGAATAATAACCTATAAGATACAAATTGTTGGTACTTTTTTGTTTAAACCTAAAAACATTAACTTTGGCATATCAATATGTCCGTCCACGATAGAAAGGAATACGCTCACGAAGTAGCGTGCTAAATGCTTGTTCTTTTGTAAAATATTAAATTTTTTTTAAGATTTCAAACATTTACAATTCTGGCTAACAATACCATATTTACCACAGCATTTGTAATATAACCGTAATTTATACAATCTTTTTGTGTTGTTCATTTTAAAACCGAAACATTGAATGAAAAAATTTTCAATGACTCATAACGACTTTTTTCTGAATTATTGTTATTATTATTGCGGTATATAAATTGCAGTTGTAAGCAACACATGTTGCATTCATCCATCATCATCTACATCATCACCATAATTTCCATTAACTACAACAACATTGTCGTCATCATGATTAACATTAAAAATAATAATAAAAAAAATACCCAGTGTAGCCACACTTTGTCATTGATCTATTTAAATGTTAGATTTTTTAGTTAATTTATTTTAAATGTTTTGCATGAAAACTTCCACAAACTAAAAACGCTTGCAAACAGAACTATTTAGTATAATTAATTTTTATTTTTATTTTATGCATTATATTTTTTTTTATATTTCGTTTCACTAAAACCACAAATGCACTCAAGTTGGCGTAATCATGAAAATCGCAAAAACTAAAACAAAAATTAAGGTCTAATTTACTTGTTCTACTATAAATTAACTTTATATAGCTAGATGTAGCAACAACTAGCAGCGATCTAGACTAAAACAATAAAATTTTCAACCCATACATGTAAACATTTGTAATCGTATACGCAGTGTAATAATATCTTAAACAAGTGCTTGTCAGGGATTATTTTTCAGATATTTCTAAGTATTGAAACTACAAATAATTTTACGTCGGCTCTGAGGAAAATATTAACCTAAAATATCTTTAAGATATAGTAGGTGGTAGTCTTAACTAGTTACTTTGGATGACAAAAATAAGAATTCATAGAAAAAAATTCTCAGTTTTTGAGGTAAACAAAGTAGGCAAGAGCAATAAAGACAGGTATTTAGAAGGCTGGTTCTAAAATTTAATTACAAATAAAGCATTTTTAAACTCAGAAAATGGTTCTGAGTCGATCGGTATACTTAAAGATGTCTGTCCATTTAACCATGTGCGAAAAGTACCTGGTACACACACTGATAGAATTTTCTTTACATATCCAATGGATTTTGACATTAATCCAATTAAAAATTACATTTAAAGACAACCTATGTAACCCTTCATTGGATTAATAAAGAATGTTACATTAGCTTCCTGTTAAAGAAAATTTTGCATTATTTTAATGCCAGAAAATTTTATTGAGACTGTCATCACGTTAATGAAACATTTCGTCAACATAGTTATAAAGAGACAAACGTTAATTTTTTTCAGTACATATTGAAATATAAATGTTTTTGTATTTGAATGAAATTCTTAATATGTTTAATGACATAAATTCATTCATTGGTAATTTTAATGACAGCCTTTTATTAGTTTTATGATTGTTATGGTTAAATATTTATGTTTTTCAAATCATCAAGTTATGTTAATTTATTCCGATTTTATATATCTGTTACATCATGTTATGTTCTACTTTCATACGTTTACTATAAAGTAAATTGTATTTAATGAATTTTCCAGCCCGCGACGACCTAAATCTGCATTCTTACCATTTTACTGGCTTGTACTAATACGTAAATTTTGTGTATTTGAATTAATAATTAAAGGAAAAAGAATGTGAGAATTGTTTGCTCTTGTTTTTTCTTCCTCGTTGTTTCTTTTTAAAACTCTTACTAACATTTAGCTAAAATCAGTATTAACTTATCATAATGATTTTTTTTCATTGATGTTATGAAACATTAAAATTTACAATTTTTTCATATAATTTCATGTCTATCGCTAAAAATGGAATTAAAAATACGTTTTTACAACAGTTATAGGAAGAAAATATCTTCTATTTATAAGTATTTTGAAGCTTGAGAACTTTTCCTTGTTTTCATTGATCTAGTGACATTTTTTCATTAACTGAAAAATATTTTAATTAATTGTTCATTTTAATCTTGAAGAACCTATTGAAATAATGTATAACAATTAGTTACCTTTTTCTTTTAAAAGAGATATAAAGTGGTTATTAATTTAATGAAAATTTTAACGAAATTACGAAACTCAATTTCGTAGTGTTAATGAAATTGCTTTATTATATTTGTAATTTATATTCCCGTAATAAATTTTTTCATTTGATTAAAAAAAAAATTTAATGAAATTGATTCATTACATTTATGAAGCTAATTCTTTCAGTGCAGGTACCTCTAAATTGTCTCATCCTTTTGCTCATGAATTGTTTTTGGCGAATTGACGTTTACTTTTTCTTTTAAATATCCCCAAAGAAAGAAGTCCAACGTTGTCAAATCACATGATCATGACCGCCAATTAACATCGCCACTACGAGAGATAACAGGGCCATTGAATATCTCGCGCAAAAGAGCCATTGTTTTGTTGGATGTGTGCCAAGTGGCACCATCCTGTTGGAACCACATATCGTCCAGGTCCATAGCCCTAATTTCTGGCCACAAGAATTCCGTTATTATGACGCGATAGCGAACACCATTCACGGCAACTGCTTGGCCGATTAAGTACGGCCCGATAAATCCGCCCACCAATAAACGAACTGTTGTTTTTACATTTCCTATAGACCTCATTTGCTGAAATTTTAGCACAATTCTCCCAATTGTGGACAAAGCTAGTCGATTATTTTCGTAAAAGGCTTTAACAATCTTAACACACCGCTCAATTGTGTACCTCTTCATTATTGAATTTGAACATTGAAACAAAGAAATGTCAAATTTAGTTGGGCAAAAAATTTGACGTTAAGGTGTGGCTTACAATTAACATCGTGCATTATGGTTGGACTACCCTTTAGCTTAATTTTATTAAAATTAATTTTATATATTTATATATTGTAGGTGTATGGTAGTTTATTTGGCAACTGTAACTGTATAACAAAATCTGTGCTACTACGCATAACCGCATGTTTGAACAATGTCAAACACAAATTACATCGACCGGCCTTAAGAATTAAATTGTTTAATAAAAATTTTTTGACAACATGTCATACCCTTATGACTCATAAACTGAGTAAATTTTAAATGTTAGACGATTTTTTATTGCTACATACATACTCGCAGCGTTGCCAGAACCATGATTTGTATCATGTTTGATGATGATGATAAATAATTAATGTGTGAAAAGAAAAAAAATATCGATTTAAAAATTAACTTTTTTAAAGGTGTGTTGAATTTCGAGCGCATTTAAAATCCTTTTCTGAATTGTAGTCTTAATTATTTGTTAAAAATACAGTTCAACTAAGAAAATGTTTTAGAAATCAATTTTTTAAGATACTATTCACACAATTCACAAAGTGTTCTAAAGTGCTAAGTACTAAAGTACAGTTTTTAGCTAAATAGCACAGTTGCATACAGCCTGTTGTATGTATTATAATATGATAAATTTTTTTATTAAGTGCATAACGAACGAATTCCAACTCATTCTACAAATTCATTTGAATTGGAAACTAATTGAAATTCATTTTCAATTTCTAATTCGTTTGAATTGTTTCAAATTTCCTTCAATTCTTTTTTTGCTGTGAAAAGAATTAATACAAAATTTAGCTAATTCGTAACGAATTCATTTGAATTGGAAACGAATTGCAATTCATCTTACAGATTCATTCGAATTGAAAACGAATTGCAACTCATTCTACAAATATATTTGAATTGGAAACGAATTGAAATTCATTTTCAATTTCTAATTTCCTTCAATTCTTTTTTGCTGTGTATGATTTGAAAATTCTTAAGAATATCTTCGTGTATAAAAATTATTTTGAAACTAATGTAGGAAACTTTAAAAAGATCCAATTTTTTAAAATATCGATATATAACGAAGATAGTAACGGTTCCGCCATCTAACGTTTTTTTCAACTAGTGCTTATTTCGTGAATGGTAGCACTTAGCTAATATCTGATTTGACAGATAATTAGTTGTATCCTTCCGCTGAACGAATATGGTTGTGTATACGCTTGAACACCGCTGGGAAATATGCGTTTTCGCTTGGCTAAGTGGTCCTGCAATCGACTTACAGAAGATGCCGATTTTGCCAAAAAATCATCTTTTCAGATGAAGCTCATTTTTAGCACAAAAACATCAGTTGCAAATTTCAGACTTTTTCCCTTCAAAACATGAATCTTAAACTCGATAACAACCATCAGTACAAATTAACATTTCAATCAAATAAATACGATTATTAAAAGTTAACGTTGGTTTTTTTTTATAAAATTCTTGATTGGTTTAAAATATGCTTTTAAATAGAAAAATATGAATAAAAAATGTGTGCCTTGGTTTGCGCAACAACTCAGTTATCGCAACAGCCCAAAATTTCTATTGGTTGCGTTCACCGAGGTTACACTGTAATTTATATATGTAGTAAGAAATAGGGTTTTTATATAAAACTAATTAAGTTATTAAAGTAATGTTTTAATTAATAAATACTTGTTGATTTCTCCCTTTAAAATGATAATTGTTTTCCCAAAGCTTCTGGCAACGCTGAATGCTCGTATTAATTGGAAATAATTCTTTCCTCTCATTATTTAATCGATGTAGTAAAACAATAAAACAAGTATTTTTATTTGTTTACGTTTTTTCGCTTTTATTTTTTTATAAAACACCTTTTTGCTACAATTCATAATCTTGTTAGGCCAAAAGTTGATATTTGTTTATAAGTATGTATGTATATTGACAGACAAATATTTAAGTAGCTTATAATATTTATTTGTAAAACAAAACAGAGAAAGAGATGAAAAAGTAAGAAATTAAAAAAGCTCTGCATTGCCTTTTAAACTCTTCAACTTTTTGTTTAATTAAACTAAATAAAATTTTTTTACTTTTATTTTAATAGAATGACAAAAACAATATCATTAACCTTAATAAAATAAAGAGAGCAATATTTTTTAGTTTTATAGTTGATAAGATTGTATCGAAAAAATTTCCCATTCTTTATTATGATTCACACCACTGATGGGATTTGTGGTACAATTAAAACTTCGTTGGTACACTGGTACAATTCATTATTTTTTGGTACAAGTTAAAAAAATACCCACGCAGTCTTATCATTTCTCTAAAATGGATTAACTCACTTTTCTTTTTAATAACATACCTCCAGCCGTCCCCAGAACTACAAAAAATTGTATTATTGTTAATAAATACATACATAAGTATATGTAGAATCCGAGATTAATGGCGTTTTCTTTTCTGAGTAAAATTCCGCATTTATTCTGCCTTTTACATTTTTTTATGTTCTTTTCTGAAAAACATGTGTTCTTTTAAAAGTGTAAAACGTTCTTTTCTGATGATGTTCCCTTTAAAATTAAAAGAAATGCTACATGTTCAACACTCATTTTAATTAAAGGGGCATGAGTGCAGCACTAGATTAAGGCGTATTCAGAGTAAGGTGGTGACAAGTTTCGAGCCATAAACACTAACAATGCAATAAAAAACATCTGTTGTTTCTGTTTGCTTTGGATTGTTGTAGTCTTGCCACCACCTGTAGTTGAATTTACCTTGCGCTAAGTGTACTTTATTGTTAAATGCCGAAATTTGTGTTCTTTTGTAAACGTAAAATATGAAACACTTCTTAAAAATTAGGGGAGCATTTAAAAATGTTGCCAAGTCACATGTAACTCTTATGCAACACATTTTTTTAGAAAAAAAAACGCCATAAGTGTCTCCAAATTGCCACTTTGTCGATTGGTTTGGTGCCTGTGAGAAAAAAGAAAAATAGACAAATTTTTGCTTCTTCTTAATTTTTATACCTATACCGCAAAATTTACTAAAATTGAAAAGTTTTCAAAGACGGCGGCGAAAATGCAACCGTCGGCTAAACCAAATAATGCAAAGTACGACTTTACTGTTTGGTGTTTACAAAATAGCTTTAAAAACATTCGAATATTTTGCAAAATTTTAAAAAGCAAAATAATTAAACTATGAAAAAATCTGACAAGAACAAAATTTTTCCCTCTTCCTTGCTATTATTAATTGCATTTTTTTATATATTTTTTATTGTTAACATTTTTTTTCAGCCCGTTTTTATTCGTGAGTTTATTTGAAAGTTCAAAGCGGGAATTTTCTCACAAAAATTTTACAGACATAATTATTCTGTAAATTACGTGACAGCTTTTACCCGCCAAAAAAAGTTACAGACGCAGTTGAATGAGGAAAACAACGTGGGAGTTACTGAACATGGGCACAGATTGAGAAATAAAAATTAATATAAACATTAACAAAGTAAACCCTACTTCGCTTCAAACCAATAAGCCTAAAAAAATACTTACTTGGATGACTGCCTAGGCATGATTATCGGTAGTAAACTATCTTGGGAATTCAACGTTCGTTCAAGGGAGGTTGATAGGCCATGCCAGGTTCACACTGAACGCATATTGAGACCTAACGGGACTGGTCTATTGCACTCTGGAACCCTTTTTCGTCTGTTAGATGAAATGCGACCTTTGGAAACGGCACTAAGGGTCTAAGAGGGCAGCAGGGTAGTTGGAGGTTTCTTCATCGTGAAATTGGGCATAAAGGTCCATTTTATGCTGCCACAGGACAGCAGTGTTATCATATATCGATGGATAAAAGCATATTTACGGACAGCAAGCCTGGCATTGCAGCTTTGGATGTTTAAAGCTATTTTTAAACCCTCTTTAGCGTAGGGGTCATAAATATCTTAGAAGTGGTTATCAAGGGTCTTCTACGTAACGTCTCTCTAATGAATCTAATGATAATCTGATACATGCACATTCATTAGCGATGAATGCTTTTATGCCACTGAATAAAAAGCTATTTGTTGTACTTCATTACACGTTTTAACTTTACCTATATCTAATGAATATCCTTAACAACTCCAGACTACCCTTTTTAACTCTTGATGGCTTTGGTCATGTCGTATAACAAAACGTCGATCTTTCAATAGTAAATATTTTATTTAGATATCGAAACAAACCAAGTAAAGCTTTATCTTCAAATTACATATCTTGTCTATAATTTATAAAAACAAACTCATTCATACAAAAGCGAGAATGTGTAAAATTAAATAAAGAAACATTAACGTAATTGACATTCGTATCTGAGTTTTAGAATAAAATTGATGAATTGAGAAAAAGATAATTGTTATCTGCGTGAGAAACCGTATAACAAAAATGTGCTCCATAAAATTTGATTTTTGCTATGGGTAACAAAAACACACGGCTCTCTATTATATTTCATTAGAGCTTAGAGTCAGAAATTGCACTGATCATTATCAGGAAACATGGACCATTATGGGTTCCTTTAATAGCTCTAGAAAAGGTTTTCAAAAATTAAAAATCTTGTTAATTTAACTCAAATGGTTCTTTTTAGCCCACTACAATAGAAAGGTTATTGTACTTTATCACAGAAACGATACACATTTATATATTTTCAAATAATCACGATTATTTTTATACTTTCGCTTTTAAATTTAAACCTTTTTTCTGTTTCAAACATTATCTTTTCTACGTAACATTTATTTGCCAATAAAATGTTATAATATGCATACTAAAATGCGTGTTTATAGAAAACAAACGTAACCAATTTGTTAATTTTCATTAATTTGCATATCGTTGAAAATATTATGCACAAACATACTTGAACATCTTTGCACATAGACTTTTAATTAGTGAAAGTGATTTAAAGGAATTATATCTTTAAATCAGTTTGTTAAACACTTGTTGAGTGCAAGAGTTGGTAGTTATAAGAGATGTGTATTTTATTTATAACGAATAATTTGAGATATTTTTATTG
The DNA here is from genome assembly GCA_949318255.1 of Pollenia labialis. NCBI lineage: Eukaryota > Metazoa > Arthropoda > Insecta > Diptera > Polleniidae > Pollenia > Pollenia labialis. The sequence goes on along the minus strand of OX439143.1, from coordinate 132,232,642 downwards.
GAACGGGACATAGGAAAGCCAAACCCAAAACCCTTTTCAGACAATACCGGAATTGAAACTATCCCTATTATCGGGATTTTAAAAAAATTTTGATTCCGGTATTTTTAGAATTTACAAAATTTGTTTAATTGGGTCCACATAATTAGTACCCGGGAGAACTCGAACGTTGATGTTGCATACTGGAATATCTGTTTCAATGGGTTAAAAAGAGATTTTTTTTTTTTTTATCGAATTCTAATGATAAATGGATCTATTTTGGCAATTAAAAGCGTAAGTTCGAGATATTTTAATTCAATATTTTTGAAGTCTTCGTATGCGTTATTATAAATTTCCATTGTGACGTCACGAGATATTTGTGCGACAAAATGCAAAAAATTAAATGAAGTCGTTAAATTAGTAAAGTAGTCAAATGTGCAAAGTAGTGAATTAGCACGATATTCAGAAAAAGATTTACAACAATCGGCCATAAGGATTTGAAGATATAAGCAAAAATATGCGCTGCATATTGACTTGTATTACAAGATTTTTTGCTGGAACTGCCCATATCCATATTTAAGTCATTACAATTACAAGTAATTCACGTTTGACCAGTGTTGCCAGCGAAATTTCGAGAAAGATACATTTTAGTTTCCAAAATGATACATTTTTCCCCAAAAAGATATATATTGAAAAAATCCATTTTTAACGTTAATATTTATTAACATAACATCTTTATTTCATATTTAATGAATATTGTAAAGAAAATTATATTAAATAAATTCATTTTTATCAAAAATTAAAAAAGTAGTCATAAATATTAGGTATGTAATTTTTAAAAATATAGTAAGCAAACTTTAAAAATGATTATATGTAACTATCTTTGGATGTTATCAACACAAATTCATTTAAATATATAATATACGAGTTAAGGCGATTATATCAAAAAATTCATATGTATAAATTTCCTGAAAATAAAAACAATGTTCATATTTCCTCAGAACAACTTCGCACTACTAGTAATCATCGATTTAGGTGGATCGTATGTTGAAACATTCTTAATGTTTTCTTTTACCATAATTAAAGCTGCTACTGTATTAGTATTGAGTCGGTTACGATGATCAGTCCTAATAAGTTTTAGTTGGCTAAAAATTCTCTCCACACATGCATTCGAAAATGGAAGTACATGTGTTAAACCAACTACTTTTTTCAAATTTTTAAACATCGGCTCATTAACAACATTTTTTAAATTAAATTAAATTAAAATATTTTATTTCTGCACATTTTACGTACAGATTCAAAAGATACGAAAAATGTCAGGATTATACATGGTACATGAAGTCATCAAAAGATACGAAAAATGTATCTTTCGTATCCTAACGGCTACACTGCGTTTGACACGAAAAAATTACATCACTTGCATTTCTGTTTGCAAAAATCATAGCATACATTGGCTAATGCTTCGAAAGACATAGAATTAATCAGCCTTATAATGGTGTTCTTTTATTTTTTTCAAAATAAGATTTACGGTGTTGAAGACAACGAGGACCGTAATAAAGCTGGATAGAATTTTTTAATTCACAAAATCTTAATAAAATAAAACCATCATAACACATATTTGTCAAATTACTAGCGAAAAATCACTGATACAAAAAAATTTGTAAATTTTGTTTTTGTTTTAAATGTTAGTTAAACGAGCTACTTTTACGCTCGCGTCCTTAAAACAGGCAGTAACAATAATAAAATTTTGTTTTTAAATTTTTTTCTATACATTCTGCTTATTATATAATCACTCCTGCTTTTTTTTTAAAGCAAATTGTATTTATTTGTAATATAATCTAATAATTGGTGCTTTAATTTTCTAACATCATCACTACTATTACCAACTATCTCACCACCATTGTCAGTCAGTAACGTGTCACTCTAATGTTACATTTATTTGCATTCACCGCAAAATCAAATATTTTATTATAACACGCCTCTATTTTACGTCGCTTTGTTATAAACATTTGATGTTTTTTGTTTAAAGTTTTAAAAACACATATTAAATTACTACCGCTCTGACTACATAGTGGTGTTTATTATAAATATTTGCAAGTGTATGAAAGTATGTACATATGTACATACATTAATACACAATTAAAAGTCAATAATAGTTTAAAAAACAGAATTATGTTACTCAATTTGACATTATGTAGTATGTAACAGAAGAGGGCTTCTATTAACGTCCACAGAAACCGCAAAATAACACCAGCTTCTGTCTTACTTACACACTTTCTCACGTCGCCATTTATGTACAGAGCAGTGCTGCCAGATTTGACGATTTATCGTCATTTTGACGATTTTTGGTTCCGGAATTAGTAAAATGCCGATTTGCTGATTTTTTTCTAAAAAGTGATGATTTTTTTCAGTCTCCAAATAAAATAATGAATAAAACATTAAATTTTCTGACACGTTCGTTTTTAGATCTTGGAATGTTTAACAGCCGTACCTTAACAAGAGGGAAAAGCGGAACGTTTTCGTTCGCTTAGCTTTTACGATGATATGCCACGAACAGGAGTGATAGGTTTCTTGTTTTATAAAACCCACAAATTATACATAAAAATAGAGATAAAAATGCTAGATTGACCAAAAATAGCTAAATTGCCATTATTAATTTACAATTGCGGCAAACTTCACTATTAAACGAGCTGTCAAAATCGGGTTTTCCAATTTTAGGCCGCTCTATTCAAAAACTAGAAAACGCGTGCTGCATACGGCTGTAATATGCAAGTCTTAAGTAAATCTTTAAATGATTATTTTCAGAGTACAAAAACAACAATGTTACACTTTGTTTATCTTTCGTCAAACCATCATCGAATGGACCTTTTACAACTCTCGGTATACATCATATTTTCAACAATTATGCGGCGAACATTTTACGGGTAGTAAGCTAATCAGGTGTGTTCTGGAAATCCAAAACGCAAGAATTTGGTATTAGTTTTTAATACACTTTTAATCTTAATTTTATAATTTTTGTTATAAAATTCTGTTTAATAGAGAAATATTTGTATAATATTTGTTATAAATTTTTTTTATTACGTTTTCTTGTGTTTTCGATTTTTAGAACACCCCTGAATATTTACATGAGTATCATACGATTCTTAACATGAAAGACTCGTAAGATAATCTTAGCCCACGTCTTAAACGATTAAAGAAGCGCCTTTTGCTGTGTTATGGAAGAATCTCAGTCGTGTTACAGTTTTTCCCGTGGGAGGAATCTTCTACGATAAAAAAATGCGGTCATCGCCGATCAAAGACGCTTTTCATGAGACTCACTGTAGTTCTTGCACGATTGAAAATGCTAGCTGGGTATGAAGAAATTATGTTTTTGTTTGAATGTTTTTTTCCCAAAAGCAAACAAAAAATGTTTAAAATAAATTTATTTTAAGTTGTCCGATATTTTTGACGATTTTTCGGAACGTAAAAGATGATTTATTTATTTTTTCTCAGGAAATTGACGATTTCCTTACAAATTTATCTGGCAGCCCTGGTACAGAGTTGTTTTCATTTGATAATTTTATATACATAAACATTTCGGAAAAAGAAGAAGAGTCTTTTTGATATTCTACGACTGTCAATCAAATAAACAAAACGAAATGTTTCTAATATTTTATTGGGTGTAATATAGTAAAATTAACACTTAAACTAACCCAGCAAGCATTTTGTATCAAAATCGAATCATTTAGGAATCAGCTTCACTAGCAAAATAACCGCATATGAGCTCATATTTCGATTACAAATGATACTTTTTTTGTGAGAAAATGGAAACCTACCGATGAATCATCTGAAAAAATCATTTGTTTTACCTTTTTCTGGTTCTGGTGAGTCCTTATGCTGTGTTTTTGAGTTCTCAGTTAAACTAGGTTAAGTTAATCTTAAAACAGATTTCTGTCGCCGTTACAAAGTTTTTATACAAAAATTTGACGTAACAGCTTAGTTTTGCTTAAAATGTTGGTCTTTAATGAAATAATAAAAAAATCACATTTCGCCGGAAAAGACTCCGTTTAACTAAGTTTAATCTTAATCCTCGTCTCAAAAACCCGGCCTTATTCAATATGAAAATAGGTTTCAATCGTTCAAGTGATAAATCAGTTTTTAAACATCAAAAGTGATCTGAGAAGACTCATTTAGGTAATTTTTTTTCTAAAATTATCATCCAAATGCTAGCTGGGAAATACATAATACGAGTACATACATATACACAAATACAATATTTAATGTATTATGTTGATTTGGTCATTTTACTGGAGCAACATGTATTTATTTTTTGTACATTTAAACTACTGTAACACATTAGAAAAAATTCATGCGTAAAATTGTAAATTACACTGGGTTACTTAACAAATTTTTATCGGTTTTATTTCCTATATTTAGCTAATTTATATACATATGTATATGTAATATACCATTACATAGGAACATATGTATGCGTTTAAGATTATTGCGAGTTTTTGTCAATACAGCCAACACGCAGATATGGGTAATTCCAAAGTGTTGAACGTGACAGGCGTACGCATCAAAAATGCAATAACATTTTCAACAACAAATATTTTTACGTTCTTTTAACCCTTAAATTATAGCACTAAGAAAGGATTGTTATTTATGCTAAAGTTTATGGACGGCGCGATTCTAGGTCAAAGATAATGGCAAAAGAAGTAGCGGTTTGAACGTGAAAAAAATAGAAGTAAATAGTTTTGTGGCCATGTATAAAAAGGCATAATGCAGCGAAACCTGTCATAATTTTTTAAACTACTTTCAGAATTTTACGTAGCAATGTAACATTAAAATAATGTCTTTGGTTTGATTTCAATATCTTCTGAATTTTTTTTTTAAGCCAAAATCTGGGTCGATACGTGACATTTCGAACGTGAAATTTTTTCCATAATAATTTAACTGAATAATGATTAAAACAAAAAAAAAAAAATTGACCGCTAATTCGAATAACATATTTCTCTTCGAACTCTTCTTTAGATTACAGACCATGCAAGAAAATTTTTTGGAATATTTTTTATCAAATATCACCTCTTTTAAGGAAGATAATATTAAAGAAAACATACAAAAAAACATTCTCACAAATAATGCTGGGTACACACAATGCAATGCAATCTAGCAAATTAAAATCATATTCATTCATTCCAGATTGCATCAACATCAAAACGCTTTGATATTTTGAGGTTGCATTAAAACAGATTGCATGTAGATTGCACCGTCTGTACCCAGCATAAGAAATTACGTTTGCACAACTTTGCAGTCTGATTGTTCATCTAAGTCAAAAAATTTATGGGAAAATTTATAAAATTAGTAAAATCTTAATATTTCTCTATAACAATATCATAAAATAATTAGCTTTTAATAACTTTTAAATTTTCGGTCACGGTGGACCTTTCGACGGAAATGCCCATATGCAGTTTCATTACACGATTGTCTAAATCTTAACTACATACAAAAGCCAATTTTGTTCAATATTAACAGTACTTTTAAAAATCTGCTATTGGGCCGAACTTAGCCAGAATTATATTATGGGCTTAGACTAGGCGGAGTTAGTTAAGTAAAGTTGGTTTTGAATTTGTGAATCATGAAGAAAAAACTTATTGAAGAGGTTAAAAAACATACTGTATTGTAAAATAAAAGGAGCCAGGACAACAAAAACAAACAAAAAAGCCGAATCTTGTAATTCTATAATTTTCAATGTACAAATAAGTAAACAAATGAAAAACAGCTGAGAGAAAGGGCTTTTATAACGAGCGTTGTTGTGTAAGTTCCTATTTTTCATTCGCTTAAGTTTGTAGACGCACGATATTCATCAGCGAATTAACGCGTGTTTTGTACTTCTATCTTAAGGCACTCTTACAACTTAGAAAACACTATTTTTGTTTTCAAACTGAATGTGTACTAGCTGAAATGCTTCGCGAAACGTGCTAGCTGTTCTCAGGAACTTTGGAATAAAGAAAACAACTTAGTCACCTTCCCAACAATATTGTTCTTCAGTGTATTTTTAATTTTTTTTTATATTACATAAGTATTTTTTGAGTTTTCTTCCGTTTTGAAAGGTATTTCACCTCATCATTGTAAATAGTAGACAAAAATAAACAGAAAACAAAATCAAAATTAGCAAAGGGTGTATACCATTTGTTGTTTTATTTTTTCGTTTAGACACATTACACTTAAATATTGAACTATACTTTATACACTTCAATACATTCATGTTTTTATACAAAATCTTCAAGTTTGGGTTTGTTTATATAATTTTTGCAATTTAATTTATTCAGTAAATTTTTAACAAACAATAATACCGTTAAAATTATGCTAAAACTTTTTTAATCACTAAAAACAACAGAGATGCCATACATATTTATGTACATATGTATGTATGACTTCGTTTTCAAGTTGCCACAGATTTGAATGAAGCATTCACAGCAAAAAAATAAAAATTTAATTCAATTAAAAAATTTGTGATATTAATTAAAAAAAAAATTAATTACATACATACATAATTGAAAAACAAATTAGCCAGAATTTTTTCTGTGTTCAGAGTTCCCAGAATTTCTTCTGGTATTTCCTATTAAAAATTACGTATTAGAATACACATCAATTTACTTTTTTTCATATTTATTCCTAATGTTTTCTTTTTAGTTGTTTGCACGGTGCAATAAATAAGGGAACATCAATAGCCCAGCTGTATATTATTTCGAACCTTACATTATGTCACAATTTGTTTACAATTTTGTTTGCTTAAAAATATAAATATTTATTGTTGCAAGAAAAACACATATTTTTGACAATAGCGGAGTTCATTAATCCAATGAAAAATTACATTAAAAGTCAACCTATGTAACCGTTCATCGGATTACTGACGAATGTTACATTAGCCCCCCGTTATTGAAATGTTTCATAAAATCGCATTATTCTAATGTCAGAAAATTTTATTAAGACTATTGTGACTATTTGGCAAACGTTTAAAGAATTTTTTTTTTAATTTTTTTTATAATTTTATCAAATATAATGTTTTTATATTTGATGAAATTTTTAATTTGTTCAATGACATAAATTCATTAAATTAATGATTAAATTTGGTAATTTTTATGACAGTCTTTTTTTAGTTTAATGATTGTTATGGTTACATATTTATGTTCATTTATTTCAGTAATTTTTTCAATGAGTTGTTGTGAATTTTATTTATTTTATTCCTGTTTCAAATTATCAAGTTATATTTCGTTTTTATATTTCTGTTACATCATGTTATGTTCTACTTTCATAAATTTACTTTTAAGTAAATTGTATTTAATTAATTTTCCAGCCCGCGACGACCTTCATCTGCATTCTTTCCATTTTACTGGCTTGTTCTAATACGTAAATTTTGTGTATTTAAATTAACAATTAAAGAAAAAAGAATGTGAGAATTGTTTGCTCTTGTTTTTTCTTTCTCGTTGTTTTTTTTTTAACCTATTACTAACATTAAGCTAAAATCAGTATTTGGTTATCGTAATGAATCTTTTTCATTGATGTTATGAAACATTACAATTTACAATTTTTGTCATATATTTTCATGTCGATCGCTAAAAATGGAATTAAAAATATGTTGTAACAACAGTTATAGGAAGATAATATCTTCTAGTTTATAGTTCATTTTAATCTTAAAAAACCTTTTAAAATAATGTTTAACAATTAGTTTAATTTTTCTTTTGAAAGAAATATTAAGTTGTCATTAATGAAAATAAAAATTTTAACGAAATTACGAAACTCAATTTCGTAGTGTTAATGAAATTGCTTCATTATATTAGAAAAATTTCATTCCCGTAATGATATTTTTCATTGGATTAAAGAAAAATTAAATGAAATTGATTCATTACATTTATGAAGCATAATTCTTTCAGTGTATTTTTAGTGTGTGGGGATGACCGCCGATAAAAAACAACACTAGTTTCAACTAAGTAGTTTTTTTAATACAAAGCAAAAATTTTGCCAAAAAAAATAGGAACAACTCTTTGGATAAGGACTTTATAATGACCTAGCGGTATTAAATAAACTTTCCGACCTATTCTCATACTTACCAAATTTACATAAAACATTTCGTAAAAATAAATAAAAAATAGGAGGAGTTCAAACACAAAATCGAAAATAATGGATACGGACACCCTAATGATCAAGCAGTAGAAAACAAAGGACCCATGAAATAAAGAATACACTTTATTTCTGCGCAGCTACACACACCGTAGCAAATAAACACAAACACACAAGCATGTGGTATGCTGAATGTTTGTTTACATTTTAACCTTTTTACTACAGCGACGTTTCAGCGATTTCAGAGGAATTCACACGAGATTTTTATATATAATAAATTGTTTGATTTTGCATAACTACTGCGTTTCACAATTGATTAATTACATTCTACGACGATTCTTTTAGAAATAAATGTTAATGAATCAACAAATATTGTTAAAAAGGAAGTTAAAGGTTGAACCATTTAATAATCATCCTATTTTCGGATTTTTTTTTGTCAAATATTTGTGAAGTGTGAAAGTACTTTAACATCCAAACACTTGTCCATAACCACTTCCATATAATTTCAAATAACAATGAATAAAATAAATGATCTACGCACATAGACAGACCGCTGTGATCATAAAACATTATTTATATACATACATGTACATATATGCTTTTATATTACATATTTATTTATATGAGTGTATGTATTTAAAACTACAAAAACAAGTTAACTTCACGAATAAACAAGTTATTTTCTTGTAACCAAAAAAAATCGAACTTATTTTGTTTCTGTACGAAATGTAATTTTAATTAATTTTTTGGTGGTCTTTTTGCGAAAAAATCATTTTAGAGAAAAATTATTTTTCATTATTTTATACGCCCAAATTAAATATTTATTGTTAATATTGCATAATTTTTATTTCCAATTTTTATATGCTGCAATTCGTAAATCACAGATAAAATATAAATTCGGACAAAGGTTTAGTCACCAAAATTTCTTAGAAGAATTATGTGTCGTGGTCGTGGTCTTGGTTTTTTTCGTTTTCTTGTAACCGGTAATTTTGTTTTATTATTTTTAAACTGGTATACTGTAATTAAACTCTGTATGACACACGAAAAATAAATGTTTACATAAAATTAAAAAACTTATTTTATAAATTTTATATTTACTGCCAGGCCCACGATGTCGACAAGAACATTTCTTTCGCATATTTATATTGAAAACAATAATAAAAATCTAAAATTTGTGAAGAAATGTTCTTGTCGACATCGTGGGCCTGGGCCTTAATTTAGTTTTTTTTTTGTTTACTATTACATACAAAAAAAAATTCAATAAGCTTTACCTTTAAAAAAAATGTTCATTAGCTGGCAACTCTACGAAACTACAGTTGTTGACATTTAGCAAAAAATGTAAAAAAGTAACTGCCTGTTTTTAGAACGCGAGTGCAAAAGTGATTCGTTTAACTAACATTAAAAACAAAAACAAATTTTGACGAGTCACTTTTGTGCTCGCGTTCTAAAAACAGGCAGTAAATTTAAAATTTGTTTTAACACTGTGAATCATAATATCTACATATTGTCATATAGGTAGTTATACTATTTTTATGTAGTTAAAGTTGATAACATTTTTACCGCAGTATAAACAAATACCTAACAGAAATACTAAACAATTTCAAATACATATTGTGAATCATAGTTGTAGAGATGAAATGTAAATACAAAAATGCTATTATAAGTGTTAAACATATTGTTAACCATAACATATTCGGATGCAACCATAATATGGTTACCCTTGACAATAATAAGGTTGAATTAACCATAATATGAAGGATAATTTAATCATAATATGGTTGCAGTTGACAATAATAAGGTTTAATTCGTTTAAATGTTCGTTTAAAATCGTTTTGTTGAGAGAAATGTTTTTCCTATTGGTATAAAGACGGTTTAAAATGTTTATTGTCGTTACTTTGTGTAACATCTTTACAGCCTTACCTAGATAAGAGCGGATGGTGAGTCGTATTCTTCATCTTAGCTTTTAGGCTCGATTCACCCATGCGTTCCGAACAATATTTTTGTCCGGGAACAATTTTTTTTAAATTGAGCTTGACGTTTTACTACTGAGAGAGAGAGAGAAACTATTTTGTTCGGTACGTTTTTTCTTGAATTGGTTTAATTTTAATTCTTGTTTCGAACAAAATGAACTGAGATGTCACTTTTTTCAATTTGTACATGTTATTACATTTTTCGTTTTGTGCTGAATAATAAATAAAATATTGCAATATAAATAAATAAAATATATTAAAAATTTTTTTGTATGGGATAATATCGTACAAATAGTAATATACATATGAAATGTTTTTTCTTTATTAACAATCTATATACATATATATATATAAAATTGTAACGTTACTGACAGACTGATTTATCATCGTACAGCCTAAATGTCTGAAGCTAAAAACTTGAAATTTGGACCGAAGGTTGGTCTCTCCCCAAATCGGTCCACTAAGACGGATTTTTTGGAAAAAAGGTTAAAAACGGTTAAATTCGGTAACCGTATATCTCCAAAATTAAAAGAGATATGTACTATAAAAAAATTAAAACTTATCCATTTTGCTTAGAAAAATAAGCGGATAGGTGCCTGGTACTTTTTTTAAATTGGGCCCCTATCTATCTTTTAAACCAATTGATATAGAAATAAACGCTATATTACATTCGAAACTTATCTAAAAAATACAAATATAGGTTTGGTAGTTTTGCAAAATTCGAACGTTTAAGGGGTAAAAATCGTAACTATTTTCTGTACTTTTTTTTACAAATTTTTCTCCATTCATTATATACGTATAAAATTATGGGCTCTCACTACAATATTAAAATTTTTGATACTTCAGTGGGGACAAAAAAGTACCAAATGGGGAAAATACGGGAAATTAAATTTCTTTCCTTAGCTTTTTTGTTCCACAACTTGTACTTTTTTTAACTTTTGCTAATATTGGACTCAGAAACATAAAATTCAACATGCAATGTCCTGAGTATATAAGGCTCTATGAGGGAACCTTTTGGTACTTTTTTGATCTTTAACTGGTACTTTTAAAATTTCCGTTAGTATTGGACCTAGACACATGAAATTTAACATTCAATTTCCTGAGTGAATGAGAATCCTTAAGAGAGTTGTTGTTACTTTTTTTTCTTTGACTGGTACATTTTAAAATTCCGTTAGTATTGGGCTTACACAAATTATTCAGGTGCAGAAAAATGTTGGAACTTTTTTAGTATAGAAATAAAGACTATATCACATTCGAAACTTTGTATTTAAAAAAAACTTTTACTTTACTTTTTTTTTCTTTTTACTTTCAAACTTTTTTGATAAATTTGTTTTGCTAGTTAACGTAATTTGAGGCATAAACTTTGTTTAAAAAAAATTTATACATAAAATAGCTTATCTATATTTTAGAACGACAAAGAATGTAAGACCTTTCCTTCGCCTCTTATGCGGCCATGTTTTGACAATCGCCCGATTTGAAATCGCAAAACGTAGAGTTATTTTATAGTGTTCTGAAACTTGTGCGATTTGCTTGCGATCTGCAATAGTTTCTTAAAAATATTCTAGTATCCTTGAAGATAATTTTGAGATTTGAAGTCGCCAAACTTCTTGCGATTGCGATTTATAAAACACCTAATGTGCAATTGCTTGCAATGTTCATGGAGTACCATTTATAACTTAGATTAATAAATACTCAGAAGCGCATTCTGGAAGTTTTCGGATTCCTATTTGAAGGTTTAGGTCGACCGAAGAGTTTGGAGAAGGCTCGAAATTTGTGTAATACCCTAGCAATATACATAACTATAAAATTTAGCCCAAAATATTATTTAGAACTCAAAAAAAAAGATAAACAAACAAAATACCAACAATAAAATCCAAATTGATTATTTTGTATTTATATGAATCACACAGCTGTCATTATTTTTACCTTTTACGTGCTTGTTCTTTAATCATCAGATGAGAATGTTGAATTGCTAATTTAAAAATTAATTTTTTTTTTTATTAATATTTAATTAATCATAGTTTAACAAAGAAATAAAAATATTTCTGCTTCTATTAAATCCAATAGAGCTGCTAAATAGTTCAATATCTAGTATGACTGTCATTGTAACCGTTGCTTGTCATTGCAAATGTATTTACTAGATATTTTTATAAAGCAATAATTTATATTATATAATCCCACGCTGGTCTTTTAACACGAGGCAAACACAATGCCGTGTGGATTCGCACTTTACCTATTGCTAAGGAGCCGGCGCTGTGTCTTATGTGACGAAAATATATGCTAAGAAATATTATTGGAGGCGATCCATAACTGCCCATAGCTCCCATAAAAACTAACTCCTGAAAAACAGTAAAACCTGTTAATGATCACATTTATCATAAATAAGTTTTCTCCCAATATTGGGTTTTCTTTTTTCGAGGCAAAAAACTATATACTTTTTATTCACAAGAGGCTCGATTGTAACGAAAAACGTACAACAGAACAAACAGTTCTAAATTGTAAACAATTGTTTTATCGTTTTACACATTACAAAACTAAATTTGTAATAATTTATTTTTTTCTTTTCTTATTCATTTATTTATTAAAAATGCACATTTACGCGACCTCCACAATGTCATTATTATGCATTAAAATGCTATCATAATAGTTGAGACAAAAATAAATAACAAACTTCATTATAGAAAATTATTTACATACATACCCCAGCAAAAAATTTGATTAAAAGTCAAATCGAAAAATTATTTAATCACCATTTCGTCATTTATTAACAACTAGCATTTAACCTGCTACTTTGTAAGCGTCTCTCGTTCTTTCGTGGACGGAAATAAGGATATGCCAAAGTTTATGTTTCTAGGTTTTAACAAAAAAGTACCAAAATGTTTCATCTTATAGATGGGTTCTCATTCACTCAGGACCATGCATTTTTTATCTTCCTAAGTTAAATATTATAGCAAATTCAATAAGTACCATATGCAGAACGGAAAATTTAAAGAAAGAAATTTTATTTCCCGTTTTTCCCCTTTTTGAATCTTTTTTTCTCCCCATCGAAGTATCAACAATTTTAATAATACACTCAGGCCTCGTTTTATGTGGATTCAAATTTATGCTATTTTTAAATTAACGTTTTTTTTTAGAATTTAAACAGATTTTGAAATCTTAGATATTTTTTTAAGCTTTTTTACCGTTACAATTAAACCGTTAAACGGTAAAAAAGTTTGCAGCACTGATATAATCGTTAAAGGTTTTTTTATTTTGAGTTTTTTCTATGCATAGCCGATAAGTTTGAATGAGTGTTTTCAAACTTATGAAGTTTTACAATATAATAAGGCTAATTTCGGTCAAAACAAAATAAAAAAATTAGGTCGAAGTTAGACAAATTTCAATTTAAACTGGTTCTTTCCTGTCTTTTATGGTACAACATTGCAATAACCACATGTACGAGTGTAAAAAATTTGAATAACATTTAAACTAATAGAGGTCCCACAATAAAACTTTTACAATATAATAAGGACACAATAGGCTAATTAAGGTTAAATAATAAAAAAAAATTAGGAATAAGTTAGAAAAATTTGGGTTTAAATTAGTCATTTCCGGTTTTGCATATGAAAAAAATTAGTTTTTTCCAATTGATTTTTTTTTTATTTAAAGATCAATCGATTTTCTATAGAATCACTTAATATTATTTTTTTGTTTGATTAGCTTTTAGTTCGAAAAGATAATTTAAAAAATTTTTTTTTTTTGAAAACGGCAATTAAACATCATACAAAATAATTTTTCGCACACTTATTCATATTAACTAGAACTATAGGTATGTCAAATATAAGAATTTCAACAAAATTTTTTATTGTGTTGTCCGCTTCACAAATAATGCCCCAAATATATTTTTGTTGATTTTTTTATGCGGTTTTGTTGTGATTTTTAATAACAATTTGAATTTATGCGGTTTTTCAGAATTTTGGAACGAATTGTTAGTTTTTATATGAAGCTAGAGTATCGTTTTATGCGAATTCAATTTATGCTATTTTTTTTTTTTGGAACGCATCTATCGCATAAAACGAGACATTAGTGTGCTTATATGTCCTTTAATAGAGAAATTTGTTTTGTTAAAAAGTACCACGATTTTTATCCCTTAAACGTTCGAGTTTCGGAAAAGTACTAAATTTATATTTGTATTTTTTTTTTTGATAAATTACGAATGTAATTTATTTTTTATTTCCATGTTTATTGGTTTAAAGGCTAGATGTGGTGACAAAAAAGTTCCAAAATATAGGGTTTACCCGTTTACTGCCCAAAAGGGCCGAATTTAAAAAACACTGGATCCCTGTCTGCAGATTTTTTAATGAACCTAAACATTTGAATTTCCAAAAATCCCGTCTTAGTGGACAGATTTTGGGAGAGATCAATCTCCGGTCAAAATTTTAACTTTTTAGCTTCAGGCTTTGAGGCTATGCGATAATCAATTATTCAATCAATCAGTCAGTAACGTTACAATTTTATATGCATATTTTTGTATAAAGATTGTGTTCTATAATAAATACTAAAATTATGTTATAGAATACAATAGCGGAGTTCAGTGTTTTGGGCAACTGGTCTTGCGAAAGAGCAAATGCAAAATAACTTAACTAATTTATGAAACCTAACGGAAACGGATTTAACAAAAGAGCTAGGAATACAAACATTTGCTCTCTCGCAAACACTGAACTCTGCAATTAATTAACGAAAATAAAATAAATACAAAATTTTATATTTTTTCAAATAATATTTGATATTATTGAAAAAAAAACTGTAATTATTTTTTAAATGCTTAAATATTTGTTTGCTGGGTATGCATGCAACTGTGATGTTAGGTACATATGTATGCATTTAAATTATCCCCCCTTTAAAGTGTTAAATCAATTGATTTACAATTACTTTTAGTACTCTCCCGCTATGTTTAATGACTCATTGTGGCATTTTTATTTATTTTGTTTATTTGAGCTCCCTCTCTTTCTCCGTGTAGCCTTTTTTAAGACAATATATTGTTGTGATATATTGTTGTTCAATATATGTACGTTTATAGATTGATATATTTATTATCGCATGCGCAACGTTTTTTCTGCTTTTAATTTTTCACTTTGATTTTTAAGGTTTAGCATTTATAAAGTTAAATGTTGTTTTTTAATACATTAAAGCACACAAGCTGTATTGAACGTGCTGTTTAACAGATCGTGCGTGTGTAATTTTTTTCTTGTAATATTTTCAATGTTAAAGTATTTTTTTTTTATTTAATGAAGAGATATTTTTAAAGTATTAAAACGAATGAATATGCATTAAAGAAAGTTTTTTGGTTTTATCAAGTGAATCAAAGTGTTTAATTTATTAACATTGTATTGAAAATTTATTAAATAAATTTATTTTTTGCTCCAAAAATAATAAATAACAAGCATGTTGCACTTTAATTAATGTGACTATGCGAGAGGAAAAAATAAAAACTAACCGAGCAGAGTTCAGCATTTTAATTGTTTTAAGTTTATTGATATTTTTTTTATAAAAAAAATTTTTCAACTAAATAAAGGTAATTTTCTTTTGCACTTGAAATCAAATAAAAAAAATTCAGATAAAATTACTGTTGAATATATTTAAAACAAATTGTACAAATTTTTTTTCAGTTTTTAGAAAAAAATTTAGATTTTACACAACAGCTCTTTACTGTTTATATATAATATTATTAATCTAATGTGTCATGTTTTGTGTGGTATTTTTACGACATTTTAATAGCTTTAACCACAGGCGGAAGGGGTATATATACATATGTATATGTAACGGGTTATCCATTTTTCGGTTTCAACAGACAAGTGAAGCAGTCGATTCTTTTAAGGTAGTTTTCGCCCATTTTCCCCCACTCTTCGTGCTGGAACTCGGCGATAACTTGTCGAATGTTTCAACGTTAGGGGATTATCCGCGGAGACATGGGGTATTTGACGTAGCCTCACAAAAAAAGTCTAACGGCGTCGAATCGCATTGTCTTGGAGGCCAATTGACGTGGCTCGTGGCAACGTCTTATTGAAACCACAATTGCAGGTAAAATAAAAAAATTGTTATCATACTGCCATAGCGCTAGCGCTGTGGAATCGACAAATTTAAATTATCCGCAACACTTTCACAAACAGAAGCGACATTTACGGCAGTGCGTACATTACGATGATGCACATCAATAACGCTTTCAGTCTCTTAAAATTTCTTTATATTCTTTCCAATTCCTTGTACAGTAGGTCGATTATAACGACCATAATTACAACATAATGTTCAATAAGTGGCCACGTTTGAATTACCAGTTTTCTATGAACTTGATTTTTCCACTTTCGACTTTTATAAAATTTGTAGAATACTTGTAGTGAAAATTTAATTTATAAATGGCCGAGTTATAAACAAATAACTCATTTTTTTATTTCCAAACTAATGGTTTTGGTTCAATAGCTTGTCTACCATATAAACAAGGAGGAACAAATTCGGCGCAGATATTTCTTGAATATAAAGTGTATGAAATATTAATTAATTAAGCCAAATCTGTCTATTATTTCAACTGGCCCACATACAAGTGTCTTTCCGAATTTAGGATTTTAGTACGATTGGGTCCATACAAAACAAGCTAGGTTTATAAGATTTACTTTAAATATTTTCAAATATTTTTATTTTAAAAAGTAGATTTTTTAAAAGATATTCATCTCAATCGATTTGTTGACATAAATTGTTCGAGTTATTCGTTATTCGAAATCGGCTTTTTTTTTATTATTCGATCAAATAATGGCGGAAAAATTGCTAGATTAATCGAACAATGATTAATCGAGTGGATGCTCTAAGTTTTACGTTAATATGGTATTTTTTTTTTTAACAGATAAACAGAATTTTTAATATTCGGCAACACTCTAAATTGCAATTGCTTACATTTATTTTTCAATATAATACAAAATGTAAACAAAGCAACTTAGTCATGTCCAGACTTGCAATTTTTGTTACATCAATTCATTAAAATTCTGCTTTGAAATTCCATTAGTGTCCAGATTATGAAATTCTAGTCTTGCAATTTTTATTTTTTTTAACTTGTCTTTCCTATTCCGATTTTTATATTTCATACATATATAAATACAAATACACCTACAGCCAACTTCAAGTTCAAAGTGTGAGAAATACAAAACAAAACAGAATTGCAGAGTACATGAAACTGAGAAACCCTCCCCAATCTTCTCACCTCTCCCACCAATAAACTTAAGAATTGCTGCAACTACAATTACAAGTCTGGGCGATGACCTAACGGTTAAACGATATTTGCAACCTTTTAAATTCGAATTGTTACCACATTTTTTATAGTTTACAGTATCAAGGGATTTGAAAATTTGTTTTCCAATTTTTTTTTTTTTTTTAATTTTGCATAAAATGACTGTATAAGCTAGATAATCTAGAAACAAGTTTTGTTTATTTTCTTCAGATTTAAAATATTTAAATACACTTAAAAATCAAAACATTTATTCAATTCACAAAGTGTTTTAAAGTGCTAAAGGCTAGTTTACACGGTCATACATTGTATTACGACATTATGTAGAATGAGAAAAATTATATTATGTAAAAGCAAAATGTATTGAGTAAGAGAGAATACGAACACAAAATCTGACAAGCGGTCGGTAAATGACCTTTTTCTAAACCATTTTAGAAACCTACATATATATGTTCATCACACCAGAGGTGTATTTTAACAGAGTATATTGAAGGTGGTAGCATTTTTATACAATTACAAAAACAACTAAAATCAACTCAGGAAATTTTCATGTTGTTTTTGTAAAAATTGTAAAACTGTAACCATCTGACTTTTTGTTATTATTTTTGATTTTACTTGTACCATCCGTGTAAACATGAAAAATACATAACTATAATAAAAATCTAGTAAGAAAGTAGTCGGTCAAGCCCGACCCTACACCACAGTATTTAAGAACACATCATGTTTATTTCTCCATATTAATATGGATTTATCTATGTTTATAAACTTTATTGAAATCGGTTTGAAAGTTTGTGAGATGAAATTGCCCCCTACCTCCCCTTGTGGTCCTATTTTTGAAAAACTGCATAGCTTATGTGTCCATATAAATATGTTTCTATTTACGATTTAAATTTCATTAAAATCGGTTTAATAGTTTGTGAGAGGCAGAAATTTCCCTCTATCTTCCCTCGTGGTTCTATGTTTCCTTGTGCCACTAAGAACCTATGTGCCAAATTTTTTTAAATTATCTCTAAAATTGCCACCTGTGTACTTTGCGCACAAGGTTACATGGACAGCCAGCCAGCCGGACGGACATCGTTAGTTCGACTCAAAAAGTGATTCTAAGTCAATCGGCATACTTTAAGGTGGGTCTTGGACCAATATTTTAAGGTGTTACACACATCAGCACAAATGCATAATACCCTCTCCACTATTGTGGTGTGGGTATAATTGAAATGAAAAACTCTAATGAACGTCAAAATTTAACGACTTTTAAATTTTTAATTTGTAATTAATATATAATTAAAAAAAAATAATTACCTCAAATTGTAAGCAAATACCATCTGAAGAAATAGCGCACTGAAAGTACATATGGGGGATTCACAAGGTAGTCCTTAAGTCATATCTCGGTCCTTAATTGCAACATAGTCATATGTATATCAAAAAATCAAAAATTTTTGGGTTACTTAAGCAAAAGTCTTTTTGTATGAAACACAGCAATAATTTTTTTAAACTATTGTGAAATACCTATTAGGATATTATGACAATGAATCCACCAAGAGCAACAAATTTTTATTGCCGTATAATATTTTAATATGAAAAATAAAACAAAATTTTTATGGCAGTCATATAATTATAGCAAATACAAACAAAAGTATAACACAATAGAATTGTGAATTGCCTAATTGTTAGGCATAACAGCTAAATTATGAGTTCTTAATAGAGCCTTTTTTTTATTTTTTCTTATTATATAATTAATTTTATTTATTATATATATTTCAAATACAATTACAGATTGTATTACCTTATTAACCGATTAATAAATAGTAACACAGACCTTAAGCCCGTTGGAGTAAAACAGACCATCACCAACACCCGTTCTTATACACTAGGTCACTTTTTTCCTTTTATTAAATACAAAACTATTCCGAAATTTAACGAAAGCTTCACGCCAAATTTAAAGTATTTGTTCATATGTATAATAAATTCAAATTCTAATATTCTAAAACAAAACTTACACATTTCTAACTTATTTACTAAAGTTTTGCATTAAAAATATCTTGAGTCACATTTATATTTGCATTTTCTCAAATCAAATAATTGCAAATCTTTGTTACTTTAATTATTTGTTGTCTTAAACAAATTGGTTTATTTTAATTAGCAGAAAAACATGATTCATTTCGTTATATTTTTCATTTAATTTTGTGTTGCATTTATAAGCGTTTTGTCTTATTCATTTCTTAATAAAAAATATCTATAAAAATTATATTTTTTACTTTGGTAAAAAAATAATTAAAAATCGCTTTAAGTTCGTATGTAAGTACGATGCCTCTGTTTTACAACGTGTTTAGAATCTTAAGTATCTGCTTGTGTACTTCTCAAGATTTTATGAATACATTTTCAACGTTTAAAGGTTGACTCTTTATTTTTGTGTTAATTTATATTATAAATATGTTTATTTTTTTAAAGCCGACACAATAATTCTTTTTATTATTATAAATAAAAATATTTTTTTTTGTTTTCTAAAATTTTAGATTTCCGCATTTTTAGCGAAAATAGGAGAAGCGGAAATTTGCAAAAAAATCTAAAAGTTGTAAATGGATTGTATTATTTTAATAAACTTTCTAGTCGAATAAAAATTATGAAATGTAGATAAGTTAAAATAATTTTATATATAGTTTTATTGTTTCGATTTTTCTGAGCAGGAATTGAAAAAAAAAGCATGCCAGCAAATGTCCTGGAACCAATTTTAGTAGATATGTAATTTTGGCCGTTATAAACAGTATTTTCATTAAATTTCTTAAGGAAAAAATAAAAGTTGCTTTTAAATTTTCTACTTTAATCAGTCGAACTTCCTTATAGTGAACTTCTATACAATGAAGTTCTCCTTATTATGAACTTAAATCAAGAACACAACTTTTTTGTTCCACTTTCAATGTATTTTGATCTCCGTATAATGAATTTCCATACAGTGATTTTTTCTTTACAATGAACAAAATTTTGGAACCAAAAATACATTTTACGTGTATTTTTGTCTCCATATAGTGAACTATTTTTTGCAGCTTTATTTTGCACTTGTTAGCAACCCTATTTATTAAGAAAATATGAAATGTACCGTAAATGAAAACAGAAATGTTAATGATTTGACTTTTAACACCAGAGTTCAGTGAACGAAAATGACGCACCGGAGTAGCATTTCTCTTGAAAAAAGTTATTAGTAAGTAATAAAGTTGAAGAAGGGACATCAAAGAAAAAATATATAGCTAAAGAGTTTAGAATTCTTCCCAGTACATTATCAAACATTTTAAAAAACGAGTCAGTTATATGTATGTAGTTCAAACAAATATACCTGATTATTTTAAATAAATAAAAAACAAACAACAAAAAATTTCTTTATAATGAAGTTTCTATATAGTGAAATAATTGTCTATCCCCTTGGAGATTCATTATAGGGAAGTTCGACGTATTTCAAAAAAAAATTTTTTTGAGCAAAAAATTGGCAGCTAATAGCAGTTAAATGGGTGCTCAAATAAAGCAGTGATGGCAACTCAAAGTTGGGACACTCTAAAAAATACGCTTTAAAAATTCGTATTTTGATGAAAATACAACCGAGTCATAATAAGTTGTTATTGTTTTTTAAAAATTTTAAAACAATAATTATATGTTCGTCAAAATACTTTTAACACCTTTATTATAGTGCAAAACGGCCATAAGAGATACAAAATTCAAAAATGTTTAAAATCTAGATTTAAGATCATAGATGGAGGTACCATTATAATTTTGCAGTTTTAGCTCACACTTAAGCCTATAGTACACGGAATGTAAAAAGCTACATGCGCATGTCGTTCTGACACAACTCGAACTTGCTATTGTGGCTTTATAGTGTCGTCAAAATTACGTCAGAACCACATGCGAATGTGGCCTTTTACATTCCGTGTACTATAGGCTTTAGTCATAATGAATAATGAATTAAAAACTAGCAGCCTCACTCAACACGAGTATTGTTAATGGTTTTATTAAACAATTTTTTTTTCATATTTAAAGCATAAAACATTTTTGACAAAATATAATTTTTTTTTTATTTAATTTGCTTATTCATATAACATCACACAACTCAAAAACCATGCACTTACAAAATGACTGTTTTTTAAATTTAAATGACCGTATGTTTAAATGCAATTTTTTGATTGAAAGTTTAAATTTTGAAATATTTTAATTGAGTGCAGACTTTGGCATTCAATCTGCGTTTTTAGTGATAGCGAAAAATTTGCAATATCACTTAATTTGTTTAGTGCTAGTGAAAAAATACCAATTATCACTAAAGCCGGTAATAAATAGTGTAAACTAATTTTTTGCAGTTTTATGAGTGACAAGGCAATGCTGATTAAAATCAATATTTAGTGCACTACCCCCAGTTATGTTTACCATAATATGACGCATATATGTATGTCATCCCTTAGCTCCTTTCTATATCTGATCTGGTTCTTTTAATACATAATTTTAAATTTGTAACACTTTTTTTATTATAATTTCTTATAAAAACAAAACTTGTTAACTTGCCAAGTGTTAATAACAAATTAAATTATTACTAAAGAAATACGTTTGAATATAGTTTTTATCATTTTAGCTCATGGCTTTGAAAAAGTTAAATAATAATAAATGTGTAGGCTTGATTTGTATTCGATACGAAATTTTATTTCTCTTAATGTATTGTAATTTCTTTGATTTTGGTGGCCAATCCAATTGATGAACCGTAGGTAGATGAATATTAAAAAAAACTTTGGTCTGTTTATAGGGTGTCATACAATTTGTTGTACAATAATTTTAAATGAAATGAAAGAATTTAAAAACTTAAGTCATTTTATATTAGTTAAACTGTTAACAAAAAAAAATAAAATAAACTATAATAAGTATAATGCAAAAAAATATAATAAGGGTATTCACGTCACAAGTTGCACCCTTGCAAAAAAGCAAAAGTGCAAAAACATAACAACAACCACAATGAAAATTATTTACGCACAACTAATTGTCTGTGTGGTTGTTGTTATATTTTTGCAATTTTGCTATTTCGCAAGGGTGCAACTTGTGACGTGAATACCCTTAATAATATCACAGCAAATATTTAAAAAATGCGTAGGCTAGTTGCTAAATACAAATCCATATCAGAAGTAAAAAACTTGAATTTTATTGAGTTAAAACAAAATTAATAAAAATAAAATAAAATAGTGTTAAATATTAAACTAAACCAAACACATGTTAATTGGAAAATAAAATCCTGAAATATTCTAAATGAAATAAAATGAGACTAATAAGAAATTATAATAAAAAACCAGTAGATTCATATATATTTTACTAGATTTTAAGAACTACAAAGAATTTACTCTTAGTTGTATTTTTACATTAAATTATAATAAAAAAATAAAATAGAAAACAAGTAGATACATATTTATTATACTAGCTTTTAGAAACTACAAAGAATTTACTTTAATTTGCACTTATTTGCATTTTTACAGATGGCTATCCCCCCTCCCCCGGGTCCGCCTCCACCACCAGGTCCTCCCCCACCACCTGCTATGGGTGGCTTAAAGTTGGGAGGTGGTGGTGCCGATGTACGTTCTGCCTTATTACAATCGATACAAAAGGGTACGAAATTAAAAAAGACCTCCACTGTTGATAAAAGTGGTCCTGCTTTGGCTGGTAAAATATGCGATGGATCCTCTCCTAAACGTCAAACAACACAGGGTTCTAATAACATCAGTAATAACAACAATAATAATATTGGCAATGGTGCCCCCAAACTGGGTGGTTTGTTTGAGGGTTTAACCACAATGCCTAAATTAAAACCGGTTAATGGCAGTAGAGGTAAATTTGGTATTGAGTTTTTATTAAAATTTTTAAAATAAAAAAGTTTTATGTTTTAATATTTCTTAATAGCTGCCGCTCCATCGGCTTTTAATAATCGCAGTAATAGTCCACCGTCTTCAAATTCAAGCAATACAACGACTGCAGTTGCCTCTAATAATGGGCCTTTGGATTTTAATGCTGAACTAACGAAACATTTGACTTTGAAACGTCAAAAGCAACAACAACAGCCAACATCAACAGCTCCAACGACTACACATATCAATGCTACCGAAGCAAACTTAAAAACAAATCGAGGACCTCCGCCACAGCCACCATCACAGCCTCCTAAAAACTTATCAACGGTAGGTGAAACTAATTTTTAGTAGAGGAGAATGATAACTAATCCATTAATGCGTTTTATACGTACTAAAAAAATCATTGGGATCAGTAAAATGTATTTGTTATAGCATACTTTTCTATATTTATTGAACGTTGTATCTGTAAAATCAGGAAGCAATTTTTATATTATGTAGAAAATGTTTGTCGGTTTTTTTTTTGTAGAAAATTTATCATGCAGTAATTAAATTTTTTCATGGACTGTATGGCATCTTGTGGCATTGTTTTGTTGAAACCAAATGGTGCATTTTAGGTGTTAAACAAAGCCGTCAAGGTAAAAATGTTGGTCATCGCTTAAGGCCGTTTTACAAGATCACACAAGTCTAATTAATGTTTGAAAATTTTCAATAAACAATAACTTATCATGACAGGGCTGTATTTTTTCCAAAATACTTAAGACTTTTGTGATAGTGTAAATCAGCTATTAGAGTAATCAGCAAAGAAATTTCTTTGCTATGCCTGGTCATTTAGATCTTGACCTTAAACTGTCAGCGGCAAATAGTTTTTTTTTATTACCAACACTTCGATTCGGGTACAAATGAAAATTTTGCGATAATTTCGGGACATCGTTTATAAAAATGTATCTGCAAATATTAAATACTGCATTAAGTTAATTTTATCTTCATATTAATCGATTTATATTTTCTTTCAGAGTACTTCCGATTCTCTTCTGGAAAAAAATAAAGCCAACGGCTCATCAGCGAATGCACGTTCATTTATATTTTCGAATAATGAAGCATCAACAAAACAATCACCACCAGCGCCCCCTTCAGTAGTTTCGGATAAATTTATGGAAAAAATCAACACGGGCGGTAGTGTTCGTAGTAAAGCGGCCAATTTAAAGTAAGTGCATTTTAATTTGTACTTTTTATATATATATTTCTTTATCTATGTCTCTATCTAGACTTTCTCATTACATTTTCTTAATCTAAGAGTTCTTAAAGTAGTCTAGGTTTTGTTATTGTATTCATTTTTGTTTTATTTATTTTGAATGTACTTTAAAATTATTCATCATTTGTAACGTTTTTTTTTAATTTGTTTAAATACATATATGCATAAAATGTTTGTATATGTATGTGTGCTGTCATATAATTTTCTGTAGCAAAAATCATTTCATTAACGTACAATTTCACCAAGCTTCGTTAAAATTAACTATCAGTTTTAACTGGAAGTTAAAGTAATAGTTGGTTTTAACTGAACTTGCAGAAATTGGTCGTAAAATTTATATTTTATATTAATTTTTTATATTTATATATATACTTTCTATATATGTATTTATATACAAATATTTATATAAATAAGTATTTATATTTATATTATTGGGCGGTAATACATCTACATATATGTATAAAGAAGTAATTCATGAGTCTTCATAAAGCTGAACATCTTTTATTTTTATAGAACTTTTTTTATGAAAAAATTAATTTCTTGTAGGCCAATTTCATCAAGTTCAGTTATAATTAATCAGTTATAACTGTCAAAAACATATTGTTAACTGGAAGTTAAAGTAGTACAAAGTTAGTTTTAATTGAACTTGGTGAAATAGGCGGTTACATTCTTTTTAGATTTATGGAAAACACAAACGCTAATAGTGTTTGGGTAGAAAATCATTAAAAAAATAACGTTTCCCTGTTAGTCATCTTTCGAACACAAAAATAATACTTTTTTTTTTATCAAACTCAACAAAAGATGAGAACATTTAATTCCGTTCGGGTTTTTTTTAAATCCACGAACTTCATTGTGTTCGGTTCGGCTCAATAATGTTCGTCGCTTTTGGCTGGTAAAAAAAAAACCAAACATTTTTTACAAAAACAAAATACACATACAAAAAAAAAGCCAGCAAAATAATTTTACACAAACAAAACATATACACAATACATACTCAAGCTGTTCGTGGTGCGGTCGTCTCTAAAATTTTTTGTTTGTTCATTTCTTTATCAATGTATCACTACAATTGTTCTGTTTTTATACGAAAAACAGAACAATATATGAGGTTATCAGCGCAGAAGTGGTGTAACCCACAATTTAATTTGGTTACGGTTCTGGTGTAAGATATTTTCTTTGCACTGCTTTTTACAGTGCAATAGTCGAGTAAGCTAACTGTTTGTATCCAAAACAGATGGCGCTAGAAACATAGTTTTTGCACGGGCCGTTTCAACCAATGATACAACCATATAATGTTCGGTTCTTTCTTGAAATAGTTACGAATGGTATTAAGGTTTGTGTTCATCTACACAATCACTAAAAAAAATAGATATCGTTCTTGGGCGTGTGAGCCGAACGCTAAATAATGTACTGTTTATTTTCTAGCACTGGTTTACACCATCTACAATGGTGAATTTACTGTAGTTTGCTTTAAATAAAGTATAAACGTTTCTTAAATTAAAAATGGAAATTATCAAAATGACAAAAAGTATTAAAAAAATTTCGATTTCTTTACGATACAGAAGAAAAAGTCGGTTATAATTAGATTTTTTAAATCGTAGTATGCATATTTAAAAGAGTTTTAAATTTAACATGAACCGTGAATTCCCCTATTGTAAATCTATACATAAATTCTATATAAAAGTTGAAATGCAAAATTGCAACCTGCGAAAAAGCTAAATTGCAAATACATAACAACTACCATATATGTATGTATACATCTATTTATGCGATATAAATGTCTATGGGATTGGATTTTTGCTGTGTTTTTGCAATTTTGCTTTTCGCAAAAGTGCAACTTTTGACGTGAATATCCTTAGTAAAAAGATTTGTATAAATGCACAATAAATAATTTGTATCAACTTTATTTAAAAAAAAAATAAAATAATTATGTTCTAATTGTTTCTAAAAAAATATTTTTTTTCAATACTAGTTAAAGAAGAAGTTGCAAAAATGTATTTATTTTTCTTCTTGCAATTTGTATCGTGAATAACACAAAAACCAAATGCATTTGTATACGGGTTAACACGGGAAAAAAAACAATATAAATTGCACGTGACAATTGTGTATTTTATTCAAGAAAAAAAAATTCGAACTGAGTTGTCATGTCTGGGGACTTTTCTGTAACTCAAAGGAAAACATTTTCGACTAGTACATACATACATACATATGTAATACAAAATGTGTAAAGTTTTAAAAATATTTCATTTCGAACAGCTTTTCCTAGTAATTACACGAATTTATTTAAATGTATTCTCAAGTGTAGGGTTTGACAACTAATTTTCTATTACAAGTTGATCAGCTCAGCAAAATATTTATAACGTTTTTACTTGTTGTGTATTATTATTATTATTATTTTTTTTGTAAATTTCCATTATTTTGTATTTATTTGCTTTATTTTTGTTTATTTTATTTCTTTTCTTTTTGATTTTTCTTTCTGTTTTCAACAGTTTGTGTTTAGGGAATAATAATGTATTTGTAAATAATAATAACAACAATAATAATACAACGTCAACAACATCCATAAATTCCCAAAATACTATAAACAATATGAACAACAACAGCAGCAGCAACAGTTCATCATCAAGCTCCTCATTGGTCACATCAACGGTGGCATCTGGTGGATCATTGCGTAATTTAGCACCCAATAGATCAACATTATTTGGTAGTGGTGCTAATTCGGGTAGTGGAAGTGCTGGCAAAAACAGTTATACTAGTAATAGTGTTGATACAACCAGTCCATCGGCTTCAGCCTCACCTTCACCACCCACAAAATCACCATTGCCAACATTAAAACCAAATCATGGTAAACCAAATTATGCTCCAAAACCACCAGGTTTACAAAAGTTGGCTTTAGCAAATGGCCAAAGACCAGGTGTTGCACGTCATCATAGTATGAAATCGCCAAGGTACAAACAACAAAAAATTACATATATGTATATCTCTTTCTCTCTTTTGCTCTGCATATAAATATATCATACCTAGAAAATCGCTTCCTTATTAAAAGCTTTATGAACACATTTTCTTAATAAAAAAAAACCTTATCACTCATATACATAATAAACACCCAAGCCTTAAACAAACAATAATGAATATAAATTTATTTTATTAATAATTATAAGCTTAACTCGTTAAAACATAATTTGAAAAAAAATAAAGAAAATTATCGTTGATAGCTAATAAAAACCTACCTTGCCTTTAAAATAACTTAAAATATTATTTAATTTAACTAAATATAAATTTTTAAATTTCTAGATCACCGCCCATAAGTTCTACAACTGAGGCAGGAAGTATAGTATTTCCCACACAACAACATTTTGGTACAATGCGCACTCCCTTCGCCCAATCCCAAGAGGCCATTAATTCGGGCTTACGCACAGCTCCACAACCGCCATTAGGTAAATGTTGTACATCTTTTATTATTTAACTTAATAATTCATACATATATTTCAATTTATTATTAAAGGTCGCCCTACCGTGGCCCCTCCCAAGCCACCAAGCGTTAAACCACCACCACCACCCACACCAGCCCGCAGTACTTCCAATTCCAATTTAAATATTTCCTCAAGCTCAGTATCATCTTCTGCCAATAATGTTGGACCTATATGTGCCGTTAATACAGCTCTCATATCACAGGCAAGTGTTTCGTCGTCACCCTCATCTACTCAACCACCCTCCACTTCGTCATCTACGAATAGTGTTTCAGCTTTGCGTGATCAATTCCGTTCGGGTGCAAATTCAACGCCACCTCCTCCACCACCACCCTCAACGACAACGATGACTACAAGTAGTCCTTTAAGTAGTAATAAATCGCCGAAACCGATTATACTCAATGGTGGGCCCATAAATGCACCACCATTGCCACCGCACAGAACATGTCCAGCACCACCACCTCCACTCAGGCAAACAAGTAACAATGTAAGTTAAATTTTTTTTTTTAATTTTAAGGGGAAAGAGCGATTATTTGCCATTTGTTTTAATAGCGGATTTCACCCTTGATAGTAAAATCCCTTGTAGTCCTTGTGAATCTTATTAATTTAGTTAAAGTACTAAGATTTACAACACTGCAACAACAAAATGTATTAGACTAAAATTTACTCCGCTGTGGTTGAAAAATCCAACAAAGAGCTGTAGTTAAAACGTTTAAATAACCCAGAATAAAATAGTTAAAGAAACTATATCTGTCTCTTTCCCTCACTCAGCAACTTTATTAATTTACAATACTAACGAAAAAGACACTCATGGTTTGTAGTATAAAATAGTATTAAGAAAAGCAGAGTTGTACACTTAATACAAAGGGTTTTTTGGAAATTGGCTTAGATCTAGTTTGCCAACGCAGCTCCGCAAAAAAAATTACATAGGGTGGTGATAAAATTTTGAAAAATAAGAAATAAATGGAAAAAGTCTCGGAAACGCATAGATTTATCAAACAATTTTTAAATAAATTTTGTTTATCCAGAAAGATAAGATATATTCAAAAGCTTTTAAATGATACCAATTTTAGTCTAGGTTTACACTATGAAAGTTTTCTTTCAGAAAGTATGACTATAGATAAGAGAGAAAGAGAACAGGCTATTTTTCTCTCCGCTCTCAATAATAAATTCAAACTTTCTGAAAAAAAACTTTCATAGTGTGATCCAGACTTAGCCATATACATTCAGAAATATAGATTAAAATCACATATTTACATACCGAGCGACAGCATTATCAATTTTCGTTTATTTTAATAAATTAATTAGCTAAACTTTCGTCATCTCCTAAAATTTTATGGTCATACAAGCTACCGTTATGATTTTATAGTAAAAACTATTTTAGCTCAAGCGCCATTTCTATTATGTACTTTTTTTTATAAAAAACCCTTCTTCTGTAAAATTTGGTTTTTATCGCTTAAGCTTTTTCTGTGGTTATGGCTCGATCTATATGCATTTTAGTGGGTCAATTTTTTTCTCGACCAAGCGGTTGTCAAAATCGTAGTCTACGACGAATTCTAAGAAGATTTGCCCAAGAAACCATGGATCTAAAATGAAAATCGAGCTTCCCGTTTTTAATAACAAAATTCTCTTTTCGAATTTTATATTTTTTTTTTTAAATATGTATGCTAAAATTTTATTAAAAAAATTTTCCAATCCCGCCAAGATTTTGTCAGTTGTTGTATACTGATAACCAATAATCTAAGAACGATGTCGACCAATTATCTTTCCGAATCATCAAATTTGCGTTTAAATGGCATCGTTTTGTTTTTGC
This sequence comes from Pollenia labialis, assembly GCA_949318255.1. Taxonomy (NCBI): domain Eukaryota; kingdom Metazoa; phylum Arthropoda; class Insecta; order Diptera; family Polleniidae; genus Pollenia; species Pollenia labialis. The sequence continues at coordinate 132,202,954 of OX439143.1, read as the reverse complement.
ATATTTTGGTAGAAATGTTTTAATGCATATTTTTGCATATTTTGACATTTTTTATTGATTTTTTTTTTTTTTAATTTCCATATGGGCATTTCCACCAAAAGGTCCACCGCAACAAAAAAATTATAAGTTCTTGAAAAGGCCTTGTTTTATCATATTTTAACAGGAAAACAATCAAATTTAATAAAAGTAAAAAAGTTTTATATTTATTTATAACCCATTTCAAGATTTATGAATGCAAAGTGGAACAAGTGCAACTTTTCTTATTTGGATATTTCTATTGTACGTTTTGCTATGATAACAGTTCTTTAAGAGAGACATTATGCATTGACTTTTTCTCTCTAAAACCTTTTGGAAGGTCCAAAGAGTCAAAATAGAATGCACAAGAAACTATGCGATTGCAAATAACTGTAATTTTTTTCTTTGTATTATCTCATATTTCTATGTCATGTGCGACATTGAAAAACATCATTTTCTATCAGTGCGTCGAAAGTAAAAGGAAAAACCTCATCAAATTACCAGACCAAACAGAGATTTTTTATACAATTAAAATAAAAAAAACATTACGGTAAAATAGCAAGATTTGTGACCTTGGTACTTATATAAAGTTGTTCACGTGCGACATGGTAAGTGTGAAAATTAAAAATTTGAAAATTATTTTTTTATATACATATCGTCGGTTGATTATTTAATTGTCGTATGTCATTTTCATTTTATCAATGTGCACAAAATAATATTAATGGGGTTCAAATGTATTTTATGCCCTCTCAGCAAATTGAAAAGCAAAGCATATTATATAAGTTAGACGAAAAATGGAAGAAAGTAAAAAGCATCCCAGGAATAGCCCAGTTGCACTTCTTTTGTTGCGATGGTCAAGAAATAAAATCTGCTAGGACTGCCTATTCTAAAAACACTGTATTTTATATTCCTCATAATATTTAATTCTTTTACTATTACTATTACTATAACTTTTACTATTATTCATACTATGTACATACATATTTTTGTTAAGTTTGTTGTTTTAATATGAAAATAAACACTTTGAAAACTTCTGTTCATTTAAAAACATTTTAACTAAGCTCATTTATATATAATTTCGTAAAAACAGTAACAGAATCAACATAAATATCATGATGGAAAAAAATGTCATGTGCGACAGATCACGTGCGACTGCGATTAAAGCTAAATAAAAAAAAAAGTATACATTATTTTTATTTAAAATGACAGCCATATTTAAGAGGCATGCGTGCATAACATTCTTCAATTTTTTTCATTCAAATATTGCCTCAGGTTTCGCTGAAATCGGCATTCGAATTAATGGCCACAAAAAACACTTCTGTTTTCGTCACGTGCAAATGCCTTGTTTTTTTGCAACTTTCTTGAAAACGAAACAATTTATCAAAATGAAAAATAGCACCAATTATAGGGCTAATTAATAGCTATAACTTGAATCTATTGCCAAAATAAAAAAAAGTTTTATTTTGACTTTTTTTTTAACTTTAAATGTGTACGATGGTCACGTTCGACATGATGGAAATGCCCATATTATAAAAAAAAATTCTTAAAAAACTTTTTAAATAAACACAAAAAACCTTCCAAAAAGTTTTAAAATCAATCAACAAATTATTTTGGAGCTTTGCTTTAAATACAAGAGTTTCAAGAATTCGACAAAAGAAACAAATATTTTAAACCTTACATGGTTAAGGCTTCCAATGGGCTTAAAATATTTTGTCCAAAATTTGCTTGCTTAATTTCGATAATATTGCAATTTTTTATTAAATGTGTCCCATGGTACCCCTTCCACCGCAGCCAATAGTAACAAGATGGTGCCTAACTAGATGCTTCAGTATTATATTAAAAAAACATTGAGTAATTTAAGAATTTTTAAGCTCTTTGATTGATAAGTTGATACCGATGATTATGCAATTAAAAAAGTAAAAGAAATATTTAATTTTAATTACATCAGAAGTAAATTAGCTTTTTTTCCAACTACGTATATATTGGTGAAACAATAACTAATTAAGAGGAATTCAGTTCATTTCAGTGATTTTATACACTTTTTTGAAAAGTCCTTACGTAGCCAGAAAAAATACCTATTTTTCCTTGCGCGCTAAAAAAAAATTGTCTACAAAAATCCCTACAACTTTTAAATGATAAAATAGCAATACAAATAAAATCAATCGTTTCGATGTAAATAAATTTTATTTAAGTTGTTCCTAGTGGGTGATCATTTTTTAAAAAAAATCACGTAAATGAGTCTTCTCATATCACTTTTTATGATTAAAAACTGATTTATAACTTCACTGATTGAAAAAGTATTCAAATATGACTCATTGCCAAACAAATAAAAATAATTAGCCCCAAAATTGACACGATAGAAAAAATACCTTTCGCTATCTGCATTGACATTTGGCAGTGCTAAATTAAAGATAGTTAATTTTGACTTAAGGGAGGGAATTTAATTTTCATTAAAATGTTGACTTTTCTCCAAAACTGTTTTGATTCCCATCTTAAGCAAATTATCTTATTATTGCTCTGAAAAATTAAATTCAAAGGATTTACATACATACATATATTCTTATAAAAGAGGCCTTAAACTCAAAGTTCAAATGACGGCAAGCGATCAATCAAAGAAATTTAAAAATTTGTTTAAATTTTATTAGCATGTTGTCACAAATCGAAAAAGATTGTCAAATATACACAGTTTTGCGGCATTTTTGAAAAGTCCCTACATTTTATTGATTTTAAAATATCTGTCCTTTTTCCCCTACGACCAATTTTTTTAAACGAAATTTTATAGTCAAAGTTTTTATTGAAGTGAAGAAAATAAGCAAACTGATAGAAAAATACAAAACTATATAATTACTAGATTGAACTAAGTATGTAGTACAAAATAATAATCATTAGGCCTTGAACTAAACATAACATAAACATAAAACTTCAACAAGAAAATCCCTACGAATAGGGATTTTTCCTTACGTATAACATCACTGGTTCACTTAATACTCAAGCCAAATTAATTGGTATTGCAGAAAGTAAAATTAACAATGTGGAAGGAAGAATTGTTTTTTAATTTAGGGATTTTTTTTTTGGGACAAGGAAAAAAGTACCTGCCAGCCCTGCAAAACAAAAACAACTTATACTGCAGTTCTGCATTTCGGCAATGCTCATTTGTTAAATGATTCCAAATAACGTGTCTTTTTTAAAACGCACATTTGCAAAACTGTCTGAATCCGTTATTGCCTTAATAGCTAGTTAAAAGTTATAATATTTTTTTTGTTAGGTCAGTTACTTAGGAAATTTTTTTTGATATGCTTACTTTTTTACCATAAAAAATTACAAAAACCTTAAATAATATTGAAATGCTCTAGATATTAAAAAGCACGCATTTTTTTAGCATTTGTTGCTTTATTATTTTTGATTTTTTTTTTTGTTTATTTAAACGAAGTATTGAAGTGGAAAAACAAACTATGTGTACATATACATACATATGTATATGTGCATATATACATACTGGCGCCAAATTGTCTAGAAATTCATTCATGAATAAATTTTATAAAGGTACATACATACATACATACATACTTATTCATAAAAAACGCTTATTTACAGCAATAATATTTTGTTGCCTATGGTTAGAAAACCAAAGACATTTAAACATACTTTTGGATGCATATGTACATACATACATACATATTACTAAATATACTTTTTTTTTTAAATAACAAACCACCCTAACCACCAATTTGTTGTTATTTTTGTAAGAAACATAGAAATGTGTGTATTTTTCATGCTTTAACTCCCAAAAGTACACAATATATTTTGTGTTCAATATAGCCAGTGATACCATCTGACTTAAAATCTATACATTTTTATACTCATCAAGCGTTTTCCAATCGTCACTTTTGTAGATTATTTTGGTGAGACTGTCAACAAAGCGTCTACACAGTTAATTGGTTCTTATGACTAACAAAGTTGATTTAGCAATGTCCGTGTGTCTGTTGAAATGGTATATATTTATACCACTCCGAAATAGCTTGCTATTGAATTTCAGACAGATCAGTCCACAAATGGCTTAGATACGAGCAAAACCCAACAAATGCCTAACATTTTTACCCATAAATCTATCATTTTTACAAACAAACCTTTACTTTTTATGGTTTTCTTCAAATCTACCCGAAACAAATTTATTTGAATACTGCGAAAGCTAAATATCAACTTGGTACTCTCTATCACTTTCGCAAATTTTTTTTTTTAAATGGAGCAATACTGGCAACAAAAATGAAAGATGGCGCGCAGATTGACAGTAATGAAATGCTACAATATGTAAAAATATTTGAAATTGGAAAATTTAAATAAAATAAATAGTGATGATTTGCGAAAAGAAAAAAATTAATAGATGCGAAAGACAAATGCGCAAACGCATCAAAGAGTATCAATCGCTAGATTTGCTACCATTTTCTTTCGCATCGCAATAGAGAGTTCATATACGAATAACTCAATTTTTCTTCCCAAAATAATGGTTTTCGCACAATAGCTCCCATGTCATAAAAGCTTGATGGTCAGACTTTTCTTAAATGAGTATTAGACCGGATCGACCTCCATACAAAAAAAAAATTTGTGCCAGTCACCCCCTAGAATGAAAGATATGTCAATGAAGTTTCTAAAAAGGGAAACATTTTTTTTTTGCCATCACTTTTGGTTTTTTTATTTGTAGCGACCTCAAATTCTGGGCGCCACTTATGCCATCTCGGATCCTTCCCCAAAATGTAAAATTTTTTAAACGTGCCCTTTTACTTGTTTTTTATATACATACATATTACATATTTCCAATGAACAGTTAATATTTCACAAAATTCGTAATTTTTTTATTTTTATTATCTGGCATCCCTGTAAATAGTATTGATTTTCTGTTCTCTCTTTTACAGTTATCTACTATATAGTATTTTCATTTTACCGTTAATTCTTCTTATATACCTTCCATGTGAATGTGTGTGTAACAACAGCAAATGAAAAATTTCTCATATTGTTACGTGGGGTAGTACAACGAAATCAAAACAAACTTTACAAAAACTAAACCAAAAGGACATATTTGTTGTGCTTTTTTTTAAACCTTTTCTCTTAATAAATAATTGCTTCTGCACTGAAACACATTATGAGACTTTATGGACTTTCAACATAGTGAATAGAGAATAGAAAATAAAAATAACAATAAAAAAACCAAAGTTGTTGCTTGCTTTTAGTAGCATTTTTCATTTGTGCTTAGAAAATTGTTGTCTGGTAGACTCAGTGTCGGATTCGATTGCAATACAATAACAATAATAGTATTCCCTCGTACACTCGTACACACCCAGTGTAGTGAAATAGATAATTGCCCATTATTGGGGAAAAATCGTTACAGTAACATAAATATACCAGTACATGGTTAAAGTGTTTTCATTTCTTTTCATAAAAAAAAACTGTGTGAAATTGCTAATAATAAACAATAATAAATCTACACAAAAAAAGGGAAAAGTGATTAAGTTTAAAGGAATTTTTCTAAGGAAAATTTGTACCAAATTTTTGTGCAGAAATTAAAAACATGATGAATTATAAAACTAGGGTAATTATTAAATTAATGTTATTATTCCTTAATTTATTATTTTAGCCAATCAAAAGTATACATATTTATATTAATTTTTGGTGGATTATACATTGGTAGTGCAATTTAAAATTAAAACTAAAATGAATAAATACGGACCCAGGTGCTCCTTGCATGGACCCATTCTAATGGTACCTTCGATGTCCGTTCATAATAATTCATAATAATAAAATTTCACTGTATTAAAAAAATGAAATTTTGATTATTCTAGTTTAAAAGTTTTATAAAAGTTCATAAAAATTTAATAAAGGTTTAAAGAACAAATTTACTATGAAAATTATCCTTAATAAACGTTTGTTAAATTTAATAATCGTTTATGACCAGGAAAATACATGTCGCACATAACATCCTACTATATCTGTCCCCTATTGAGCATTATGTGAGGAGCGTGGCTGCTAGGAACTTACTTAGACTCTACGAGTCTTCCTTAGTTAGACCTAGGCGGGATGATCACACGAGAATTTTGTACGAAGTGGCTCTGCTTGATCAGGGTATTATTCTCGAGGGAATTTCTGATCATGGAACTATGACCCTGGACTTCGGTGTAACACCACCAGTGGAGTTCCCGGATAGGGAAATCTGGCGTGGGTCCAATGGACTGTTTGAGGGGTGGGCAGTATTTACGGATGGATCCAAGATGGAAACCGGCACTGGTGTCGGTGTTTATATCGCGGACACCGAGGTAAAAAGGTTATTCACACTCCCTGATGAGTGCAGTGTCTTCCAGGCTGAGATCCTAGCGATCTGGAGAGCGACGGAGGTGATACTGGATCACATCGTGGGCGGTTCTGGTGTGACAATTTACGTCGATAGTCAGGCGGCACTTAGGGCATTGACGAATTATACGGTGCAATCGTGCCTGGTCGCTCGGTGTAGAAATGCAGGGTCTCAGACAGAAGTGGCTAGGAGATAGGTTTCACGACGAACTGGGGTGCATCGCTGGATGTTATCCGGCTGATCTACTGGGGTTTGTCATTGAAATAGTGCGTCTGCTTCTGTTGAGCGCACTGTAGAGAGGGAATTTGTTCTTCGTAGTACCTAATAACTTCCTTATTTTCTGGACTCTATCCACCTCATACTCTTTTTCTATTTTCTTTATTTTTTTTATACGTTGAAAGGATTCACAATGGAGCGAACTGGTATCCGAGTAGAAGTGTGCCCTTGGGCACATAACCCTTCTAAACCTAACGCATTCTCAAGATATACAGAAATCTATAATGTCTTTGTATAGAAGTGCCACGCCTTTTTCTCGATTTTGCATATACATTTACATATGTATTACCTTATTATTTAATAAATAAATTAAATAAAAATTGTGTAAAAAAATTCTTTCTGAATTGTTGGAAATTTAACAATTGTGATAAAAAGGAGCTGTTATTTAACTTTGTAGTACTCGTTTTTTACAATAATGACTCGTCTCAGTTTTGCAAGGCTCGTCATAAGGTTAATATCGTAGGTTTTTCAGGATTAATGAAATAATTTGTATTGAAGCGATATGTTTTATTTTTGATCAAAAACTTTATGTCTTTACCAGAGCTGTAAATGAATCATTCATTTTTTAATTAACTCGCGAATTATTCGCACACTGAATTAGCAAATTTTTAATTAATTCTTAATTAATTGAATGAAATTTGAGTCAATTCAAATGAATTTGGTAAAAATGAATTGCAATTCATTTTCAATTCAAATGAATGTATTCGTTTCCAATTCAAATGAATTGCAATTCGCTTCTATTTTAAATGAATTGCAATTCACTTCTAATTTAATTGAATTTTTTAAAGTGAAATGAAATTCATTTTACTCATTCATTTGAATTGAATTGATTTTGAATTAATTGAAAGTTAAAACTATTCGCGACGATTAATTAAGGTTATAGCTTTTTTCATTAAAGAGGCTTGGATTATATGGGTTGTTTAAAAATTAATTTATATAACAATAAAATATTAGCAAAAATGAGAAAAAATAATCAATATCCTCTAAATTTTATTATTTTTTAGATAACTGGAGCCCCACCAGTGCCACCACAACGTTACTCCTCTATGCGTGGCAGTGCACCTGGCACACCGCCCACTGGTGTTACAGCTGCGCCCACGTTTGGTAATAGCAATAATGCCAATGCTGTTAGTCGTTTAGTCATTGATTTGGAAACAAAATATGGTAAACATTTTCACAATGTTACCGAATTTCCCAAGCCACCACCATTTGTAAATATTCAAAAAGTGTATCCTAGTCGAACAGTCAAAACAGCAAATGGTATGTAAATAAAATAACAAAATCAAACAAACAAAAAGCAACTTACATGCATAAAATATAAAGATTCCTTTGCCAATTAATTGAAAAGGAATTTATTTAAACGGAATGCTGTTCATTTTCTTTTATCATTACTATTATAGTGTATTTTTTCTGTAAAATTAAGTAAATTTAAGTTTTAATTCTTGTTTGTTTAATTATTTTATTTTATTTAAAATTTTATAGCAAATAATTATGCACGTGAGATATAATCTTTTTTAAAATAAAACAAACTGAAGTCTTTTTTTATATTTAATAGTTAAAAACAAAAAAAATATGTATTATTTTCATTACTATTTCTTTTATTGAATAAATTAAACTGTAATATTTTGTAAATGAAGTTTTTTTTATTATATTTTAATGTTATCTATTTAATAAAATTATTAATAAATTTAAAATTTTATTATTGAAAAAAATTAATTTTTTTTTAAATATATTTTTACTTGCGCTAAAATATTAATTTAATTAAAAAAAAGAAAGAAATTTACGATTTTTATGAAATGATGAATTATAGCTTTATTAAAATTTTGTTTTTTAAGGTTTTTATAAAAAACTATTATTTTATTAAAATTAATGTTGTCAATTGTTAAAAAAAAATAGCAAACTAAAACCTCAAAAGAAAGTAGTCCTCATTGTTTACTACATATTTTAATTAGCAACTCCTTAAAGTATGCATTAAAAACAATATAAAGCATCTACTTTACAATATAAAATATACATACACTGAATCTTACACGTAATTACACATACATATATTAGCATGCTTATTATTATTTTTATTACATTTATATTATTGTTTTTAAAATAATTAAAAATTTGAATTTTTAAATATTTAATATAACATTAAAATAAACATTAAATAAAGCATACATACCTACATTACATTTTAATACATACATATGTATATCGTTTCTATTCTATACCGTTGTATGTGCTTTAGAAACAACTACAAAAATATTTAATAAAACTTTTATTCACATTTAATCATTTGAAATTAAAAA